>ML682044.1:268910-664563 GCA_007922195.1 Podocnemis expansa
TCACCCACCCCACTGGTCACCAATACCAACACCCCTCAGACACTGACGCCCCCTCTGTTACATGTTAGCTCTGTGTTCTTGAGGAATCAGAGCATAGTATCTAGCCTGTGCCTCCCCCCCACACATCCCCCAACCTCTGCTTGAACTGAAAACCAAAAACAGTAGGAAATGGGAGACATCCTTTTCCTAATCTACCCATATCCAAAAGTCTTCAGCACAATGGAGCTTCATTTGCATTGACTATGGAGAACCAGACTCCAAAGCAGGAGCCGCACTGAACTCTGGGATTGAAGAAGCAAGAGCCGTACTGAACTCTGGGATTGAAGAAGCAGGGAAGCATTGCCTGATGGGGGATCTCACACCAGCACGAACAAACTCAGTAATTATCAGACCATTCTGGTCACAGACATGATAACTGATACGTAAAATACTGAGTCTGCCTGACTGTATTGTGAGCTTCTCTGAACCATAACACCCAGCCAGGAATGTGTATTGGCCACGTAAACAAGTCCTTATTAAAAACCTTTACCCACATAGTGCAGTGGTTTGTAGGTAGTGTGTGTCCTGTCCAAGTCTTGACTGGATCCTGTCTGAATCCTGTGGGAGTCTGGATTGAGTCCTGAGTCCTAATGCTTGGATCTAAGGCTGTGTCATTTCCAGTGGGATTTGGCTTTTCTTCCTTGCTGATTGCTGTGGGAGCTTGGTTTCCATCCAGCCTCTGACCCTGATCTGCACAACTTGGAAACCTTTCTGCTACACAGAGTGGTGAGACCTCCCTGCCCCAACTTCTCTCTCTCTCTCTCTCTCTAGACCTGACACAGTAGAATCTAGGTACTATTGTAGCTGGGTGTTCTTCTTTCCTTGTATGTTTATCAATGCTGTAATTGGGTATTTTGGGGTATTCTCTCTTTTGTAATTATTATTATTATTGCAAGTTTTAGATACCTAGCAATAAAATGCCTTTTGTTATTAAGCCAGTTTCCAGACTCTTTTAAGACATCAGTCCCTCTCCTTTGTGGTCTTGGTTTCTTTATATCACTTTGCAGCAATGCTTCTATTACCTAGCCAAAGATCCCTGTAATGCCCACAACCTTGTAAGGTTTGCTCATTGATAGGGATAGTAGCCTGATTGAGTCCAGGGGCACATAAGGGTAGCAGCAGAGAAGTGCTGTGTGACCCAGCCTGCTGAGTTCAGGGACACATAAGGGGTCAGCTGAGAGTGCTGATAGACCCGGTCTGCTCAGACGCACCTCTATAGAAACACAAGTCACACAAGCAGCACACTAATAAAAGTACCATCTTCCCCATAGAGAAAGCAACCCTAATAAATGAGCATACCCCGAGTCGGTGGGCAAAGTTGGTAACACCTCAGACACAGACATCTGTCACCCACTGCACCGGCCACCAATACCAACACCCCTCACACACTGATACCCCCTCAGATACTGACACCTGTCACATACTGCACAGGTCACCAATACCAACACCCCTCAGACACTGACACCCCCTCAGATACCAACACTTGTCACCTACTGCGCCAGTCACCAATACCCACACCTATCACACACTCATACACCCTCAGACACAGACACCTGTCACCCACCCCACTGGTCACTAATACCAACACCCCTCAGACACTGACACCTGTCACCCACTGCACCAGCCACCAATACCACAACCCCTCACACACTGATACCCCCTCAGATACCAACACTTGTCACCTACTGCACCAGTCACCAAGACCCACACCCATCACACACTGACACCCCCTCAGACACAGACATCTGTTACCCACCCCACCACTCACCAATACACACACCTATCACACACCGACACCCCCTCAGACACCTGTCACCCACTGCACCAGTCACCAATACCAACACCCCTCAGACAGAGCCATCCTTAGAGTAGGGTGAACAGCATGGGCGCCATGGGGCCCACACCGCTGCCTCCCCCCACCCCCCAAACTGGGGACTGGCATGAGCCCCTAGTCTTCCAGGGCAAGGCCCAAATGTTTTTAGCCTGCAGACACAGGTTCACTCAGCCCCTGCTCTGCTGGTGAATAGCTGGGCTGCTTGCTGCTGAACTATTAGCTAGAGGGGGGAGGGAGGTTCAACCCTTTCCTCCTCCAGCAGATGCTGGCAGCACTAGGGTTACCAAATGCCAAAGCATGGAAGGGAGGACAGAGAGGTCCAAAAAGAAGGACATTGGAGGATGTGGAGAAAATGGAGTATTAATATAACTGTTATTACCATATTATGTCATGGAAAATGGGTAATGATTAATGAATACAGCATTAAAACTGCACAATATCATGTGTTTTTAAATTATTTTAAAATCAAATTATCAAAATGTTTTCTTTTACTGAAAACTGGACTACTTCACGTCAATAGTACCCAACAGGGGAACAGTCTCTCCAGTATATGTCTTCAAAACGACGACTGTCGGCTTAAGTGGCAGATGTCTAAAGTCCTTCTCATACACAATGTTAGAAATTAATGAAACTGCTGCGCCAGTGTCCAGTTCCATGCGTGTAGGTTTGCCTTCCAACACAGGTGTTACCCAGAATTTACGTGGGCCAGCTGTTATAGACAAAACATGGAGGGAATCTTCATCTTCCAATTGGGTGTCACTATGATCACCTGTATTCTGCTCTACTGCATGCAGAACTTCCCTCTTAGGCTGCCAAACCAACGGCCCATTTTTCTCAGGTCTGCCTCTTCTGTTTGGCTCACCCTTCCTTTGTTTGCAGGCACGTTCAATGTGCTTACCACATCTTACCACATTGTTGACACAGTAGTTCCTTAAACCAGTACTCAGATGCGAGGTGGTCCTGCTTCCCACACCGGTAACATTCTTGTCTCCCGGTGCCCTGGGGGCAGGTTGTAGGGATACTTTACGGACACTGACCCCGATCTGTTGCATGTCTTGGGTGACGTGTTCCATGGAGACTGCAATTTCCACAGCCTTCTGCAAGGTGAGTTGATCTTCAGTCAATAGGCTTTTTCGTGTTGATTCACTGTGCAGGCCACACACCAGCCTGTCACACAGCATTTCCTCTAACATGTTCTTGAAGTCACAGTGTGCTGCCAGCTTCTGCAGAGCTGCTACAAATTGCACAACTGATTCACCTTCCTCTTGGTTCCTTTGGTAGAACTGTGATGAAGTAAGAAAACATCTTGCGTTACTGTGGTTCTTCTTTTCTGTTCCTGTTCTTGGGTGATGGTATTCTGGTGATGGGACACAGGGGTGTGATAACTATAGGTACCACTAGGGGGGAAACGGCTTTACTGCGACCTTACCTGGACCCCCTGGGGGTGACAGGTTGTGGCCGGTTTAGACCAGGGGCAGGGCAGCTGGATAGGGAGGAGAACAAAGGAGAGAGAGGGGACAAGGAAGATGGAGGTCGGAGGGGCAGGACCTCCGGGGCTTGTCCTGGGGGTTTACTGTCTGCCCTCCTAGGTGATCTGAGAGCCAACTGTCCTAGCTGCTGTGCTAAGTGGATTGCTAATAAACCCTCTGACTGCTACACTGGCTGAGTGTCACTGCTGATTGGGATGGCTGGGACCCTCGTAGGGGGAGGAACCCCCCCCCCCAAGGGAGACCAGACAGAGCAAGGATCGGACTCTCTGGGCCTGGATTTGGGAAGCTGGCTACAGGTAGCGTGGAGACCCTGGTGAATGGGAGAAAGCTCCACCGTAGCAGAATCCCTGGTGGGCTGTGAACAGAGGGGATCCAAGAGGCTTTTCTGGGTTCTCCATGACATCTTGGTGGCAGCGACGGGACGCCCTACAGCGAGACCCCACAGTGAGTGACTATCCACTGCAGTGCTGGCAAGAGGGGGCAGCGGGAAGGGGTAACGTTGGTCCCTTCGGAAGGACAGTGTGTGTCTGAGCAGACACAGGGAGCTTTGTGGATCAGCAGGCTCCTGGGGCTCATTTGATGAAGCTGCCCAGCCCAGAGACAACTGGGGAGTTGTTCAAAGACCTGCATCCCTGACCAAGAGAGGGGTTTTCTCCAGGGTGGTCCGGACAGACCCTGGAAGGATCCGTGCCCTGGATTTGAATTGGGAGGCAGGGAGGCAGCCAATCAGAGGCCCACTCTGTGGAAACATTTCCCTGCTGGGAGACTGAGAGAGAGAGCAGTGAACATGCAAATATCCTGCAGCTGATTGGACGATGGGGGAAGTGGACGCAGGTGTGCTTGGTGAAACCTGATCCTGAGAGCTGGATTCACTGAGAGAGAAGTTGGTCTCACCTACTGCTGGTGCTAACAGTACAACATGGATTACAAGCGGTTGTTAAAACAAGAACTAGTGAACATTAGTAAGGCTCGAGGATTAAAAGTCAGTAGGCTCACCAAGGGGCAGCTCATTGCCCAGCTGGAAGAGAGCGATGGGGGCAGAGAGAGAGACCCCTCAGTGGTGGGAGCCTCCAGGGAGCTCAGAAGTAGCAGCAGTAGCAGCCCTGACCTGCCCCAGCAACAAACCCCAGCCAGAGAGGGGCGCAGGCGACGCCAGCCTGCCCCAGAGGAGGTGCCCAGAGGAGCTGGGAGCTGCAGCCCGGGGCCTTCTCAGCAGCAATCCCCAATCCCTAGGCAGTGCTCACAGTTCAGTTCCCCCCCCCAGAAATAAGGCGGCTGGAACTGGAGCTGAGGCTACAGGAGTTACAGAATAAAGCAAGACAACGCCAATTTGAGTTAGAAATGAAACAGCTGGAGATGGCAGAGAGAGAGAAAGAGAGACAACATGAGCTGGAGCTGGCCAGACTTAGGAGCCAGGAGGGGGCCTCAGTGAACAGTGAGGGCAGAGTCCGAGAGCCCTTCCTGCTGGACCCCAAAGTACTAAGTTGATGGGTCTCTTTGAGGAGGGAGGGGGCATTGATATCTACCTCATCATCTTTGAGAAAACCTGTAATGTGCATCAGGTGAATCTCGCAGACCGGCTGCAGTATCTGACCCCTCTTCTGGGTCCAAAAGTGATGGAGGTACTCGGTCAGATGGAGGGAGCGGAAACTGGAGATTATGAGCAGTTCAAACAAGCTCTGCTGCCAAAGTTTCAGCTGACCCCTGTGGCATACCGGGAGAAACTATGATTTGTGCAGAAAGAGACAGGGGTGACCTACCTGGAAACCAGCACAGTGATAAAGGAGTACCTCTGGAAATGGACTGGCTTGGCTGGGAACGCAACCAGGGAAGAAGTGGGGGAACTGCTGGGCCTGGAGCAGTTATATAACATTTGTTTCCCTGACCTGAGGCGGTGGCTGATGGACCGGAAACCCAAGGACCTACGCAGTGCCAGCAGGCTGGCTGATGATTTTGTGGCCAGCCGGTCAAGGCATGGGCTAGGTCTGAAGGGGGAAGGGGGCCGGAAGGGGGACCTGTGGGGGAGGCTCCAACAGGACTCTCAGAAGGGAGCCCCAGAAAACAGATCATCCAAGGGAACTACTCAACCAGGCCCGGGTGAACAGGGAGACTGGAGGTGCTTCTCATATGGTGAGACAGGCCACAAGACAGCACAGTGCCCAAAACACAGAGACACGAGGGCCAAATCGACTGCCCAAAGGCTGCATTGGGTAGGAGCCTGTCCAGAGGAGGCACTAACCATGGCAGAAGTGGCAGATAGTCAGGTTGACACTCCCAGTGAGGGAGTGGGTGGCCAGGTGGGCTCGCTGGTACCGGGCAGGTCTCCAGACTCAGAATCCTCTATTCACCAAGTGAGCTCAGGCCCACCAAAGGGAGGTCAGCAGCTCCTCAGCCCTATTGAGGCAGATGGAAGAAAAGTCCAAGGGCTCTGGGATACGGGTGTGGAGGTGACTCTGGCCTGGCTGGAGGTGGTGGGACCCGACAAGATGGTCCCTGATACTTATCTGATCCTAAGGGAGGTGCTTGGGCTACCTGTACAAGTGCCTGTAGCACGAGTGCATCTGAAGTGGGGAGGCAAAGAGGGCCTCAAGGAGATGGGGGTGCACAATTGTTGGCCAGCCGAGGTACTGATGGGACAAAATCTAGAAGGGTGGCCTGGTGAACCACAGAGAACATTGGCCGCTACCAGGAGTCAGGGCCTGCAGGGGCTCCTTACATCTGGTGTCCCTGACACAAAGATGAGAAACCTTGTAGAGGGGCGGACGAAACCGATGGGGCCAGAAAAGTGCGAGGAGGAGGATCCCACCCCGGACAAGGCTCGGGAACAGACTCCAACATCCTCTCCCACAGGCGAGTTTCAGGAGCATCTGTGGGGCGACCCTTCACTAGCAAAGCTGAGGGCGCTCGCAGACCTTGGGGCGGAGGAGTCCCTTGGGAGAGACCACAGGGAGAAATTCCTGTGGGAGAAAGGGGCCCTGTACAGAGAGTGGACTCCAGTGGCAAAGGCAGAGCCATGGCAGGTCAGGCAACAATTGGTGGTGCCCCAAAGATACCGCCAAAGACTGTTGTCCTTGGCCCATGATGTTCCTCCGTCAGGACACCAGGGGATAAAATGCACCCAGCCGCGGCTGCTGCAAAACTTCTACTGGCTGGGAATTTTCGATGCAGTCAAGCAAAATTGCCAATCATGGGACACTTGTCAGAGGGTGGGGAAGGCCCAGGACAAAGGTGGGGCCAAGCTGAGACCCCCCCCCTGGGTCATAGAGGAGCCATTCCAGAAGAGGGCAATGGACATAGTAGCGTTCCTCAGCAAAGCCACCAGATCAGGGAAGAAATATATTTGGGTGGGAGTAGACTTGGTTACCCCGTACCCAGGGGCTGTACCTCTGGCTCCCACCAAACCTGACAAGGTGGCAGATGCTCTGATGGGCATTTTCAGTAGGGTGGGGTTCCCACAGGAGGGCCTCACTGACCAAGGGTCTAACTGTATGTCAGTCCTCTTGCAGTGTCTCAGGGAGAAGTACGGGGCCCAACACACCTGGGTGTCAGCCTATCTCCTGCAGACCAACGGGCTGGTGGAAAGATTCAGTGAGACTCTGGAAAAGATGCTAAAGGTTTTTATGGCTCAATACTCACAGGACTGGGACAAATATCTGCCACCCCTGCTGTTTGCGTTCTGGGATGTGTCCCAAGAGTTCACGGGTTTCGCTCCATTTGAGCTGTTATATGGGAGAAGAGTGAGAGGCCCTCTGGACTTAATAAGAGATGAGTGGGAGGGGAAGGCTTCCCCCACTGGGGAATCAGTAGTAGAATACGTCCTGATTTTCCAGGAGAAACTCTTGGGGCTTATGGACCTGGGTAGGGAGAACTTAATGCAGGTCCAAAGGCAGCAGAAAGCTGAGGATGATTGCAGTGCCCCGGCCAGACCATATGGGGTTGGGGATCAGGTGAGGCTTCTTATCCCAGTGCAAAGGAATAAGCTCCAGGCTGCCTGGGAGGGACCCATCAAGGTCACCAAACAACTGAGCGATGTGAATTATGCGGTAGAACTGTCCCACTGGTCACATAAACAAAAAGTGTACAGTGTTACTATGATGAAACATTACTTTGACAGAGAGGGGCTGGGACTGACTGTATGCGGACAATGGGAGGGTCTGGGGGGAGATCCCCTGTGGAGGTTCGGTAGCCAGGTGGAGAATGGATCCTCCCTGGACTCAATTCCCTTATTTGACCAGGTAACTGTGGCCCAGAGGGAAGAGATTAGCACAGGGCTGGAGTCCTACCGACCACTGTTTTCTAGCTGGCCTGGGCTTACCAACTTAGTGGTGTGCCACGTAGAGACCGGAACAACCAGTCCCATAAAGTGCTCCCCAGTTAAAGTCACTGGGAAGGTAGCCTGGGATGGAGAGAGGGAGATCCAGGACATGCTGGCCTTGGTGGTTATACAACCATCTACCAGCCCATGGGCTTCTCCGATAGGGCTGGTACCCAAGAAAGATGGCTCCATCCGGTTCTGTGTAGACTATGGCAAGCTGAACTCCATCACAGTGTCTGACGCATACCTCATGCCCCGGCTGGATGAGATTTTAGTCAAGCTGGGAGGGCTTGCTAAAAGGGTACTAATGCCAAGCTCAGGAGGTGGGGGGTTAATCCTTCAGGGCTGTAATATGGAGGTGATATATGTCAAGGGAAGTGTGAATGTAGTAGCAGATGCCTTATCAAGAGGGTGGGGGTCAGAACTTTCCCAGGTCACCGGCGGAGGTGACCCCGCTCAGTTCAGTCTCCAAGGGGGGAGAGGTGTGATGAAGTAAGAAAACCTCTTTGGTTACTGTGGTTCTTCTTTTCTGTTCCTGTTCTTGGGTGATGGTATTCTGGTGATGGGACACAGGGGTGTGATAACTATAGGTACCACTAGGGGGAAAAGGCTTTAGTGCGACCTTACCTGGACCCCCCTGGGGGGGACAGGTTGTGGCCGGTTTAGACCAGGGGCAGGGCAGCTAGGGAGAGAGAGAACAAAGGGGGGAGAGGGAGGAAGGAAGATGGAGGTCGGAGGGGCAGGACCTCTGGGGCTTGTCCTGAGGGTTTACTGTCTGCCCTCCTAGGTGATCTGAGAGCCAACTGTCCTAGCTGCTGTGCTAAGTGGATTGCTAATAAACCCTCTGACTGCTACACTGGCTGAGTGTCACTGCTGATTGGGACGGCTGGGACCCTCGTAGGGGGAGGAACCCCCCCCCCCCAAGGGAGACCAGACAGAGCAAGGATCGGATTCTCTGGGCCTGGATTTGGGAAGCTGGCTACAGGTAGTGTGGAGACCCTGGTGAATGGGAGAAAGCTCCACCGTAGCAGAATCCCTGGTGGGCTGTGAACAGAGGGGATCCAAGAGGCTTTTCTGGGTTCTCCGTGACAAGAACCTATACCTCTTGGCAGTTACTAGTGGCTTTGGGGAAAAATGTGCTCCCAGACCTTCCACTAGGTCCCCATAAGGTTTCTGCTCTGGCTTCTCCAGATAAAGCAAATCACATAGCAAATTATAAGTCTTAACTCCAACGACCGTTAGGAAAACTGGTACCTTCTTCTCATCAGTTATGCTATTTGCTATTACAAAATTTTGAAATCGGGCTGTATATGTCTGCCAGGAAGCTACTGAATGATCATATGCTTCAAAGGTTGTAGTAAGTAAAGCCATGATGCCATCTTGTGGTTATTGTTTGTCTCTTCTCTTAACAGCAGGCAGATCAGCTTTCAGAATAGCCAGCCAGCCTTATCTCTTCCTTGTGCTTAACAACAGGCAGATCAGCTTTCAGAATAGCCAGCTAGCCCTTAGGCAAACAGATCAGCTTTCACAGCTACAGCCCAACCCCCATGCAATCAGTAAAATAAAGTTTTGCTTCTTACATTGTATTCTGGTTTTCCAGAGTTGCCAGGATTGTTGAGGATAGCCACTCGATCACATATCCCATCCTCTGTCGCCAGATGTAGAGTTTTAAGGGAGATTATAATCCAATAAGGAGGACAGCATATTCAGAGCTGTATAAGAAGTCTTTATTGAAAGAGAACTGAGAGAGAGAGAGAGGAGACAGACAGGTTTTCCTAGCACCTAAACAACTCTCCCATTTATCACTATGGCAACCCCAATGACCCTAGGTAGTCCAAAACACCACAGCCATTTTGTAGGGAGCAAGGGCCAAAAATAACAGTGCCTTTCACATGTCTTGAACCCGTAACCCCACGATTAAAAGACATCTGCTGTACCAACTAAGGAATCCAGGGAGCTTTGTAAAAGTGGCCTTTACAGTCAGAGGCTTCCTGAGCTCCTGGTGAAAAGGCCTGGCTTGTGCTGAGCTGTGATTGGGCAGTGGGTGCATATGACCACCTCCGATCTCCCACTGCTGAGGAAAGATCCCCGGCTCCCTAACTTGGCTCTTAGAAGGCTTTTTAACATTCTATTCCTGATCAGCAAAAAGCTGGACAAAAAAACCTATTTTTAAAATGCCTAGAGGACAGAGGACATGAAGGCAAAAAGGAGGACATGTCCTGTTGCCAGATGCCTGGTAACCCTAGTCAGCACCAGTCCAGGGAACGCATAGCCGTGTAAGTGCTGGGGGGTTTGTCCAGTGGGACCCTGAGCCTGAGCCAAGGGGGCAGTTAGCTGGGGATCTGCCCCCCCCCCCCCTGGACACCTGGGTCAGGACAGCAACCAGGTCAGGGGTAGGGGTCTGGGAACCCAGGACTCCCCATGGGCCCTGGATCTTGCCAGGCCAATGTGAGGCCAGTGGCTAGGGATCAGGCCCACCTGGGCCTTGGGTCAGGCCAGCAGCCAGGCTGGAGGGGGCTGGGGGTGCTGGGGATCCAGGACTCTCCCTGGGCCCCAAGTCACATTGGCCTAGTGGGTGGCAGGTCGATCAGGGATCATGCCCCCTTGGGCCCAGGGTCATGCTGGTGGCCAGGCAAGAGGATGGCAGGCAGGCTAGGCCAAGGATTGACACCCCCTCTCCCCCGGCCAGGTGGTGAGGCTAGAGGGCAGTCTGGACCAAGGCTGCCCCCCCCAGCCCAGGCCGTGAGGCCAGGGGGCAGGCTGGGCCAGGGGTTGTCTCCACCTAGCCCAGGCAGCAAGGCTGGGTCATGGGTCACCTCCCCCAAGCCCAGGTGGAGAGGCTGAGCAGCCGGGCCAGGTCAGGGGTCTTCTTCCCAATTAGCCTAGGAAATGAGGCTGGAGGGCAGACTCAGCTAGTAGTCACCCCACAAGCCCAGGTGGTGAGGCTGGGGAGCCAGCAGGCAGGCTGTGCCATGGGTCACCTCCACTAAGCCCAGGTGGTGAGGTCAGGGCCAGGGTTGCCCCTTCCTCCCCAATACTCAGGTAGTGAGCCCCAGGGAGGCAGACCCGAGCAATGGCTGTTCCTCTCTAAAGCCAAAGCGGTAAGGCTGAGGGTCACAAGGGTGTGGGGTTGTCCAGCACAAGCCCAGGCAGTGAGGCCAGGGGTCAGGCTGAGCCGGGCATCATCCGCACTCCCCCACCCCAAGCCCAGGTGGCGATGCCAGCAGGCTAAGGGGCAGGCTGGACCAGGGGTCCTTTGCCCCCCAACCACCAGCAGAGGTGGCAAGCCCAGGGTCACAGGCCTGGTCAGGGGTCAACCCCCACCCTTCCCCAAGCCCAGGGGACCAGGCTGTGCCAGGGGTCGCCTCCCAAGCCCAGGCTGCAATGCTGGGGAGCAGGCAGGGCCAGGGTTTGTGCCCCCCGCACCAAGCCCAGGCATCGAGGCTAGGAATCACTTCCCCCTGGCCCAGGCAACAGGAAGGTCTGGCAAGGGGTCAAACCCCAGGCCAGTGAGTTGGTGGTCAGGTAAGGCCTGGGGTCAAACCCCTGTCCTCCAGGCCAATGGGCAGGTCTGGCCAGGATCCCCTCCCCCTAGCAAAGGGGCAAGCCTCAGGTGCAGTGGGCAGGCCTGGCCAGGGGTCACCCCACCTCTCACTAGTCCAGGTGCCCTGCAGATCTGTTGGATCGGGACCTTGGTGAGGAAGGCCGCTGACAAAGCTTGGGCTCTGGTAGAATGAGCCCTAACAGTCCCAGGAAGGGGCATATTTGACCTCTCGTAGCAGTCTTTGATGCAGTTTACTATCCATGTGGAAATGCCCTGTGAGGACACTGGAAGACCTCTTTTGCGTTCAGTGACTGTCACAAAGAGTTGGGAGGTCTTACAGAATGGACACGGGGGCTCTACATATATTAGGAGCGCTCTGTTCACATCCAGAGTGTGCCCCCTCCTCTGATTCTCCATAACCTGAGGGTCTGGAAAAAACACCGTCAAGTAAATATCCTGATTTAGGTGAAAGGGAGAAACTACCTTGGGGGGAAAAGGGGGGGGGTCACAGTACCACTTTATCAGGAAAGAACCTTGTATATGCGGGTCCTGAGGAAAGGGCCTTCAACTCTGAGACCCTTCTAGCTGAGGTGATTGGTACTAAGAAGGCTACCTTCCAGGAAAGGACCAGTAAGGTACATGAGTTTAAGGGTTCATATAGGGGCTCTGTTAATGCCTGGAGCACTATGTTCAGGTCCCAAGGAGGGATGGGTTCACGAGGTTGTTGGAACAGTCTTTCGAATCCCTTCACAAACCTAGTGGAAATTGGATGGGAGAAAACAGGGGCACTGTCCACCCTTTCATGGAAGGCTGAGATTGCCGCTGGGTGGACTCTCAGTGAGAAAAGAAAAAGACCTTTGTCTCTAAGGTCTAACAGATAATCAAGGAGTAGGTGAAAAGGAGACTGTATGTGGTTTACTCTACTTCAAGCCCAGTTGGAAAATGGTTTCCATTTGGCTGTATAGGTGGACCTGGTGGATGGTGAGACTTTCCTGCTTACTGAGCCAAAGAGTCTCCCAGCTGTCAGCTGCAGGCAACCTGGATTTGGGTGCCACAGGCGCCTTGACTCCTGGGTCAGGAGATCAGCCCACAAGGGGAGGCGGGGGTGAGGTCTGTATGGACAGGTCCTGTAGGAATGAGAACCAGTGTTGTCTGGGCTAGTCCAGAGCTATCAATATCATGTTTGTTTGCTCTGTCCAACCTGATTTTCAGGAGGACCCTATGTATCAACAGGACCTGTGGGAAGGCATACATTAGGGGCCCTGACCAAGTGATGAGGAAGGCATTGTTGAATGACCCCTCCTCCCAACCTCTGAGAGAGCAAAATTGCTGACACTTGTGGTTCTGCCATGTTGCAAACAGGTCTACTTGGGGTGTTCCCCATTTGTCTGTCAGGTGAGAAAACACCATATTGTGGAGTGACAACTCGTGATTTGCTAGTGGATTTCTGCTGAGCGAGTCTGTCAGCCTGTTGTCCACACCTGGTAGGTGTGCTGCCACCAGGGCAAAATTGTATTTCAGGGCTAGTTCCCAAAGTTTGCATGCTTCCTTGCAGAAAGTTGGGGAACGGACACCCCCTTGCCAGTTCGTATAGAACACGGCTGCAGTGTTGTCCATTAGAATCTGGACCGACCTGCCCTGTATCCTGTCCAGGAAAGTTGTGCAAGCCAATCTGATGGCCCACAGTTCTTTCACATTTATGTGAAGAAGGCTGTCTGCATGACACCAAAGTCCCTGGGTGGAAAGCCCCCCAAAATGTGCCCCCCCCCGCACCCTGAGTCCTAGGCATTGGTTATCAATGCTTTTCGAAGGGAATTCCCCACTTGGCAAACAGGTGGTCCTTCCAAATCTGTAGTGGCCCCAGGATGGCTTGGGGAACCAACGGTATCTTGGACATGGGGTCTCTCCGGCAGCGGAACACCACAGAGAACCAAACCTGGAGGGGCCTCATTCTCAGGAGTGCCGTCCGAATCACAGAGGTGGAGGCTGCCATGTACCTGAGCAACTGTAGGCAGCGGTGGGCTGTGGTCACTTGAAACTCCTGCAACTCCATAATGGTGGTGCAGATGGACCAAAATCTTGAGGGGGGAAGGGAAGCCCTCCCCTTGTGAGCATCTAAGAGAGCTCCTATGAACTCTATGGTTTGGGAGATTTTTTTTAGGCAGATTTTTTACTTTTCTTGATTTATGCAGAGGCCCAGGTACACAGGTGGGTTACCACTCTGACATGGCACTTTACCTGAGCTCTTGATTCCCCCCGTATTAACCAATCATCCAGGTAGGGGTAAATTTTTATGCCCTGCCAGCGCAGGAATGCCATGACTGGCACCACACACTTTGTGAACACCGTGGGGGCCAGAGAGAGCCCAAAGGGGAGCGATGTGAGCTGGAAGTGATTTCCCCCCATGATGAACCTTAAGTATCTCCTGTGGCAGGGATGTATTTCTATGTGAAAAAAAGGTCTTTTAGATCGAGGGCTGCAAACCAATCCCTGGGAGACAGAGATGGGACAATCGGTGACAGAGAAACCATGCGGAACTTTATTTTCCTTATGTGTCTGTTTAAAGCTCTGGGATCTAGAATGGGTCTTAAGTCCTTGTTGGGTTTGAGGACCAGAAAGCATTGGGAATAGAACTCTTTTCCCTGCTCCCGCTTTGGGACCCTTTCTATGGCCCTGAGGGAGAGGAGCTTCTTGCATTCCCTCTCGCGCAGGCATTCTAGTTCCCTGTTCCTGAGGTTTGGGTGAGGGGGCGGTTTTCCCAGGCTGAGGGGCTGATTTGAACTGTATGCAATACCCTTCCAAGACTGGTTTGAGGACCCACTGGTCAATCGTGATGTTGGCCCAGTGATATGCAAAGTGGCATAGGTGGTTGGCAAAGGTTGGGGTCAAGGCTGTGGGTTCACTGCCTTCAGAGTAACCGTCAAAAGCGCTGCTTCCTCCACGTTGAGCAGTCGGTACCCTGCCTGGGTCTGCTGGACTGTGAGGCGTGGGGCTTCCCCTCTTTGCTTGAGAAGGGTTCGTCCTTATCCAACTCCCTAAGATGTCATTGGGGGTATTGGTATGACTTAGGAAAGGAACTCCGCATCTGGACTTGCTGCTTTAACTGTTGCAGCTGCTGTTGCCAGAGTTGATGAAGTTTCAAAGAGCATTGAGTAGACTGCAGCAATCTAAGAGTGGCCCGTGAGTCCTTCATGCCATGCAGTTTGGCATCTCTGGACTCAGCAAAGAGGCCATGGCTTTAGAATGGCAGGTCCTGGATGATAAGCTGCATCTGTGGGGACAAGCCAAGCCCTGGAGCCAGGCAGGACAGCTCATCACCACGGCAGATGCCATGGTATGCGAGGCTGTGTCCGATGCATCCCAAGTAGCCACCACAGCGTCTTTAGAAGCCAAGGCCTCTTCTTCAGCCATCGCCTCATAATGCCTGAGGCGGTCCTTGGGGACAAGGTCACAAAACCCTTGCATGGCTCTCCAGAGGTTGAAGACGTATCTCACCCTAAGACCAGGTGATTTGAGATATGCAGCTGTAGGCAGAGGCAGCTTTAGGTTTTCTGGGGCCCTAGGTGAAGGCCCACTGTGGGGCCCCCTATATGAACTAAAGTCATACAATAAAGTCATATAATAAAAAGCATAGGACAGCCACAAAAAAAAATTATGAAATTTAATGTCAACACATTTTAGTAAAAAGAATTCTTCCAAGTTAGCAGAAAGCATCCCAGAATACAAATTCTTTAACATCACAAATGTGCAAGGGCTGGCAACGTCATGAACTAGGAAATCAACAAAAGGTGCCTCCAGCCATGAAGGATGGGGAGAGGAAGGGCAAGACTGAGAGCTGTGACCCCCTCTTCTGGTCCCCTAGAGCTGAACATAGGGGACCCACCCCCAGTCCACCTGCAGTGAGCACTTCAAAGTTCCCTAATCTACCTGGCTGGACAGTTCACAAAGGGATTCCCATTCTCTCAGAACTGCACTGTTATAGGGAGGGAGGGTGGAGGGAAAGGAACCAGTCAGTGGGTCTCCTGGGGCTTGTAGGGGTGCAGGCTAAGGGCTACAATAGATGTAAACCGCTAGGATGAGGCCTCCTGTGCCTCCAGCTTACTTTCTGGGTGCAGCTGTGGAGGCTGGGCAGTGAGGCTGAAAACCCTGCCTCCAGCACCAGCAGCTGTTAAGAAGTCAGGGATAAGGGGCAGGCCCCCTACAGCTCTAGCTCAGTTTCCCTGTTACTGCTTTGGTATGGCATGCAGTGGGAATTGCTGCCTGGCAGTTAAGAGAAACAACAGCAGCACAGCTCTGTATTTTAAGCCCCACTCTCCTTATATCCTCTGAAGCCACCCCCACCCCCTCATTCTCTCCTCTCCCTTGGCTCAGTCACCCCAGCTTAGGTGCAGTCTTGACTTCCAAATTCCCTGACCTACTTGGCTGGGGGGATATTGTAAGAAAAGGAGAGCGGGAGCACTCCTGGAACTGAGGGTGAGTGGTGTGTGAGCTATGGTCTACTGGGAAGAACATACCCATGTGGTGGTTCCCCTAAATTTCCTGCTTCAGGGCTGAACTGCCTCCAGCCCTGAAGAAGCTGGGGAGCAGGGGAGAGCTGGGGCCTGAGACCACCCTCCTTTCCCTCAGTGTCACAAATGGCCACTGCTGCCCAGAAAAAAGAGGGGGAAACATTTCCTGTATCCTCAACTATGACTTTGTAGTGGCACAAATTGAAAATTAATTGCAGTCACCTCTACAGTATATGTTAATGTTCTGTGTATGCCCTTCAGTGTCATAAGTAAAATAATTCTGTAATCCTGTGTAATAGACATCATAACCAGTGTCCAACAAGACTCCATATTGCTAGTTTGGAACTCCTGCTTAAATACTGTACTTCATTTTGTATACTTGATGAAACCTGGTTTAGGCATATGCTGTGTATGTTCATTTAAATGTGTGAAAGAAGGGGTGGGTGGGTGCGGGGGCAGTCTCAACTGCCAGACTGTCCTGATGAACCACAAGTAGCATCTAACTAGCTGAACAATCCAGACATCTTTGATTAAAGCAAACAGAATGAGCCACTCCAGAAAAAGAACAAAATACAATCAAGTCTGCAAATGACTGGTGACCAGTGATCTCACAGGAACCCTGAGGCAACATGACATGGTAAATCCCATAGATTTACCTGATGGTCAGCAAGTATAAAAGATGGGTAAGAACATGAAAACTTTGGGTCTCATTCTGCAACTGTCATCTTGGAGCATCAGATTGTGACTGACAGAGGCCTGGCTCCCTCCTTGTGCCCAGCCTAGCTGGCTCTAGCAACACATGGAAGGACTGGTAATTATATACCAGAATGCAGAACTTTGTGTGTGTGTGACTGCTTTTTGCTATCCTTATTTACAATAAATGTGGCATATTGCCTTGTGCCTCTGAATAAGATCCTGCTAGTCTTTTCAAGTACAACATTTATTGGGGGGGGGGGGGGGCGCTCTCCTGGGTGCTCTTTTGGTATAACAATTTTGCATCTTAAAACAATCAAAAGCAGGACAAGCACTTAGGAACCATCTATATTAACACTGCCTTCCCTGCAAAAATACATAATAAAACTGGCCCTGCCCTGAAAAGCTCATCTGCCTCAGGCTGCCTGAGCAATGAATACCACGCACATGTAATAGCAAGGGATGGGGGACAGTAAGCAAAGGGAGGGAAATGGAGCAGTGGGCCATTCACCTTGGCCCCCTACAGAGATAAAGATCTGCTCTGGCAACGCAGATGTGTCCCCTTCAGTGAGCAGGAGATATTTCTGTCAAATTGGGGTTGGGGTCGCAGCAGCTGGTGCCCGCCAAACCAGTGGTGCAACCTGGGGTATCCCCTCTCTCTCCCCTGACCCGGACACGAGGGAGACTCCCTGGGAAAGGCATCATGGCCGCAGACACAGTTCTCTTGCAGGTAGGCCTCAAATATGCACGTCTTGGAGCCCCCACAGTGGCTGGGGCTACAACGAGACACGCCTCCATTCCTCAGCGAGGTGTTGGGCTGGGGAACGTGATAGGGGAAATATCCGGGAAGGGTGGGGCGCAAGGAGGAGAGAGGGGCGGTTGTCATCTTCAGGGAGTCACTGCTTAAGGGGTGAGGGGAGGGTAAACCATGGTACTGGGGTACCGTCGGCATAGATGGCCATCATTGTATTGTCAGGGCCTTAGCGCCCCAATCAAAGGTCTGCTCTCGCAGTAGTGGAGAAGGGGAAGAAACAAAGAAGGGTTGGGAGTGATTGCCACCGAACCTCCCTTCCCCTAGAGGGGAGGTGGGGGGTATTGCTGACTGCGACGTTGACTCCCTAACGCCCCTGCACCAAAGGGTCAAAGAGGGGCCCCTCCCTCTGAGAGGGAGGGCAAAGACCAAACCCCCACAATAGATAAAGCAGGGAGGAAAGAAAACTGCCCTGGGTTGAGAAGATGGGGAACTAAGTCGGGGGGGGGGAGTGGGTCCGGGAGGGAGGAGGCCAAAGTATTTAGCTTCTCCCTTAGGATCCCAGGCTCTGCCCACCACAGAGAGGGTTTCAGGGGGAAACAAGACATCCCCCTCGAAGGGCAGGTCAAGGACTGCCTGCTGTGTGTTAGGGGGCGCTCTAGCCTCCCTAAGCCATGCCACCCTGTAGATGGTAACCGCTGAAGCCATGGTGCAAGCAGCGGTGTCCACCACATTGTGTGCAAAAAGGAGAAGGTCTTGTGAGATTATGTTGCCCTCCTTCAGGAAGGCATCATACTCTTCCCTGGCCTCAGGTGGAAGCAGACTTCTAAATTTTTCGAGTGACTCCCAGACATCTAGCAAATATCTGCTAGTTATAGCATGGCTGTTTACCACTCATAATTGGAAGGCCAATGAGGAATAAACCTTACAGCCTAGCAGATCCAGCTCTCTGGTTTCCCTGGAGGGTGGGAGGGAGTCCCTGGGGGGCTCCCATTGCCATTTGTTCTACGTCCCTCGGGGGAACTGGGTGGCCAATGAGGGAGAGGTAGCCCGACTTGGATACCCAATACTTCACGCTCACCGGATCTGAATTGGGGGGATGGAACTTGGGGTGGGACTGCTAAGGGCGCCATCGAGGTGAAGGCTGGCCAAAAGAGAGTATCAGGAGGGGAGACTCAAGGGCTCCACCTCTATGCCTAAGTGGGCCATAGCCCAGCACAACAAATCGAAAATGCGCTGAAAGGTTCCCTGTGTAAGACCCCGGTGCCAGGGAGAGCATGGTACCAGGAGCCTGCCGTGGAGGAGAGGGAGTTCCCTGGGGGGGACCATTCCTGTGGTTGAAAAACGGAAGGGTGATGGGGCTGATGTGTGGTGCGGAGGCCGTTTGGAGCCCCTGGACGGTCCCTCCTCTGGGCTGGAGGCAGGAGAGGGGGACAAAGCTTCTCGGGCCAGTACCGGTGCCAGACCCCACTGGAGTGGAAGACAGGGGACTGTGGGGTGAGGGCGAGCGTGCCGGGTGGACCCAGGCCTTTGAGATTAAGGCCGCTTTGCCCCTTCTGGTTGGTAGTGGGGCAGGGGGTGTCGGGAGAAGTAGCAGAGCTCGTGCTGCCTCCACTGCTTCCAGGGTGGACGGGACAAGGAGCGACTCTAGTTGAGTTGAAGGCAAGTCCTTGCTGGGGGATGGAGGGATGCCTGGGTGGGAAGACTCCCGCTCCTGCGGCACCGGGCTCTGCGGTGCCGAGGGTGAAATTGGCCGGTGCCAGACTAACCGAGGGCTACCTCGAGCGACGCCGAGGTGGTGCGGTGGCGGCTACCGGTGGTATGGTGCCACATAGGCTCCGACGCTGAGCTGGGTCTCGGTGCCAGGCGTGCACCCGAAGCCTCGGGTGAAGGGTGCCGAGCCTCCTCCGAGGCTAGGGCACGGCATCGCTCTTCCTTCTCCTTGATCATTCTGGGTTTGAAGGAGAGACAAATGGAACAAGCCAAGACCATGTGGTCTTTGCCCAGCCACCTAAGGCACTTCCTGTGGGGGTCGTCCCGGGGGGGAGGCCTTGCTGCACTCGGCGCAGGGTTTAAACCCTGGCCTCATGAATGCGATGTTCCGCCTGGTCATGGGAACCTTTGTGGTGCAGTTAAATCCATGAAGATGCTCCCAGCCAGAAAGTGAGTTGAAGACAAAGGGACAAGCTGTTTGCGGTTTGCAAGGAGCGGACATTCTAATTCCGATGTGCAAGGCAGAAGAAATGAAACTGAGAAGGGGTCAGGAAGGCGGCCATATATATAGCCACGGGTGGCCTGAGGGGCAGTGGCCACCTCCCCTCTTCTGACAGGCTAGGACAAGATTTTTCTGATCAATCTGGCGCTCTGGCATGGAGACACCTATTACTGCATGCATCCGAGCAGCACTTGAAGATCAGATCATTAAGGACCTACAGCCTATTCTAAAAGACGATCCCTCACTCTCTCAAGCGTTGGGAGACAGGCCTCTCCTTACCTACAGACAGCCGCCCAATCTTAAACAGATACCAGCAACTACAGATCTAACAACAGAAACATTAAAGCAGGCACACACCCCTGCAACAAACCATGCTGCCAAGTCTGCCCACATATCAGCACAACAGATATCTTCATAGATCCTAATCAAGCCTGCTATTCCATCAAAGGCTCGTTTACCTGCTCATCTGCTAATGTGATCTATGCCACCATGTGCCAGAAATGCCCCAACACCTTATACATTGGAGAAACAGGATGATCGCTGCGCAAAAGGATAAATGAACATAGAGCTGATATCAGAAATCACAAAACAAAGACACTAGTTGCTGAGCGTTTCCATCTTTCTGATCACTCGATAAATGATTTGTTAACGACTGTCGTCAGTGGGTGCCTGGGACATCAAGACTTCAAAGAGAAACAGCTGAACTCGAAATAATATGCAAGCTAAATTCTGTGAAAGCAGGGCTGAATTGAGACTATGGGTTCATTTTCCCACTACAAAAGGCAATTGGACTTCAGGCTTCCCATGGTTTGAACCTAACAACTGCTCTCATTTGCTGTTACTGTATGACCTGATTCTATGTTTTACACCCCCTTGCATTTATTTTCATTCCATTCTGTAAGTTCACCCATCTTCGAAGCATCCGACGAAGTGGGATTTTCTCCCACGAAAGCTCTTGTGAAAAATAAGTCTTAAAGTGCCACATGACTCCTTGTTTTTTTTTGCTATACATTTGAGGGCCTGACCAGCTGAGGAGGAAGGCATCCATATCACCCCTCCTCCTGACCCGAGAGAACAGAAGTACTGACATTTGTGGTTCAGTCGTGTCACGAATAGGTCCACTCAGGGTGTTCCCCACTTGTTCATTAGGTGGGAGAACTGCACGAGGTGGAATGACCACTCGTGGTGAGCTAGAGGGTTTCTGCTGAGCAAATCTGCTAGATTGTTGTCCACTCCTGGTAGGTGTGCTGCCACTGGGGTGAAATTGTACTTCAGGGCTAATTCCCAGAGTCTGCACGCCTCCCTGCAGAGAGCTGGGGAGCAGAAGCCCCCTTGCTGGTTCATATAGAACACGGCTACAATGTTGTCCGTTAGGACCTGGACTGACCTGCCTTATATCCTGTCCAGAAAGGACTTGCAAGCCAATCTGATGGCCCACAGCTTCTTCATGTTTAGGTGCAGGAGACTGTCTGCCGGAGACCAATGTCCCTGGGTAGAAAGTTCCCCTGAGATGCAGGCCCCCCCATCCCAAATCCGAGGTATCGGTGATCAGTGTCACTGTAGGAATTGGAGTTTGGAAGGGAATCCCCCCCCATGGCAAATAGGGGGTCCTTCCATATCTCTAGTATCCCCAGAATGTTCTAGAGAACCAACATTACCTTGGACAGAGGGTCTCTGCGGGTGGAACACCATGGACAGCCAGACCTGAAAGGACCTCATTCTTAGGATGCCATCTGTATCACAGAGGTGGAGGCTGACATGTGCCCGAGAAGCTGTAAGCAGCAACAGGCTATGGTTATCTGGGAGTCTCACAGCTCTGTAATGATGGTGCAGATGGATTGAAATCTTGAGGGGGGCAGGGAGGCCCTCCCTTTGCAGGAGTTAGGAGAGCTCCTATGAACTCTATGTTCTGGGGCATGCAGAATTTTGATTTTTCTCAATTGATGCAGAGACCCAGGTACCTGCACTGGCGGGCTACTACTCTGCCACTGTGCTTTACCTGAGCTCTCGATTCCCCGGTGTGAAAGAATTTCTTAACTGAGAACTGACCAGGCTGAGACATGAATGGTTTAACAGGCCTGAAAGAGAGGATTTAGAAGGAATGCACTCTAAGACAAATAACAGTGCTATTAGAGATATTATGAAGAACTGCAGACCTAAAGAATGTAATCAATACCTCTGTGCCAGCCTACCATGTCCTTGTTTTTTCCTCTCCACATGTTGTGCTGATATCCTTGACTTGTTGTTTATTAAACCTGCCTAGATTGTGCTAACTTCTAATACTGTTTCTCTTGACTGTTATACAAGATTTTTCCCTTTTGACTCTGATTCCTTTTAGGGAATTGATATTAGTTTGTACCAGTTAGAGAATGTTAGGTCTTGTTACATTTACCTATGTATATGCATGTATGTTAATGTAGCTGTTAAGCTATAAAAGTTTCTGTAATGCATCTCAGGGGGAGAGACCAGGGTCTTACCTGCTCTCTCCACTGCAGCGTAAATAATAATCTGTTGGTTTTGCACTCAAAGTTAGGTTCAGCTGTTTTTCTTTGACATTGGATATCAACCAATCATCTAGATAGCGATAGATCTTTATGCGCTGCCGGTGTAAGAAGGCAGCGACCAGTGCCATGCACATTGTGAACATCCTGAGGGCCAGCGAGAGCCCGAAGGGAAGTGATGTGAACTGGAAATGTTTTCCCTCCACCATGAACCTTAGAAACCTGTAGTGGGGACGTATTGCTATGTGGAAGTAAACATCTTTTAGATCAAGGGCTGAGAACCAATCCCCAGGAGTCAGAGATGGGACGAGCTGTGACAGGGAGACCATACAGAACTTAATTTTTCTTGTGTGTTTGTTTAAAGCTCTGAGGTCTAGAATGGGTCTCAGGTCCCCATTTTGTTTGGGGACCAGAAGGTACTGGCAGTAGAACCCTATTCCCTGCTCCAGCTTTGGAACCCTTTCTATGGCCCTGAGTGAGAGGAGCTTCTTGCATTCCATCTCAAGCACACGATCTAGCTCCCAGCTCCTGAGATTTACATGAGGGGGCAGTTTTCTGTCCCAAGGAATTGACAAACTGTATGGGATACCCTTTCGAGACCATCTCAAGGACCTACTCTTCAGCTGTGATGTCGGCCCAGCAGTGTGCAAATCAATGCAGGTGGTTGGCAAAGGTTGGGGTCAAGGCTCTGGGCTGACTGCCCTCGGGGTAATAGTCAAAAACGCTGCTTATTTCCTGTCAACCGGTCAGTACACATTGCCCAAGCCTGCTGGACTGAGAGGCTTGGGGTTTGCAATCTTTACTTGAATGAGACTTGTCCTTATCCAGACCCCCGAGTGGGCACTGGGGGTACTGGTAGGACCGGGTGAAGGAGTCCTGCATCTGGACCTGCTGTTTTAGCTCCTGTAGTTGATGTTGCAGCAGCTGTTGGGATTTTGGGGACTGCCGGGCAATTTGTGGCGTGTACATCTGAAGAGATCTGAGGGTAGCTCTTGAATGTTTCATGCCATGCAGCTTTGCGTCTGTGGACTCAGTGAAGAGGTCAGGACCTTTGAATGGTAGGTCCTGAATGATAAGTTGCATCTGTGGGGACAGGCCTGAGCCCTGGAGCTGGGCAGAGTGGTGCATAGCCACGGCGGATGCCATGTTATGCGGAGCTGTGTCAGATGCCTCCCAGGTAGACATCAGAGCATCTCTGGAGGCCAAGACCCCTTCTTCCACCATTGCCTCAAAATGCCTGAGGCAGTCTTTAGATACCTTATCGTGGAAGCCCTCCATGGCTCTCATGAGGGCTTGGTGATTAGTGATACGCAGCTGCAAAGCTAAGGTAGAGTAAACTTTCCTACTGAATATGTCAAGCTTTCTTGCCTCATTCTTAGGAGTAGAGCCCGGCTGGCCCTGCCTCTCTTTTTCGGTTGACTGTGTCCAGCACTAGACAGCCAGGAGTAGGATGTTGGAAAAGGAACGTGAACTTGTTAGATGGGACATGGTACTTGCGATCCACCGCTTTAGACACTGGCGGAATTGGCAAAGGGGTCTGCCATCGTGCCCTGGCAAGCCTATACATCCCTTCATGAAAGGGAACAGATAGCTTGGCTGGTGGAGCAACATCCCCTACATCAAAGAGGGGGTCCGTCTCCTCCTGGACCACTCTGAGTTCCATGTTGAGGTTTCCTGCCATGAGATGGAGTAAGTTCTGCTGCGTGCAGGGGTCATCCCTGTATGCAAGGGGCCTTTGGAAGGCATGCTCATCTAGGGAGGAAGACGAGGGGCCCTGAGATCTGCTGCCCTGAGTAGAGTGTGGATCATGCTCATCGTTGGAGACATCCGCGGATTCCAAGGTCTGGGATGGAGATGGTACCGACTGGTGCTGGGAGGCTGAAGTGTTGTCAACCATCGGGTTGAGCCATTCATGCAACCAGTCATTGAAGGAATCCCTGGATGCAGTACGGCGTGAGAGGGAACAGCCCCTGTCCACCTGGCGAGTGTTTGTGGCACAGGTGCAATGAGGCTGTGACACCCGTACTGGGATTTCTGGAATCATACCCCTTCTTGGCCTGGGTGTTGGGGATCATTTCTGGTGCCACTTGCCCACTCATTCCCTGGTACAAGAGGTCTCTTTCGGAGAACCAGGGGAGTGAAGGGAGCCAGCAGATGATGACGAAGGCAAGCTAGACCTTGGTCTTTTCAGGCCCTAGGGGCATGGTACCAAGGGCTTGCGGGACAAGTGCCGGGAGGAATGGTTGTTGGAGTGGTTGTTGTTACTGTTTCGTGATGCCGGAGGACGACTCGACAGTACTGGAGTCGAGAGCGGTACCGGGCCCTGTATTGACCACTCCTTGGATGGGAGCACTGGTTTATTCTTTGGCTGGCCTTTCTTCACAGGTACTGGGGCTGGGTCTTGGAACAGAGCCCATGCAGTTGCCAGGGCCTCTGGTGTCGATAGTACTGAGAGCAGCCCTGGTCCTGACTCTCATGAGGGGGAATGTGGGGACGGAGGCGAGTGACGCCGTGTTGGTACCAAAGTTGATGCGGATCACGGCGTCAAATTCTGAGCCGAAGAGCAACGTCGGGCTGGCTTCGGTGCAGGAATCAATCACGGTGCCAGCAGAGAGCTTGTTGCTCAGGTGGCATCGGCTGCAGATGCATGGTTCTACATGAGTGAGTAAGCACCCAATCTCTATCCTTGTGAGTCCTTCGTTTGAAGGACTTGCAGATGGAGCAACTCTCTGCGAGGTGTGACTGACCGAGGCACGTGAGGCATTTCTTGTGGGGATCGTCGAGTGGAAAGGCTTTGCAGCACGACAGGCATGGTTTAAACCCCAGCATTTTAATTACAAACAAAGAAGAGGAAGATCAGCACTTGCTTTCGCAAGGTTTTGGCTGTTCTAAAACCACTGCTGAGGGCGGAAAAAAGGAACTGGGAGGGTTGGGGTCATGGTCACCTCTACAGCTGCGGTCGTGGCACGGAGGGGATGTCGGCCATGTGCCTTGACCTGACAGGCTAAAGCAAAAGACTTTCCGACCTACCATGAGCTGCAGAACGTAGACACCTGTAACTGAATGATGTGAGCAGTGCTTGAAGAAGAACTAGAAGATTTTAGGGGTTTTTGGCTGAGACTCTCCATCTTGAAACAACTTTAACCAAGTTCTGGACTCTGACAGGCCACAGACAGAGAATGGCTGTACAAACATCCAGCAGCCAAATACCTTGAGCATGAACTTGACCTTTAAGATCAATTTAAGCACAGATATTAGGTTAGTATGAATGTTCTATCTTTTATTTTCTTGTGATCTCTCCTGACTCATTTATAGTGTGATTCTGCCATGATTGGACATATTATCACTTAGAATTATAATCTGATCAATAAACTAGTAGTTGTTTTATCTAAAGCTGTGTTATCTTTAGATGGTGAGTTCAGAAGGCTGGGTATGAGCCAATGTTCCCTCTATGGGGCCAATGCAGCAAGCAACATACATTGCTCATTGCACGCCCCCCCCCGTGGGCCTGATCCTGTGCCCCCCCCCCCAAGCTTCACTGGCTGCTCAGCCTTCTGGCAGCGGGGGTGAAGCAATCAGCCCAGCCTACCCCCAGCCAGTCACTCCTCCCTGGTCCATGGCCTGCTCCATAGCCGGGGGTGGGGGTGGGGGGGGGGTCGGGATGAAGCGGCCCAAACTCTTTGGGAGCGGGGTGGGCCGCTCCAGGGCCCCGGCCCTGCTCGCTGAAGCTCAGCACCGGCCCCTTCCGCTCCCCGGAGAGGTGTGGCTGGCTGGCTGCTCTGCTCCACTGTGGTGAGGCCAGGCCGGCAAGCAGGTAGAGCAGCCTCTGGTCCTAATACCCCTGAGAGTTGGAAGTGGGGTGGTCAGGGCCCCCTCACCTGTCCCAGAGTAGCACAGGCTGCCCTCCAGCTGCTCCTCCAGCCCAGAGGAGCTCTCACTGAGCCTGGTGCAGAGAGTTTGAGCAGGCTCAGTGAGCTGACTCTGAGCGGGAGTTTTAAAAACTGCCTGCTGAGAGTCACTCTCGGCAGGGACTGTAGCTGTTGGCCACACGCGGCCGGCAGCCTTCCCTGCGCCAGACAGCACTGAGGGCTGCATGGCCACACGGCTGCACAGCTTAGGGGGAACATTGGTACGATCCATTTTTTTTGTTAAAAATGGATGGACTAGAGCGTATGGTGGTTGGATGTGGGTCCCAGTCTCTGTGAACAGTTGCTTCTGGCTTAGTAACTGGGGCCGGGGATGCTTGCTGGGGGACCGTCCCTCAAGTAGCCAAGAGGCATACACTCACTGCTTGGGACTGATTACATGCCAGAGGCTGGAGTGGACTGATTCAGGAGCAAGTGGTCACTTGGCAAAGCAGAGCGAATTGGGGCTCAGGAGTGGGAATTGGGAGGTCACAGCAGCACACCAGACCGGATCTGGAGAATGGCCTGTCACAGCTGCATTGCACTCAAGGGACTAATGAGCCAGAAATGCAGCTGCTGTGGAGCAATGAGCTCCGTAGGCTCTTTGCAGCTGGGCCGTAAAGAGAGCTTGTGTCAGAAATCCAGTAAGAGCAGAAGAGCTGTCTATCAACATGGCCACATGGCTGGGGTCTGGAGACCTGAAGCTCCCTTTGTTGGATGAAACTGGCTTTCCATAACCACTCTTCCTGACATCCAGTGTCTGGGCAATGAATCAGGAATGCCTCGAGTGCCTAAGAAGGCTGCATTTCTGACATCCTGACACCCACAGCAGAGAGACAGAAGGTGGCTTGGTATATGGATGAAAAAATGGAGGTTACTCACCTTTGTGCAGTAGCCGAAGTTCCTCGAGATGCGTGTTTCCCAACCTGCTCCACTCTGTGTGCTCAGGTGCAGCCGGAGATTTAAAGCAATGGCTCTGTCAGTGGGGGAGGGGAATGAAGGCACCCGCAGTGGCTGGCTGCATTTCACACCACTGGTGATGCACACCTGTAGCTCCCCCGCCCCCATGTGTCCCACTCCTCAGTTCCTTTCTGCCACGGAGACCCAATGTTAACAGGAATACTCCAAAGTAGTGGGGAGGAGGGCGGGTAGTACATGCATCTCGAGGAATTTCAGCTACTGCACGAAGGTGAGTAACCTCCATTTCCTCCTTGAGCAGTGTTCCTGACTGCTCCACTCTGGGTGAGCATTTAGCAGTTGTGCTGCGTGGAGGCGGGAACTTCAGATTGTGTTCTATGTGCAGCGCTGAGGACTGCGTGACCGACAGTTGTGTCCATGGAGGCCAGGTGTTCTAAGGCGTAATGGTTTGCGAAGGTGTCTGTTGATGACCAAGTGGCCGCCCGGCAAATACTGGATATCAGCACCTTCACGAGGAAGGCCAGGGAGGATGCGACTGCTCTGGTGGAGTGAGCACGTATAGATTCAGGTAAGTTCATTCCAGAGTCCTTATAAGCAGTACGTATGCAGGAAGAAATCCAACGCAATAGTCTCTGTTTGGAAATGGGTTGGCCTTTGGAGTGTTCAACTGTAGAAAAAAATAGCCTGGAAGTTTTCCTGAAGGGTTTGGTTCGCTCCAGGTAGAAGGCCAATGCTCATTTTACATCCAGAGTATGAAGGGCCTTCTGTTGTGGTGTGGAATGAGGCTTTGGGCAGAAAACTGGTAAATGAATGATCCGGTTGAGATGGAAGGATGATGCAACTTTTGGTATGAATTTTGGATGTGGTCGGAGTGATACCTTGTCTTTATAAAAAATGGTGTACAGGGGATACGCCATCAATGCAGCTAACTCTCTGACATGTCTTGCCGAGGTGATTGCTACCAGAAAGGCTACTTTCATGGAAAGAGTAGTAAAGTGGTAGCCAATGGTTCGAAGGGTGGCTTCATGAGAGTTCTAAGAAGCCGTGTCAGGTCCCATGGGACTATTGGTGGTTTGACACGCGGGTATAAGTTCTGTAGTCAGAGCATAAATCTCTTAACTGTGCGGTGTGAGAAAACTGAGGAACCCTCTGAAGACTGGCGGAAGGTTGAGATAGTAGCTAGGTGGACTCTAATTATATTAGCAGAGATGTTTGTCTCTTTCAGGTATGCTAGATATTCAAGGATGTTAGGAATTGAAGCTGTGATCAGATAGATGCATTGGGAGCTACACCATGAGGAGAAACGGCGCCATTTCTGCAGGTAAGTTGTTCTCGTCGCAGGTTTCTTGCTGTTCAATAGTATCTGTTTTACTGTATTAGA
Organism: Podocnemis expansa; assembly: GCA_007922195.1. Classification (NCBI taxonomy): domain Eukaryota; kingdom Metazoa; phylum Chordata; order Testudines; family Podocnemididae; genus Podocnemis; species Podocnemis expansa. Next base: position 297,005 of record ML682044.1, read on the forward strand.
ACATTGATTCTCTAGAGAATCAAACCATCCAGGTTCCAGGCCATTGGAGGCGTTCTAGATGGGGGTGTGTGTGTGTGTTCCATTGTTCTGAGAAAGTAATGTTGGTGTGCAGGGTAGGGTGATGAGTGGTATTTTGGACATTTGTTGTAGGTGAGTGTACCTTATTTGTTGGGGCCAGCTGGTGCCATTAAGATTACTGTTGCCCTGTCCTACATTAGTTTGTGAAGGGTTCTCAGGATCAAAAGGTATTGGAGGGAAAGCCAGTGGTGGCCATCTTCAAAAGTTAAAATGTATATTAGTCAAGGAAGAAATTTTTTTTCCTCTGTAAATGACATAACTGTTTTGCATACTCCTCTCAAGGAAAACAGGAAGTGGCTAAAATTTAGTCTCCCTCAGTCTTTCTTGAAGTGGTTCCTCTTGCTGTGACATATGATTTGAACCAAGGTATTTCACAAATCATGCAAGCACTAGAAGTCATTGACTGACGATTATAGGGTGGGCAGCACTCCATCTTACCCTTAGCTCCCATTTTGTATGATGGCAGACATTTGCCTCAACTCATTCACACAGTAAATGCATAAGCCCCCCGACTCCAGAACAGTTCTTGATCCTGGGATGCTAACCAAGAGGCAAGTCTTTGTAGCTTGGATTTCGCCACCTACTTCAAAAAGGGGTGAGGTTCACAACACAGCCCTTTGGCCAGCATTCTCCATAGCCAAATCCTTGCAGTTTTGGTTTTTATCTATTTTTACCAGATCATTCCCAGCTTTTTACAAAAGCTATTATTTAACTTTCATCCATTTCTACCCAATTTTGGACCATTAAACTACATGAAAAAACTGATAAGCAAATTCCTTAAATTACATTTGTTAGATGTCCATTAATAATAAATTAGACTGACTGTAAACGCAAGGTTGGCTGATTAAACTAAGAAAATGTAGTGGAAAACATTTCCACATCCATTTGCCAGTGCTTGCCAGAAGAAAGAGGAATTCCACAGGATGAAGCTCCACACTCCAGGGAAGGTGACAGTTCAGTAACTTGGGCAGACCAAGGGACAGTCTGGAAGGAAAGATGGCAGTTCAACAACATGGCCTGCCAAGTCACCATTTCTTCTTCCAGAATGGAAAGCCAGGTGAGAATACTGTTACTCTCCTCTACTTGTTTGTTTTTTCCCCATCTACCCTCCCAACTCTCAGTATTAAACCTTGATATTTACCCAGGAAAGAATTTTTTTTATTATACTAATTGTCACCCCTTTAAAATATTTTCCAATGTCCAGGAAATGTTGGCAATCAATATGTTTACTAACAAGATGGTACACAATTGCCATATCTGCAGACAAAATTATTTTGGCTATTTAAGAGGGTGAACAGGCATCACAATGGCAGACTGAATTCAAGTCTGATGGCAAGCAATGCACACTGAATCACTTACACAGCATTCTAAATTAGTTAGTTCAGGAAAGAGACCTGGGCATTGTTGTGGTCTGTTCAATACAAGCATCTCTAAGTGCAATAGTGATCAAAAGCAAACAAAATGTGAGGATGTATATGGAATGGCTGACTTCTGATGGCGCGCTTCACCTAGAATGCATTTAGCATTAAGTGCTGTATCTGTACAGAAACTGAATCCTGATAGTTGTCTCAGACCCCTCATGTTGAAAATGGCTCTTCTTCCTGGTGATCCTTCAGAATATTTGTATGTGACAACTCTACTGAGCACTATTTTAAAAAAAGACATTCTTTTCACTGTAGTAACTTGACAGTTTTAGAAAAGGAAATTAAGCAAAATAACGTGCTTATCTTTGTCTATTGTGGGAAAAATTCTGTGTAATTAAAATAAATGCAAACAGTTCTCACACCTTAAGTGTCACAATCTTTTCTCATTTATTAATCCCTGCTGTTGTCAGTGTGGCATTATTCCATGCATTGGCTTTGTCTACACAAGGAAATTTATCCATGATTGACAAACGTCAAGCATAGGAGCCTACCATCTCACAAGTGTTAGTTGCAGGAACAGATACAGCCAATTTAAGCTTACCACCACTTACGGAAAGCATGCTTCAAAGGTAATCTTTCCAGTATACGCAAAGCCAATGACAGCTACAGGAATTATTAAAAAATTAATATTTCACCTTTCACTATTTTCTTAAACTTAGTTTCCCTTTGTCACTCATGTAGGAGCATTACAGCTGCTCTTTGAAAGGGTACATTTAGTGACAGAAGTATAATTAATATGGAAAGAAAATCTGGGCGATAACTGCATACAAAGGAATATGAACATTTACCAATTTGGCACAGAGATGGGATTAGACTCTGAAAAGCAAGCATACATTTATGACATCACTACAAACAGAACAATGCCAGTCATCACACAGTCTTAAAGAGCTGTTTATAATAAAATATGCATTTATAACTGAAGGCACTTTATAAACCAAAACAAAAAACTTTAAACACTAACAGTTTGTCAAACTGTTAAGAGTCCAAAACTGTACTCAACATCATCATCTATTTTGGGTCAAATTTAGTACAAAAAGGAATTAAAAATCCAACTGTAATACTTTAACTTTCAATAAAAAACAACAAACCTAATCATGATTAACAAGAATTTCAGCACCATCATTTTAACTCAAGGACAGAGAATATAAAACGGTCTGGAGGGCATACTACTTCTTAAGAAATAACGCAGGTTTAAACATGATGAGAAATTAAAGCCAAGCGACTGAAGCATCATATCATCCAATACCAGTGAATGATTTGTACTAGGTGAGAGCCCATCCTAGCCTAGTTTATGCAGGAATATAATCCCTCATGCAGAGATTCAAACACAACTGACTCCAGATATGTGAGGCCTAAATCATGATCTCTTTCTACAGCAGAGTTATTTCTTTTCTAGGGCTGGGCTCAGGAACAAAATTACTATGTTCAAACATATCTTGTTAGGAACTGAAGACTGGAGATTGGCATCATGTGTCTTTCATCCCCTGATATATATTTAAAAAGGTATTAACTGTAATCTGTGCTAAATTTACTGTATTTTTCATAACATTTTAAAGCACTGCAGCCCCTCATTCTCAAATGTTTCAAAAGGCCAAATACCTTCTTCAGAGCAGTCACAATCAACAGCAGCCTTCAAAAAGTTCACCTGTTATTGAAACCCTAGAGGTCATGTGAACTCTTCCCCCATTGATGATCATCAAGGTAAATATGTAAATTAAAGCCCTCTCCTTTACAATCAATTCCATCCATCCCATTTCCAGTTTGGTTACTATATTAACTCAGTGAAACTATAACATGTGACAACTTCCTTCTGCAGAAAATCAGGATGTAATGAACCATGGAATGCTCAATAACCAAGCTAACAAGAGTTTAGTAAAATAGTAAGAGCTCTGTAAGAGAGAGTTATACATTTCAAAAGAAAGTTTAAGTAGAAAATGCTTAGAGCAAAATTGAACAGAGAAGTACAATATAGAATCATCTCATCAATCTGAGCTTTAAAAACTGCAACAGTTATACTTAGCTTACTGTTCATATACAGTAGCAGATACACATTGTTTGCCCATCTTGATAAAATAATTCTATCAAAATTCTCTTAACATTTTAGTCCAAAGAATTCTGTTGTTTCTGCTGGAATTCTATACAATGCCATTGGAACAATGCTCCATGCTTGCAATAGCTACAAAAAAAAAAAAAAAATCCTATGTACAAATACGTCTCATCCGTTAGGGCTTACATTCTGTGTAGATACTACACAATGTACAATTACACTTGTCAGAAAAAATATAAAAATCCCAAAGAAAAGAGATTTTTTTAAAATTACGCTTTGTTACAGCAGTAACTGATGGCCAAAGCCTGTAAGTATTTAACCACGGATGCCAGCTAGCCTTTTGCAGTTCAGATACTATATGTATGAATATTTAGTGCTGCAGAGGCTTTGGGCAGAAGATCAGTCTCCTGTGGCAGCAGCCTTCACTACATTTAGAGGATGCTTAAATATAGAAGTGGCTTCCAGAAACATCTCCAAAGCCTGCATCCAATTTAAGCCTCTGCAGTTATACATGTTGGTTTCTCTCCAAAACTATAAAAAACATATTTAATCCATACCACAACACTCACTTTTGTTGATATCCAGAAAGTAACTGGAATACAGCATTTTACCTATCAGGCTCAGCAATAAAAGACAAAAATTAATCTTGTTTAAATCCCATTATCAAGACTTGGATAAAAGGTGACTTTTTCACATAATACAGAACGGATAAAAAAGAGCAGGTGGGTTTATCTAACCCTCAATACAATAAAGTAAGTTGTCTCCTGATCCAGCTACTCCACATTAAAGTAATGCTTAAGTGTCTATATTCTTCATCTTAAAAAAAAAAAAAAAAAAAAGGCACTTGAGGTGTTTCTCTGCAACAGATCCTGGAAGGCTGAGGAAAGTAATTCACCTTGCTGTTTTCCTACATCTAGTCAACCCATTAAAAAATTCCAGAAACTAGGAGCTTTACCAAAAACTTTAAACTAGAAGGTTAGAGGTGAACATCTGACATGGCTCAAAGAACCACTTCAACATCGTTATCAGCTGAGAGATTCACAGGAATCTTCACAAACTTGTAATTTCCCACAGTTCTCTCATTAAATTTCCCACAGTTCTCTCATTAAAACTTCCTTCTTACTGAAGTCAGGTGCCAGTACAATTTTTCATATGAACTACTCAACTGCCTGCATGCACAGCTGGACAAAGGGAAATACTGTGTCCCAGCTGTGACAAACTGCAGGATTCAGTCCCTCATAGCTGTCAGTGATTTGCTCTTTCGCTGATAACATCTTGAAGCCGTTTTAGTAAGACATCATCATTTTCCTGGCAAAGTCGTTTTGCTGGAGACTCACTGTCACTGTCAATTGTAATTGCTCGCTTCTTACTCTTCTGTTCACCTCGTTTTATCATATTGTTGATGTCCTTCAAACTCTGTCAATAAGAAGGGATTTATAATTAAAAACAATTCAAGGTACTGTAACTCCTCAGTTTGATTCTCTGTTTTCATACTGGTCTGAAAACAGTAACAGGATCCCTTCTCTGGATGCAGCACTTTTCATCAGAGGAGCGTCAGAGGTTTTACCCTCCCCTTCATGAACTGCAAAGCCACCATGAAGAAAGCTTTCATAGCACTCTCTTCTGAAAATACCCTGGAGTCAGTCAGAAATTTCAAAGAGGGAGAAATTTTTAAGTTTTGTAAATCACTGAAGGCCTTACCTTAGAAGGGCTCCCATTAAACTTGTACAGTAAAGCAGTCTGAGTTGTCAGGCAGGTGCCATTTTTGTGTGGTGAAACATAAACAGAGTGTTGTTGAGATATCCGCCGAGGGGACAGTGGCTGCTGCTTGATGTTGGGGAATGGGGAAAGCGGAGGGGCTTCCATCTTAAAGTGAAAATGGTACACACTGAGTTCTTCCGCAGGAATTTACCAGAAGCACATTTCAAAGAATTAACTTAATAAATAGATGAAACACACTTCTGTTTTTATCAGTATGTCCTTCTGGGCCTTCTGTTCCCAATTAGTCACAAAATATAGTAATTCAATTCAATATCCACCCCAGGAATCACACAAACTTTTATTAACAAACGCATTTATATACGATAAATAAATTTGTTAGTCTTTAAGTGCCACAGGACTCATTGTCTCGCTGAACTAGACTAACACGGCTGCCCCTTTGGAACTACACTTTTATTGTTCAACTCTTTTTACACAGATAAACTGAGGGGGCCTTAAAGGCAGCTCAGTGTCCCATATTAATGTGGCATCCTGCTCATCATTTTCTGCTCCATCTGAACAGCTAGCCCATAGAGGACAGACATTCAATCTTGTTTTTACAGTATGCTGTAGCTCACAACTATGTGATTATTTGCTTACGTAGCCCTTTATAAACAAAGAAATCAGATGAGGTGGATCCATTTGATACTGAGTATCAAAAGTGGCTTCACAATGGGGACTGATAAATGCCTACAAAGTTTATGACCTACATGGCAGCAATAGCAATAGAGAGATTTTTAAAAAAAAAAAAACAAAAAAAAAACACAACACCATCTCTAAAGGGCAACACAAGTTCCACTCAGCATCCATGCATGCTCCCAGACATACCCAAAATTAGAAATATTTTACGTACCACATGATCGTGGCTCATGACACCATATTTGAGTGCAAATGATTTTACTCTTCCCACATACACTGTATTGTAAAATGTGATGAGATCTCCTCTTTCCTCCCGTCCTGATTCACCGGAGGTCTCTGGTGTTGATCTTACATGTGAAGGACACATGTTCCCAGGCAAGTCTATCACATTGGGGAAAAAATAAAACACAAAAACAAAACCTCCATGTCAGCAATTCAAATGAGATTTTCAAGACAACAACCAGTCACACTCTGCAACTGGTTATAAAGCACATTCATAAAAAGTGCTGAACAAATTAAGTTCCAAAATGGGCAGCCAAGTTAGTCTGGTTCAGCAAAACAAGCAAGGAGTCCTGTGGCACTTAAAGACTAATGAATTTTTTTATTGCATGAGCTTTTGTGGGAGAAAATCCCACTTCGTCAGATGCTTTGAAGATGGGGGAACTTACAGAATGGGAGGAAATAAATGCAAGAAAGTGTAAGTCATGGGAACAGGTCCCACTGTAACAGGAAATCAAAGCAGTTGTAAAGATTCAAACACTGGGAAACAGCATATAGAGGAAGATGAGGTCAAATCACCTGTTGTAATGAAAGAAGAATCCAAAGTCCTCATTAAGCCCTGAAGCAATGCAATCAAATTTGCAAATAAATTTTGATCTCTGCAGCTTCTCTTTGAAGCCTTATTTTGATATTATCTGTCTGAGCACAGCGATTAGTAAATCATCACTGGAGTGATCAGGAAGATTGAAATGCTGACCCACTGGTTTTAGAATGTTGAGATTTCTGATGTCAGATTTGTGCCCATTGATTCTTTTGCACAGACTGTCCCGTTTGTCCAATATATAAGGCAGAGGGGCATCTCTTGCACATGATGGCATAAATCACATTAATGGATGAGCAGGTGAATGAACCTTTGATGGAGAAGCTGGTCTTATTGGTCTGGTAATGGTGTTTTTTGTGCAGATATGTGGGCAGACTTAGCAGCGTGGTTTGTTGCAGGGCTATGTGCCTGCTTTAATGGTTCTGTTGTTAGATCTGTCGTTGCTCGTGAGTATCTGTTTAAGGTTGGGTGGCTGTCTGGAGGCGAGGAGAGGTCTGTCTCCCAAGGCTTAAGAGAGTGAGGGATCATCTTCTAGAATAGGCTGTAGGTCCTTAATGCTCTGTTGTAGAGGTCTGACTTGGGAGTTGTATGTGGTGATTAGCGGCGTTCTATTGTTTTCTACACAATAGATACCATCATAGGTCCTAATCAAGCCAGCTACTCCATCAAAGGCTCATTTACCTGCTTATCTACTATGATGTGATCTATGCCATCACGTGCCAGAAATGTCCCAACACCTTGTACCTCAGACAAACAGGACGATCCCTGCACAAAAGAATAAATGGACACAAAACTGAGAAATCACAGAACAAAAACAGTTGCTGAGCACTTCCATCTTTCTAATCACTCTATAAATAATTAGTTAATGACTGCACTGAGATGTCAATGGGACATCAAGACTTCACAGAGAAACAGCTGAAATGGAATTAATACGCAAATTAAATTGTGTGAAAGCAGGCTTAAACAGAGACTATTGGTTCTTTTCCTATTACAAAAGGTAATTTGACTTCAGCCTTCCCAGGGTTTGAACCTAAACAACTGCTCTGATTTGCTGTTACTGTATGACGTGATCCTATGTTTTACATGCCCCTGCATTTATTTTCATTCCATTCTGTAAGTTTCCCCATTTTCAAAGCATCTGACGAAGTGGGATTTTCTCCCACAAAAGCTCATGCAATAAATAAATTTGTTAGTCTTTGTGTGTCACAGAACTCCTTGTTTGTTTTACTGTACAATATATATTGACCTGTTGTACTTTACAGGCTATAATAGATTCATCTTAAAGAAAGAAACAAGAAAAAACCACCACCACCCACCATTTATAAATGAAATTTTAAAATATATAAAGTGTGACCACACTGCCATCCTTCCCACAAACCTGTTATTTCTTCTGTAATGAGTTAAGATTCTTCTTGAGGAGAGGGGAAAGACAGGCTCATTAGACACACATTTATATTGCCCAGGCTCTGGCCCAGACACAACCATACTAAAATTAACAATGATCAAGACCAGAGTTTATATGGTGGTCAGATTCTCAAGATTCTGAGAAAGCTCTGTTTTATCTATTGCGGCACATAGCATGTTTTATGAAAACCTGTGACAGACTATATATTTTGCATAACTTGATTAATTGACACAGAAAGGCTCAATATTTAACTCATGCTTCAACTGTAAAAATGATTCTGATATATTGTACATTATGTTTACAATGTGGCATTCTGTGGAAACAGTTACACAGTAACCCTGGTTACTGCTCCTGTTCTATCACTTGCTAGCTCCAAAGTTAACCAGGATCACTGCTGACTAGTTTTTGATTAGAAGTCATTTTAATCTCTAAATTGTTTGCTAACAAGAGTAACAAAAACTATTTTCATGGAATTAACTGCATGTAAACCAAGTGCACGTTAAAAAAACACAAAACAAGGGTCTGATATGAAAACAGCTTCTGCTGGAACAGGAGCCAGGAGAGGCAAGCTCCATCCCCCTTTCTACCAGTAACCTGCTCTGTGACTGGTGGGAAGTCAAAACATCTCTTTCCATCGACAGGGGCTGAGACATAAATAATGATGATATTGCATAAAAAGCAATGAAGTTATGATTTAAGTGAAAAACCAGTTACCTTTATTTAGGCAAACGGTGTTACATGGTTTGACAATAGCTCAAAGGGGGAGTCCATGGACTTTCAACAGGACCAGGTTTAAATCCCATAGAGGAATTGTTTTGTGAATCTGATGGTAAAGTGTCTCTAACTCTAAGAATGCAATTTGTTGTCTCATGAGATAAAACTGACCTATCACCCCAGTGGTGGGTGGAAGACCAAAAGTGCTGCTAGCTGAACCTCGGCAGATGCAAGGGCCAGACCTGAGTTCTTCCTAATATCCAACCTAGACCTCCCAACTGCAACTTCAGACCATTGCTCCTTGCTCTGTCATCTTCTTCCTCCATGGAAACCGTCCCCTGCTCCACCCTTCAGGTACTTAGTTGGAGGCCACTCTCAAATTTCCTCTTATGTTTCTCTTCTGCAGACTAAACAAGCCTAATAAACAAGGAGTCCTGTGGCACTTCGAAAGACTAAAATTTATTTATCGTGTGAGCTTTCATGGGAGAAAACCCCACTTTGTCAGATGCTTGAAGATGGAGAACTTTACAAAATGAGAGGGAAATAAATGCAGGGAAGTGTAAGTCATAGGATCAGGTCAGACTGCTACAGCAAATCAAAGCAGTTGATTAGATTCAAACAAACAAAAAAAAAAAAACAACATACAGAGGGAGGTGAGGTCAGATAATCTGTTGTAATGGGGAAAAAACCAGTCTCTATTTAACTCTAAGTTGATGGTGTCAAATTTGCAAATGAATTCCAATTCTGCAGTTTCTCTTTGAAGCTATAACTCGTTACCCATTTGCCTGAGTATGGCTATTAACAGATCATTGATGGAGTGATCAGGAAGACTGAAGTGTTCTCCTATTGGCTTTGAGTCTTCTTATTTCTGTAGTCAGACTTGTGTTCATTTATCCTTTTGCACAGAGACTGTCCTGTTTGTCCAATGTATAAGGCAGGGGGAAGCATTTCTGGCATATGATGGCATAAATCACGTTGGGTAAGTCTACAATAGAGGGCTCAGTTAAGTCGACTTAAGGCTGACTTAAAGTCAACTTTATTAAGTTGACTTAGACAGTCCATTTTTAAGTCAACTTAAGCCAGGGTAGCTACTTAAGTCGACTTAATAGAGTTGACTTTAAGCAGGTCCCCTGGTTTAAGTTGAGTTTATTAAATCAACTTAAGTGGTTACCCTGGCTTAAGTCAATTTAGGCAGCCACATTTCATTTAGTTGACTTAATAAAGTGCTTAAATTGACTTAATAAATGCCAAATGTGGCCATGGAGTTGCTTAAGTCAACTTAAGCCTCCAGTGTAGACATACTCATCAGTGGATGAGCACGTAAATGGGCCCATGACAGAGTAGCTGGTTTCATTAGATCCTATGATGGTGTCTCTTGTGCAGATATGCAGGCAGAGTTGGCAATGTGGTTTGCTGAAGGGATATGTGCCTGCTTTAATGTGTCTGTTGTTAGGCCTGTCATTGCTGATGACTATTTGTTTAAGGTTGGGGGAATGTCTGTAAGCAGAGAGAGAGCTGCTTCTCCTGTAGTAGTTCACTTTTTGGTACCTGTTTGGCTTGGGAGCCCAAGTAAGAAAAGAACAGAACGCCACTGGTCATCACCTACAACCCCCAAGCCAAACCTCTCCAAGCACCATCAAGGACCGAACAGCCCGTTCTCACTCTCTCAGGCCTTGGGTGGTGGACCTCTCCTCGCTTACAGACAGCCCCCCAACCATAAGCAGATATTCACCAGCAACTACAGATCTAACAACAGAAACATTAAAGCAGGCACCTATCCTTGCAACAAACCACACTGCCAACTCTGCCTGCATATCTGCACTAATGACACTATCATACAACCTAATCAAACCAGCTACTCTGTCAGAGACCCATTCACCTGTTCATCCACCAATGTGATACATATGCCATCATGTGCCAACAATTCTCCACCTTATGTATCAGACAAACTGAACAGCGTTTGCGCAAAAGAATAAACTGACACAAATTTGACATCAGAAATAAGAACATTCAGAAACCAATACAAGATCATTTGAATCTCCCAGGATACTCTGTAATGGATTTATCTGCAAATATACTTAAACAAATTCATTCTAGGTCAAAGCTTCAAACAGACTTCAGAGTTGGAATTCGTATGTAAATTTGACACCATCAGCTTGGGTTTGAATAGGGACATGAATTGTCTTTCATACTACAAACATTAATCTTTAAAATTATCACAGGATTCCTTTGTTTTTCGTTACAGTGATTCTCACCTCTCTCAACTTTTCTACTATTTTGTTAAACACTGTTTGAATCTATGCAGCTTGTTTGATTTGCTAAAGTGATCTGACCCAGTGCAGTGAAATGTAATCACAGGATTTATCTTTCTGTCCCGTACTCAAGGATTATCATCAGTGCAAGGTGAATCTCATGCACGAAAGCTCATGTGAAAAATAAATGTTAGTCTTTAAAAGTGCTACAGGACTGTTTGATTTCCAGTCTAACTTCTGACATTTTAAAAAGATGTTTCTGATCAGCTTTTAGAATGAATATCCCTTCATTCACTCTCTCCATTTATTGTTTGAAGTGTCAAGAAAGCAGCAATTATACAGAAATAGTACCAATTGCTACTTAAAAACAAAAAAATTAAAAATAGGGATTCCTGAAGCTGTTGTGAAGTTCTATCCAATTTGTTCTAATTGGGAAATGCATTTCCCATTTCCTAGCCTACATAGCATCTAATTATCAGGATTTGCCTCCTTATGTCAATTCTGTTGCTTTTATAGGTTCCTATATAACACAATGCTAATATTTTCCTCTTTATAAATAGATGCAACTATTATAATGGCTTTTATACCATGCATTGGTTCTTTTAAGCCAGGGTTCAACAAAATTAGCTCCTAGCTATGCGCCAGCAGTTTTATTTTGGTCAACAGAGGGTGCTCATCCATAGTATTTCCATAGTGGAGCTTGGAGCCAGCTGACAAACTCTGGTTGCCATGGCAACCTAATAGCCACATTCTGCGGAGCCCTGTTTTAAGCCCACTGGAATAAAAAAAAAAAATTTAAAACAGCAGGTTAACTTTTCACACTTACCACCGTCTGTCATCTCCGTATCTTGAGTTACATTTGTGTTGTTGGATGTGACCTCTGTAGGACTATTTTTCAATAAAACACTCCTATAAACCTGCAATATATGGGAAAGCATGCAGTTGTCAAGTAATACAAGAGAAACAGACTAAAATCAATTCTAAGATAAAAAACTTGTATCACTCATTCTCCATTATTAGCATAAACCTACTTGAAGAGAGCATATAGTAAGCATTTATCTATGGCAGTGATTCCCAACCTGTGGTCCACAAGGGCACAACAGGTGGTCTGCCGGTGAACAGGCTGGGGAAAAGTGCTGGTGGAGCCGGGGTGTGCAGTGCCGCAGGGGACGGGTGGGGGGGTGGTACCAGCCTTGTGACTGGGGAAAGTAAGTGGCTGGGAGGGTGGGGCTTAAGAGCCTCATATCCCAGGAATGCAGGGCAGTGGTGGACAAAAGACGCTGGAGGCCAGGGAGTGCAGAGCTGCTCTTCACATGGTGTGGAAGGTGGGAAAAGCAGCTAGCTGACGCAAGAAGGTCAGCAGGCTCAATGAGAGCTCCTTCGGCCAGAGAAGCAGCCGCACTGCTCCTGCCAGGTGAGGGGGCCCTGACCACCCCCCCTTCCAACTGGGGGGTGGGAAGCGTCAGGGCCAGAGGCTGCTCAGCCTGCCTGCCCACCCGGCGTCACAGTAGCAGAGCGGAGCAGCCAGCTAGCCCACCCCCAGCTGGCCGTGCCTCCCGGGGGGACGAAGGGGGCCAGTGCTGAGCTCCGGCGTGTGGGGTCGGGGCCCTGGAGTGGCCTGCCCTGCTTCCAAAGAGTTTGAGCCACTTCAGTCCCAGCCCCACTCCCGGCCATGGAGCAGGCCCGTTTAGGAGATGGTCCTCTCCTCTCCACTCCCCTCAGGAGGCACAGCTGGCTGGGGGTAGGCTAGACTGACTGCTCCATGACCGCTGCTGGGAGGAGGCTGGGCAGGCAGCAGACCGGGGGGTGGGTGGGGGCAGGATTGGGCCTGCACAGCGAGCAACATATGTTGCTCAGCTGCGCTGGCCCCTTAGAGGGACTATTGGGGACAGGCACAGTGAAGGACTGGGGAGCACAGTAACAGGCTCGGGGACAGGGAGTGCAGGGTCATGGTGTTGGGGGGCAGTAAGGGGCTCGGGGCCGGGGGGTACAGTGCCATGGTTAAGGGCTTGGGGCCAGGGAGTGCAGGGTCATGGTAGGGGAGGAGGGCAGCAGCAGTAGTAAGGAGCTTGGGAGCTCAGGGTGGTGGTCTGCAAAAGCTTTTGGTGGTCATATAGTGGCCCGTGTAAAGAAAAAGGTTGGGAAGCACTGATCTATGGTAAAGGCAGTGTCATTTACTCACATGGCTGTTTGCTTGTGGCTGATTTCTGTACCTTTTCATTATGTCCTGAAAAGTTCTTTCCTCTTTGATCACCTGGAAAAGATAAACCCAGGACGACGTATTTGAGATAAAGCATAGCAGCCATTATTGTAACATTATAGCACATGAATAATGATGCTGGTTTAAAAGAAAAATTTTAAGGGGTTTTCCTTGATCTCATTTGGTCTGAAAACAGTAATGAAACTAAAGAAAGTAAATGGTACAGTAAGGTTAGAACAACTCAAGAGATTTTTACTGGCCTGCAAAAAAGTGATCATCAGTTTAACAAACACCCTATTACAACTTTCCTTTCCATTACAGGGCAAGGAAAGACTCTGAGTACACTGAAAAGACTATGGGGTTATGTAGGTTTTACAGTACAGGGAACAGAAATCAGCCCACCCTGAAACCCCATTTTCCTACTCCCCTCCCTCCCAATACAACTTCTAAATAGGGGAACGTGAGAAAGCAGATAGTACAAGAAATTAGCTTTGCTTCAGCAGTGGAGGAGAAAAGATGAACATGTTTGATTCTAACTTGCTTTATTGTTATACAGCTCAGCTTTTGTACTTTTGTAGAAATATTTCAGGAACAGGCTTTGTACATTTGATTTTTAATCCAAACTGTATGTTTTTATGAGCATTATGACATACAGAGTGACTTTATATATTATTTAAAAATGTAGTTCTAACATCTGAATATGAGAACATGGGGAGACTGGTTTTTAGTTCATTCCTGCTGCTCACATGCACTGGTAAAGTTACTGCTCACTTAAGATGAAGCTTAAGAATCACCTCTTTCCTCTCCCTGCCAGGAGCTACCTCTGAATAGGAGAAGGGAACAATTAAATCTTAAGCAAAAATTCAACTGATATTTGAAGATTTTGTTACTTGTGTCGTCCTTATTTTCCGGAAGGAGGTGCAAGGCTAGACAGGTGTATGCATGTTCAGCTCTATTTCAAGGTAAATAACATGAATTGCTTGTTTGCTACAGACTGGTAAGGTTTTTACTATATATCAGGCATGGCCAAACTGCAGCTCGGGAGCCACACGTGGCTCTTGAATGAAAAACTATGGCTCTCAGACGAATGTCAGCAAATCAATTTAGTAGGTAAAAGCATATGGCTATATGCCTCAGTGCAGCTCTCGAAGATTTAATAATCAACTTGTGTGGCTCTTGCATTCCATAAGTTTGGCCACCCCTGCTATATATCACCAATCTTAACAGCAAATGATCAACAGCTTCTGCATCAGAATTACAAGAAAAATGTATCAAGGTCCAGTTCTTGCAGTTGAGCTGCCAGGTCTCCCCACAATGGGGACAACAGCGAAGAGACAGGCAGGAATCATAGCACGGAGACACCTAATGAGTTAAAAGATTAAGGTGCACAGAGATCATTCTCTGGTCATATTTTTTCTAACATTAAAAGAAAGTAAGTGTTGTCTATGCCAGCACCGTTCAACAGGTAAAACCTCTTCTCATTTTTGTCTTTCCTATCATGGCCTTATTGGGCAAGCCAATATTCTCAGCTTATTCAGCACTCAGGTCAATGGGGTCCTGGTCCATGACGACATCACCTTCGTCCTATAGTAATAAATAAAATTAAACTGGCACCTGGCCTTGTTTCTTCTTTTTTCACCTCAGTTTGCAGCATCAGAAGAATGTGAAACTAGATTACAAAACTCTCAATTGTGAGGTAAGCTTGGACTATTTATAACATCTCAAAACATCATGTGAGCAAGTCTGCACACCCCTTTTTATTTCTTAATAGAAAATTTTTTTTTGCTAAGATCGACTCCTACCTACATTCATCAACTCTTTGTCTGCAACTACTAGAACTGCAATTATTTTTCTAAAGTGACACATGGCTACATAAATCATTCCATCAAGAGGCTAACGCCAACAATTTTTTAGTAAATGAGCTCCATACTTTTGCCTTCAGGTTAAATAGGGAATATGGAATTTTTCTCTTATTATACAACAGGTGATTTGACCTCACCTTCCTCTATATTGCTTTCCCCAGCTTTTCAACCTAAGCAACTCCATTGATTTGCTGTAACAGTCTGACCTGATCTTATGACTTACACTCCCCTGCATTTTTTTCTCCCATTCTGCAAGTTCTCCATTTTCAAGCATCTGATAAAGTGAGATTTTCTCACGAAAGCTCCTGTGATAAGTAAGTTTGCTAGTCTTTTAAAGTACCACACTCCTTATTTGTTATGTAGATGCACCAGACTATTTCTAGTAGTAACTTCTCTGTTCATAGCTAGTGAAGGTGCAGGCAGAGCATCAGAAATAAGCACCAAGAAACAAGCCCTTCTGAAGAAATCAACAGCTCTGCCCTGTGTAGCTGGCAATTGAACAGTGGGAATGGCAGAAACGTTACTGCTCCAGGACAAGACCTGGGGCCCCTAGGGCCTGCCCCCTTGCCCTGATTCAGGGCCTGGGCCGATCCTGCCTCGGGCTCCTGTAGCCACAGGCAGCCCAGCCCCCAATCCCCGCCTGGAAACAGGGTGGGAGCAGCAGTGCTGCTGCTCCTGGCCCCGTTCCTGGCCAGGGATCCGGGGCCAGGCTGGCGGCCCAACACTCGGGGCACTGGCACTGGGACTCGGGGCACGTGCCCCGTGTGCCAGGTGCCAGCGCCACCCTTGGGGAATGGGCTCAAAAAAAAAAAAAAGAGTGCCATCCAGTCATAAGTCAGAACTATTGTTGATACAGGACATTGAGAAGGGAATGGAAGACTTGCAGGTTTCATCAATGTCTTGGAAGCACCTCCCCTCCCCAGAAAGATATCAAGAATAACACAATTGGACAGCAGATTTTTTGTTTACTTTATTAGTTGCTGGAAATAGATTAAGATATGATACTTAAAACCTGTACATTACCTTTGCCATAATGTAAACGGCACAAAGGAGGAGCTGATCCAAGTGTCTGTCTTTCATTAGATCAGTGCAATGAACTAATGTGTACTCAAAACAGGTCCATATCTTCCTGCGCAACTCAATGGAAATATCCAGTTTTAAGCACAGATCACGCAAGCGCACACTTGCCAAATGATAAACCTGAGATAAAAGAGCACAAGAGAATGAAGCAAACTGAAATATAGTCAGTCACAACTGAGCCTTAAAAACAATGAAGCATGCCAGCAATGAAAGGGAAGAATCTGAGAAAGCGAATTTTTACCTGTCTGTGTTTCTGCATCTCAGAAACAGCGATCTGAGATGGATGGGCTGTATGTACTCCAACCTCCATGATTATGTAGCTAGATAATGCTGCTACCTGCCAGTTTTAGCACCTTTTGGATCCCAATTCCAGCTCTTTGTTTTCTAGTTCCAGACAAATCCTCCACAGCATCAAACACAAACATTCAAAAAGTTAAAGGAGGGAAAACAACAAATCAGAATCCTACTTAGGAAAATACCATTTGCTTAACCAGAAACAACATATCTTCATGACACAGAAAAGATGTCTAGCTACCACTCTGCTAATTTTCTAGGCTCTTAGCAATCAGAAACTAGAATAGAAAACTGGAATCCAAACCATAACTTCTGTATGTTCAAATTAATAAGTCCAAAAGAGACAGCATCTATATAGCAATCCTTTTATAGAGCTCTGAATTAGAGAGAGGTTAAAAATGAGAATCCATCAACTAAAAGCTATTCAGAAAAAATGTTAATCTTACAAAAGTTGCCCATCCTACCAGTCTCTGCAAGGGGTTCTGCATGGGAGAATGTGCTCAAATACTGAGTTGTCATCTCTGTCTTATAGGCTTCAGAAATACAAAGTCTGATTCACCTGGCATGATTTGACAAGCATTGTACCTAACCTACTCCACCTACCTGATCACATACCTCAGGACCACTCCAGATGAGCAGGAAGTTGGAATAGATCAAGTACTTTACTTACACCCAAGAGCCTTGAATTAATCTATAAAATACTTATTGGGTTTCTTTTTAAAAACACAC
The DNA here is from genome assembly GCA_007922195.1 of Podocnemis expansa. NCBI lineage: Eukaryota > Metazoa > Chordata > Testudines > Podocnemididae > Podocnemis > Podocnemis expansa. Next base: position 314,307 of record ML682044.1, read on the forward strand.
CTAATTCAGATAAAGATCTGAGATGACCCTGGCAAATGCAACATGATTAAAGTTCTTTTTTAACTTTAGTGCTTTGCACCACCGTGACAACTGAAAAAAAAGAGACCTTTATGTCTGGAAAGAAAATTAGACTTTTAATTACCTCTTCTACTGAAAAATTTCACAAGGCAAGTAGAAGAGAAAAATAACCCCTTTGTCTATAAAGTTTTGAGTTTGGAACCTGTAACCAAAAGGTCAGAATTCCCTTAAAGATGTGGTTTCATCAGAAGCTTGTATTTTTAGCTTTCCTAGCAACAGTGAGGAAGAGTTTGGTTCATTTTATACTTTTCCAAGCACATGGTGAAAGCAGGTAAACATGCATGAAACCACTCTATGACTGAAAATGAAATTTCTGGGTTGGGTGGACATTTATTTGAACCACCTTAATTTTCAGCCGTTCTTAGATAAGAGGTATGGATAGCAGCTGTTAGACTGAAAACAGAGAACTGAATTCCATTCTGCCTGTGAGATCTTAAGAGAAGTCAGATTCACTAAGAATTAGTTTTCATCAGGTTTTCTCTTTCTGTAACAAAGCACTCTAATGAATATATGTCTTATTGCTAGTGTTTCTGGCTGATCTATGTCCATCCGGAAAACGACTTTAATTGAATAAAGACGACAGAAATCAGGGACGCATACAAACAGTGCAGGTACTATGATTAAATTTTGGAAGGCAGATTAAGATTGATCTAATCAAGTATACTCAGAGGGTTTTGCTCATGTTTATGTATAAATTTGTATCCTTTCACCTTGTCTTTCTCTATAATGAAAACACAAGAGAAAGGAAGCAAAACTACTCCTTGAAGTTATTCATGCTTATTCATTCCTCAAATTCTTTTCTTCCTCTGATAAGCAAGCATATTATTTATTCCTTTGAGTACTGTCCAAAAGTATCCAACAAAGATTTCTGAAGTCCCACATAAGCAGTAAATACAGAACTGATCGGCAAATCTAGGAAAGAGATGTTACTTCTACCAGAAGAGAGAACAAAATGAAATTTTCAGGCACAAGAGAAGCTAAAATAAGAGTGTGTGTCTGAATACTAATCCGTTACAGAGGACAGTTTTCCCTTTGGCATATCCAATTGATGCATCTGAGAGAGGGATGGTGACATGTCCTGTGTCTTAGTTCAAAACCCATCAGAAAAGAAAGAGCTCAGAGAGATTTAGGAGAGAAAACACCCTTATTTGGGGACATACTCCAGCCTACACAGTCTACATCCATTATATCCTGTTTGAGAATTTCTGACAAAAGCACTGAAGAGGTAGGAGCTGGTACTTCAATCTGCATCCTCAGCAGAGCTGGGAAGCAACAAGAGCAGGAATCAGGAACCAAAAAGCACAAACAATTTGTGGCTACCTATTTGACCATTCTGCCTGTCAACCAAGGAGATCAGAGAACAACCCATTTGACCCTCAGTGGATCTGAAAAACAATTTTTTGTTAGAGGATTTAAAAGCATTTTCTGGCACAGGTTTAAATTTCCTTTATTAATGGTAAAGGAAAGTAACTGAATAACAGGAGAACAGTGTTTTGAGAGACAAACAAGTTTAAATATACCCAAACATTAAATAAAGAGAGCAGTTGTTTCTGTAAAAGATTACCTCACCCACCTTGTCTCCCTAAAATGAAGTACAAAGCACCTCTAAGCTAAGATATTTACCTTTCTGTAAAACAGTGCCAGAGAACCAGTTTTCTTTGGTTTGCCTCCTGATGACTGATGTGCTTCCTGTACTTGACTCACCCGGGATTGGTTTGGAGAGGCACCAATTAAAGCTTGAGCAGTGAGAGGTGCTTGTCCATGACACTCCATTTTAGACTGGTGAGATAAATTCACTGAAATGGGAATCAAAGTGATCCCTCCAGTCTCATTTGCAATACCTGAAGACATACCATATATAGAAACAGATTATTTTGCAGCATAGTTTAATTAGAAAGACAATGACATTTCACAGAAACATTTCAGGTTAAAATAGATTGTTCTGCAGTGTGATGTCAAATGGATCAGTTTCCTTGGCAGTGCATTTATAAGGGAATATTCTTGAAAATACTTAAAGGGAGGGACACTGCAAACATAAAAGATCACTCTTCTGTCTAAAACTATCGTTGGTACGAAATATACAAAAAGTGCAATATTCCTATAACTGAGAGCTAGCAATGTCTTTCTTGCATATTTGACAGCAAGCACTTTGTGCCTGGAAGTGCCAAAGGACTCCTTGTTTGTTTTCCTGTTATTGGTTTGCTCTCTTATGCACCAAATGGGAGAGAAAAGAACTAAAAGGTCTTTTAAATCAATTTCAGACAAAAACCCAGGACCTACTGTTTAATTAGAAAGCATGATCTATCAGAAACAAATATTCTGGAATTGATGGATTTACAATAACCTCATGCTGAATGTCTTTTAACAAAAGAAATGGCCACTCACTGTTGCTATGGTTCTTATGAGATGCAATGCATACATGTATTCTAGTTAGTATACATATATTAGACTACATACATTAGTACATGTTGTGTGTGCAAGGGACAAGGGTGGCAAAAATACTCCTGCTTAGGTTTTCTAAATGGTCTAGCACTGACACTGCTGAGTACAAGACTCAGCTGTCAAAAAGTAAGTCCTTGATGGCCTGCTGGACCTCCAGAGCGATCCCGTAGTTCTGTAAACAGGAAACCCTTCTCTCAGCTACCAGAGAGACCATGACAGTGATGCTAGACTGATCCATGGTCACCACTGTTGAACCAAAGACTGGACTTTGGCTTTCAACGGGATGAGGAGTGTTTCACTGACTCCGAGGAGGCCATTAATATGGGTAGGGCACTGGTGGCTAATAGGAGCCATGATATGGAAAAATGAGCACGTCCCCACCTTGAGAGCCATGCTGGTCCACTAGTGGCCCTCACAGCTCAACAGGTGATAAGGAGTTGGAAGATGACAAACCAAACTCGAACTGGGAAAAGTCCTGTGATCTCACCATACAGTACAGAGAGCTGAATAACAGATTTAAAGTGGGAAAGCCTGTAGTGTCGTTTGCTGGTAAGAGGAAGGAGATGGGGGATTAAGACAAGGTTGCATCAGCATCAACTACTACTAATGTAATATCTGACTTTCACCAAAATGGTGACACCCTTAGCGTCTCATTGGATTTATCACTGCTCTTTGACTTAAACTGCACAGGTGACCCATGGGGGAGTGAGTTTGCCATTGATGACTAAAGGACTAATTCCTCCAATTACAGGAGAGCTTTTCTGCCTCTCTCTCGACTGCTGCAGTATGCCCCAAACACAGGACCTGCAACCAAGTTTCTACACTGGACTCCTGTTTGATCCAGGCTGTAATTCAAGATGTTGGTGATCATCTTCAAAGCCCAAATGGTGTGGATCCCAGCTACTGAGATAATACCTCTTGCTCTGTACACATCCTCAGCAATTAATATCTATTAAGATCAGTTGGGAGGCAACTTCTAGGTTCCTAAAACTGAATATTCAGGGCATGATGCTATGCTATGCATTTGTAAGTATCTCAAATACAAACACAGGTAATGAGGTAATACAAGGATTGAAGTGAAATGTACTCCTATATTAATGAGACAGACAATATGATTGCCAAGTCACTTCTGTCTAGGAGTTTTCAGAGTAGAAGGCAAAGCTACTCGTCTTATTTACATTCCACAGACTGTTATGCACTATATGATAACTTTCAAGAACACGGCTCCCCATGGCTCTGTCAAGAATACACTCCCCAGAATTTGCTACTCTTGGCATCACAACCTCCTGGTTTCTGAATGCACTTAATTTAGAGAGCACTCAAACTGTTGTCTCCATTTCTGTGAATGTTGTACCTCATTTTATTTTGCCTTTTTAAAGGTTGCCAGAGCAACAGACATTACAAAAATGGCTAAATATTCAACAAGTTTTATATGCTTCTTCTGAAATTAGAAATATAAGAAATCAGAGAGATTTCGGTAAGCTGCCTAGCCCACTCCTCAGAGGGCAGAGCAGAGTTTGTGAAGTTGAATGTATGGCAACTCCCATAGAGAGACAAGTATTGAGAATCTTTCATGTATCAATTTGTTTCTAGAATCTCTATCCTTTGTACTTAAGAAAATCATGATGTAGTGAGTAAACAGATGGGAACAAGTCACTTAGTGAAGGAAACAGCTGAACCTTAGGAATCCAGTATATTAAATCTCAAAGAATTATTTTTGTGATACATCTTTGTAAGACTTCACAGGTGAAGAAGCAAAACTTACAAAGAAACAACTTCAAACTCTGCCCCAGCCCACAGGGGATGCATTCCCAGAATTGTCGGTAAGCAACAGGTCTTTGTTGAGATGCAAGTCTGTGCAATAAGAAACACTGGGTATGGCAAAGTATATTTTCTCTTAATTTTTCTTTCAAAACTATTTTCTTTATACATTATTTGTCTAAAATGTAGCGCTCTCCAACCTTAATCTACACCACTTTTTGTTAGCAAAACAAAACTCAAGAAAAAGGCAAGGCCGGCGCAAGATGGTAAGCCCCGTAAGCAATGCAGGGGGTGCTGACATTTGAGGGGCGCCAAAACGGGGACTGCGCCGTTGCGCTGCCCTGGATGACGTCACTCTTCTGTGCCGGCGCCACTGCGCTGCAGGGGGGTGCCAGAAGCCCAAGCACCATTTCTGGAAAAAGGACATTGTAAAGCACTCAGCACAATTATAAAGTGCAGTTAACCAACATGAATGTATGTCTTACCATGCAATGGGATTGTTACTTTCTGTCCCATTGTCCCTGTTACAGTAGCTGTTGCCATGGTCAATACTGTCTGGCCCGGTGAGACAGACATATTTTCAGCAGCGATGCTTGAAGCTGGGGCAATTGTCAGCTTAGTTCCTTCAGACAGAACCTTTTCTAATTGGGTTTCTTTGGGGCTATCGTCTCCAAAGAGCCTTCTCTTAGCACTTCCAGCTATAGGAGAACTGTAGCGTTCATGAACAGAGATCGGTGACATCATCTGCATGTCTAATTTGCAAGACAAGAAATTATATCAATAAGAAAAGCAGCAGTGTCATAGAAATGAAACATCCAAGCTACAAAACAGGAGTCATAAGAAAACACCCGTTGACAGAACAGTAGCTCCATAACTCAATTTTCTTATATAATGCACTGATGAAAGCCCTTACATAGCCCTTCGATAGCTCTCTCGTATTCTCCACTACTCCCAATCAATGTCATTTAACTGACAAAGTTTGGAGTGCTCCTCTTTGTGGCTCCCAGGCACTTGAAAGCAAAGGAAACCTCCTCCTCCAGTCACATCTTCCCTGTCCACTAGCTACTTGGACACCCTGTTCTTCTGTCTCTTCCTCTTTTCTCTCCTTGCTACTATTCCCTTGGCTCATTCCCATCTCTACATTGCCTCACATTTGCTGCTGCCCAATAGCCTGATAACCGCAGTTAAATGCATTAGCACAATACCCCATGGAACCTTTCTGAAGCACAAGACAATCTCCTAATGCTGATGGAAGATACTACATAGACAAAAAACAAACAAGGAGTCCTGTGGCACTTTTAAATCAAGTGGCTGAAGAAGTGGGATTTTTCTCCTATGAAAGTTCATGTGATAAATAAACTTGTTAGTTTTTAGATGTGCCACAGTACTCCTTGGCTGCTTTAGTGAACTAGACCAACACGGCTACCCCTTTGCTACACAGAGAGTGTACCTCTCCATTCCATAAGTGGAAGAACTTGTGGGTAAACAGCAAAGTGAAATAGGCTGAAAACGTGCCACTTTCACTCTAATAGCCGTCACCCACCCCATCGGACATTTTCTTGACCTGAGGTAAGTGCATTTTTCTCAAGCTCTGCTCTTCTTGCCTTCAGCATGCTGCTTTCATTGTTACACATTTCTCTGAATGAAGGGTCATACAGTCCAGTGGACATAAATGTTTGCTTTTCTGTGACAAAATGACAAGCCCGTGTTTTTGTTTTTGTTTTTTTTTTAAAGAAGCACCCATTTAACAACCAAAAAGACAAGAGTATTAAAAAAATTGACGAGTAAATCTGCTGAGAATGGAGGCGTAGACAGAAAACACGACAGAACCAAACCAAAAAGTGAACTCCTGTGAAGAGATTAGAACAGCAAGAGAAGCGCAGCTGCCAGCTGTCCAGAAATACAGCTACTCTGTCTGAAACAGTACAAGACAACCCTAGGTCTAGGAAGGCACAAAGACAACTATTACTCTGATTCACAGGCAGGCAGCACTGACATATTAAGTGGTGTATCATTCATTGCAATATAACTGATGAATATACAAGCAATTGAGTATGGTGGCACTTCTAAAGACTAACAAATTTATTTTATCACATGACCTTTTGTGGGAGAGATACCACTTCATCAGATGCTTGAAAATGAAAAGAAAACACAGTTCCTATACTCTATTCTTTCCATTTTCAAGCGTCTAACAAAATGGGATCTCTCCCACAAAAGCTCACACGACAAAAAACATTTGTTAGTATTTAAAAGTGCTACAGGACTCCTTGCTGTTTTGTTGAACTAGACCAGTTACTAGTCCAAACTTACGGAACTCAAGAGCCGCAAAAGTCGATTATTAAACCTTTGAGAGCCACACTGAGACATATAATCATATATTTTTACCTACTCCAAAATTACTAAGCTTCAAATTCATTGAGCACTTTAATTTTATCACAAAAATAGGGCAAATATTGATCCACTAATGGCAGATTCTAATAATTATTTAAGATTACCATGAAACTAGGCCTACATAGTAAAAATTTAGCTGTTGCTAGTTGTAGAACACTACAGGCTTGCGGCAAGTTTTTTTTTAAATCTGGTCAGTAACTTAACAATGCAGTAGGTAAAAGCTCTCTCAAATGCTGATCTCTAAGTATTGCACAATGTTTTGAATTTCATTGTGGAATATGATGCTTCACAGCAGTAAGTTGTACCAAAAATTGAAAGTAATCTATGTTCAGTTATATACTTTTCTCCTTTGTATTTTCATTTCTTAGCATTCCACATCATGTTTAGGACCTGTAAAACATGATTTTATTTTAACAATGAGTTACGCTGCATTAGGGCCTATGAGAACATCTAAACACGCTACAGTTTCTGTGACCATGTCACACTTTTCTTTCCCCCACCCCCTGTTGCCGCTTCCCTGCTGTTTCTTACCATGCTGCTGCTTCTCTGCTCTCCCCAACCATTCTGCACTTCTGCCTCCCACCCCATCCCAGCACCTACCGTGCCCCCGCTTCCCTGCCAATATTTGTGCCAGTAAACTTGTTCACTAAAATACTCATGGACAGTGAAGACAAAAGGTCTGAGGACTCAGACAATTAATTTTAAAATGAGAGTAATAATAAGGGAAAATACTGCTCTCATCTTAATCCTGTGAAGAGATGCACACAGGGACACCTTTTCTACTGTTCAGAATCACAACAGATCAATGAGAATTTATGGGGACAGAAAGTGTAAGATCAGAGCCTGTTTCAGTAAGTGCTTTGGAGTCCATGCACAGAAGATACTATGGAAGAAATCCCATTGAGTTTATTCAGTTTGGGGTCAGGCCCTGTATTAATTCTAAATATCAATATTTGGTTTTTATAATACAAAGTAAAATCTTTATTAGTGAGAGATTTTTTTTTTCCAGAAAGTTTACAACACAATTTTCCGTCCTCAGCCCTTCATAACAATTACCCTCTTGTCTAATGGGCTCAGGTACCCATAGTGTCATTCATGAAGACTGCACTGAAATATAAAAAGATGTTGACCAGACAACAAAAAAAAGAGAATTAATAAGTGTTGAATGCTATTTAATCAGTAGAAGTATAATGCTGCTATTGAACTCTGCAATGAATGTAAATTATCTTGGTAATTGACTTACCGGTAGTTATATTAATTAAAATTTTCTTATAAAATAAATGTGCTAGCAGTTCCTTCTGCAAACAGATGAGATACGGATGTCTCAGGCACACTTGTGCAATGGACTTAAGGAATTTTTTTTCTAAAGCCAGTTTTCAGCAGTGGTGGTCTATCCTAAGTCTAAATCATTTTGCATGCTGAAAATGAACCATGATCCATAATAAGTACTTGTAACATTCTTTAAATAGAGGGTTTTTTTTTAAATAACCTTTTGACAGTAGCCAGTGGTTTTGGATGTAACACTTGTCAATTTTCAGTCATTTCTGATGATTCTTATTTAATTCTCAAAACAGAAATACAAGAGAAATAATTTTGCATTATATTACAAAATGCGAGGTAACTTTTAAAAAAGAAAATTAATTTACAATTGCTTTTCAGGTTTAAATTGCTAATTATCCTCACTTATCTGTAGTTCATTGTAGACTTGTTCTTGAGCAATTTATGTTGCCAGTTTTAAAAATATTTACCCAGAAAACAATATCAAAAAAGAAAAGTCTTTAAAAAAAATCATGCACTGATGTAATCATAGAATCATAGGGTTGGAAGGGACCTCATAGGTCATCTAGTCCAACCCCCTGCCAGAGGCAGGACCACTCCCACTAAACCATCCCAGTCATGGTTTTGTCCAGCCGGGCCTTAAACCCCTCCAAAGATGGAGACTCCACCACCTCCCTCGGCAGCTCATTCCAATGCTTCACCACTCGCCTAGTAAAAAGGTATTAAAGACTGTATCATTATGCACACAGACAAGGAGGGTAGAATTAACATTGTGGGGGTAAACTGTGGAATCCGACAGTTACTTGCTCCGCGTGCATGTCTTTACACCTAACTGAGGAGGTTGGCTTTCCCTGTTGGCTCTCACAATGCCGCTCCGCTCCTCTCCTCCCTTCTCTGCTCTGACCATGCTGCTGTTTCCCTGCAGGCTCTCCCAGGGCTGCCCCACCCCCGGCTCTGACCACGCTGCTGTCTCCTGCAGCTCTCACAATGCTGCTCCTCCGCTGCAGGCTCTTATCCTGCCACCGCCTCTCTGCTGGCCCCAAGCACTGCAGATTTCTCGCCCCGGCTCCTGCCATGCAGCCCTTCCCTGATGCGCTCTCCCAGGAGCCGCAATTTTTCTTTAAGGAGCCGCATGTGGCTCGCAAGCCGCAGTTTGGTCACGTCTGAACTAGAGTAACACAGCTACCCCTTTGGAACTGAAGCAACTGGGTGTTATGGAAACAAAGCCATAGAGCTAGGGAAGCAGTTTCCAGATGGAAAGTTTGAAAAGCCCTTCCTCTGCTTTGTGACAAGACCCCAGACAGCTAAGATTCTGAGCAAATACAATTTAGAGACACAAGGATTTCTCAGAGTACTATTATGAATGGTTTGAAGTGTTATGTATCCCAAACAGATCAGCAGCTCTCAACTTACCTCGTCGTAAACTCCCACCCAGGTCCGTGCGAACTTCTTTCACCCGAGGATGAACAATAGGAGATACTGGCATCATGGGGAGGTGCCCTAATCCACTTCCTCCATTACCAGCTTCCAAATTACTTGGGAATATCACCTAGGATATACAAGATGCCAGTTTAAGAAAAAATAATCGGCACCTATTCCTAACATATGCCATTATTAAAAAGGGTGTCAAAGAAGTGTTTTGGCTTTTTACATTTCACTTTTAGGACAGTAATCAAATGCAGCAATTTATCTATGCAAAACATTAGTCCTGGAAAAGGAGCACACTTGCATTTTCTGGCAATTTATTTTCCTTCCAACATACTTCTTCACAGGTTGGGACCTTGTTTTCTGAGGCTTGTAGAGCTTGCCATAGGGCTGAGTCCCTGGTCCAAGCTAGACTCTCCAGAATCTGTTCTTCAATGCTGTTGAGGTGCTTCACCATGTCTCTGGAAAGTCCTTCCTCAGCCCGTATCAACACTTCAATGACCTAAACAGGCAAGACATTTCAAGCAGCCATGCAAAAAGCAGAACCACACCACCCATCCCTGACCTTACTGTGAGGGAGCACTCTAATCATGACATTGCTATAGAACAGAAAAGGCTATAGGTACAACTGGGAACAATTAATTACTTTCTGTTGTGGGGTTATGGAGTACCTGGGTGGTAATTACTAGACTATTTATACAATGGGAAGTAATTGGGAGGATGTAAGTGCGAGGAACAGAAAGCTGAAGGGGAGCTGAGAAGGTGAGCTGTACGAAGGAGAGAAGCAATGTGGAAAGCTCCTGCTGCAATTATGCCTGTGTCATGTTCCGTTTACAAAAAAAACTAGAATAAAAGATATACATGAAGAAAAGAAAACAGCCTGCCTATGTTAGTGACAGTGAGACTACATGAACAGGCTAGGAAGTGTGGTACACTGGGTTGCTTAAAAAGCACAGTGTGACATCCACCAATTAGTCATTCCTTTCAAGATCCAGTTCAATCCTCTCCTTCTTGTCTTTAAAAGCTCCAGTTTCTATTGTACAGCCTGCATATCTCTGGCCTTTTTCCTGATGCCTCTGCACATCCCACACCCCTTCTTTACCAAAAAACACACAATCTTGTAACAGTTAGTGTATTCTTTCCTGGAGTCCTCTGTCTGGAATAGCTTCCCTTCATCAATTCTCCATCTGATTCCAAGACTCAGGTGGCCTGTGTTACACAGGAGATCCCTTCTGGCCTTTGAGTCTATGACGACATTTCCTATTTTGTCATATAGTTGTTTCTTTCCCCCTCTCCTCTTTCATCTTCACTGAGCAAAAATATAGTGTAGTTCTTCACAGAATTTTAGGACTCAGTATGAAAGACTTCATACAAAATGGTGATATGTATGCACACTGTCCTTACCAGTTTACAATTAGATTTAGATCCAGTTAATAGATGCTCTTCCACATTATCAGGATGTGATGTTCACAAATACAATTACCTATCTAAACTTTCATTTGAAAAAAGGTAAAGCCCTTAAGGCTATTAAGAACAGACACACCCACCTCTCCCTTTGAAGTGATGGGGAACGAGACACCTTAATGCTGGCCCAGTGTACTCACAGCTCCAGCCCAGCACCACTGGTGCAATGTTACCACTTAAGGTGCTGAGACACTAGAGAGGAGGGGAGCTTAAGAGCCTTTTCCAAACAGAATACGTGAGTCAAGTGTACATTTCACAGCATTGATTTACATCTGCAGACAGCTTGAAACTGCCTGTTCCACTATGGTGGCTGCCAGGCTCTCTCGTCTGGTGGATAAGGGCACCAGCTGTTGCCCGTCTCTGTGAAGGGTAAGAGACATGGACCCATCTTCTATTCGAGGCCACTGCTCAGGAGCTCTATAAGTAGAAGGTATGCATTGCCGATCATACTTGCTGCTGCACTGCCTTCCCCTAGACTATTTACTCCTCTCTGATCTCTTGTACCCTCTTCTTGTGGCTCCTCTGTGGTTGACCACAGTGCTCCTCCCCACTGCAGTTACCACTCCTTACCCCCCCCCCAACTGAAGCAAGGATTTTTAATCAGAACTCTACTTGGGCCTTGACTGGCCCCAGGTATTTCTAATTAACCTGGAGTAACCCCTGCTCCAACACTGGCCACTCTGGTTCTCATACATCTCCCTTCTATGATCCTCCCCCGGTCATCTGGCCCTACTGTCAACTGTAGCTACAGAGCAATTGCCTCTGCCACAGCTCAAAGCTTCCATGAACTGCAGCACTCTGTAAATGGAACAATTTTATTTCAGGTTTCCTTGCTGTTTTCACATCCCTGTAGGCAAGAGTGAAACTGAAAAACCATCTCGATTTCATTCTGCTGAGGCTTGGGAGAACAGTGGGAACCAGCAGATGCAGGCCCTTAGGGTTACTGCCTGAGGAGACTCTAAAATGAAGGCTATGGGAATGTTCCACTACTCTGTACTTGCAGCTACCTGAAAGCCGAGGAAGCGTACAGTAGCGGACACACCCCAAACTTCACATGTCAGCAGCCAGGAGGCTACGGAAGATCTTTGAGATGGGGAAAAAGGGCTGACAGGGAGATGTTCCTACTATACCATGCAGACAAGAAAGGGTGGCGTCCCCAAGGAGGATCTGGAAAGAGTAATGTGGCTGTATTCTCAAAAACTCCTTGTTTCTCAGAGGCTGGCTTCTCACTTGGATGTCGCTCCTGAACAGCAGGCCCCCCACATCTTAACTGGCTGTGACTACCTGTGACTATTAGGAGTTGGAAATCTTTCCTAGGAATTGGTATGTTTGTGAGAGAAGCCAAGAGATACAGTAAGTTAGTAGAGAAGAAAGGTTTAGAATTTGGCAGAGTGAGTGGAAGAATAAAGATGAAAAAACAGGAGGGTGAAGCAGGGAAAGAGAAGACTGCGCTCTGTTGCAGGAAAGAAAGTTAAATAAAGACGAAGAGAAAGAAGATTTAACAAAACAGGGATTTATTAGGTAGGACTGCTCAAAAAGTATTCAGCAAATTATTTAAGTACCTTACCAGTATTAACTGAAAAATTTCCCTCAGACTTCTGTAGTATGTGACCAGTTGCATGGCTAGTGAAGTATTTGTTAAATTTAAATATTGGTGGACTTACTGGTCAGATATAGTTTAGGATCATTTAATTCACTATTAGAGCAACCCTAGTAGCAAGTTAGATTTACAAATCATTTGTTAAATGGGAAGTTGATGTCGCAGAGGAAATGTGTTACACATATTACACAAGATGGCCAGTGAGTGACAATTCGTAGTCGTATATTCAAGGGTAGCCACGCATTAAAACAGATCTACTAATACTTACCCTTAAAAGGCTTTACTGTATAGGACTGCCAATCTAATACTAAACAGAGGTACTTTTACTTTAAAAGTTTGTAATTCAGATCCGAGTATTTGAACATGATGTTTAAGCTTACCTTATAAAAATAAAATGGCTGGAGATCAAGAACCTCAATAATCCAAGGGAAAGTTCGCAGTGAGCTATATGCAAAAAGCACTATCTCCAGACAACATGCCATCAGGGAATGATGGAAAATATCTTGCTCCAACAGAGCCTAGAAAGGGCACAGAAATGGATTTTCAGGCATATAATTGCAGAGTTATACATAAAATACTCCAAAGACTGAACTACTAAGAAAGAATAACGTTCCTCCCTTGTCATGCACACACAAACTCCTCCCATACTACCCAAGAAATGATGATTTGATATGCTAACGCCTGCATTCATAAAACCCTAGAAGAGGAATTTTTTAAAAAAGTTTTGTTTGGCTTTAAATCAGACCCTGATTTAAATTATCTACTAATTAAAACTTAGCTGCGTTCAGATTTGAGACATGGAAAAAAATTCCACAAAAGCAAGCAACGAGAAACAAATCAAGGGACAAAGGATACAGATTCCAGTGCCAGAAAGGCCTTGTGATCATCTAGTCTAATTTTTTGTATAATAAAAGCTAGACCGTCTCCAAAACAATTCCTAGAGTAGATCTTTTAGCAAAATGGACAATCTTGATTTAAAAATCACAATGATTAATTACCCTCATTGTTAAAAATCTGAAATTTTTTTCTCATCTGAATTTGTTTAATTTCAGCTTCCAGCCACTGGATCATGCTACACCCATGTCTTTGCCCCAAAATTTGTTCCCCCAATGGAGAAGATAAATAGATAAAGCTTCTGGAGTTTATCAGTATAAAGACATATTTGCTAATCCATTAATCAACCTTTCAGCTCTTCTCTGAGACTTCCCCAATTTATGTTGTCATTTAACATGCCTGTTACGCTCTTTGCAGCAAGATTTGCTGATTTATAAGTTGTACGGGTGCTGATATACTGGAGAAAGAAGAACAGATAAACTAATTGCAATACCACTAGCATTTCTAGTTTATGAGAGTTTAAACGACAAAAGGGAAACTTCCACTGGCATACTTAGGTATCATATGATGTTGAACTTCTTTACAGATTTGTTCCCTAGAAGAGTAAATTCTGTTTCTTTTGTCCTTTCCATTACTTCCTGCATTCCAAAAAGTTTCAATGGTACAGACTGATTTTCAGCTGAAGGGGAAGCAGACCTAGAGTTACAGTAGAGCTGCTTTGATACTATCAGTAAAAGGATAAAAACATGCTCATCAGGCACTGAACCTGTGCTAGCCACAGCTACTGCCAAGCAACAGACATTTTGCTGCAGGATAAAAAAAACAAATACCTTGACCAGCTGTGAGGTTCTAAAAGACAATTAGCATGTATAGGCCCTTTCACACAGTTCTTAGTACTGTCAAATGATAATCTATTCTGGCATGCACCACACATCAGACACACAGCAGTTAGGAAAAAGGTGGTGTCAGTATTAAATGCAGACAAAAGGAATCATGTGAGATGCAGAAGTGAAGCATAACCACCTAGAGAAGAAGAACAATTGTGGAAACAAGTATTTGTAAGTCACTTTTCTTGAATAGTTCAAATTAATTGACAATCCAGCTTTTTGTTTAAAATCAGACAAGAAGAGTTAACCATTGCTGTAGTGCAGTAGTCTGCAGTATGTAGTACAGACATAAAAAAGCAGAAGGAAGTGTGTTAGCTGAAAGATCTGTAGCACTGAACAAGTACCTTAAATACTCATGTATAACCCGACTCTCAGTTATGAACCCCAGAACCTCCCCCCCATCACATGACCCACATGTAGGTGGAAGTAAGCCAGATCCGATTCCTGCTGCTCTGGGTCGCTAGCTTCCGTCACATCCCCGACCCTCTAATCCCTTGCCTTGCACCGCGGGCTCCCCACACTGCCCCCAATCTTCTCCCTAACCTCTCCCCCGCCCCCCCCGGCACTGGCTCCCCCAGTCTAACCCCCCAACCCGGGGCCCCTTACCTGCTGCTCTGGAGGCCACACCACATGCTCAGGACAGATTTCAAAACTCCCAGCCTGGGCTGGGGCTACTCCCTGCTGCAGCACCACTGGATTTTTTCTATTTCCTGCACACTCTGGCTTACCATACTCTTAATGCACCCATTACACAAGTGCCTTTTTCAAAGGGAATTTTAAGGAAGAAAATTCTTGGCTTATAGGTGAATACATATGGTACTGAACTTAGCAAACTACGATTAGGTCTTTGGCCTGGAATGATCTCATTTAAGGAATGACAGATTAATACTAAACTCAAAAATTGAGCTCCTCGATCAACTATTAGCTAGTCAAAAGACTAAGGAACCAATGCTGCCTTCAGACTGATTTAAATCTGTATGGATTTACCCAAATACAGAATTTGTTGGAAAGCAGTCAAAAGGGTGAACTTAAAAAGATACTCTTTCATTCCAGTTCTTTACTTACTGTCATGTCCTTCCCCTGCAGCCTTCGTGTTTCTTGTACCATTATAGTCTCCAAAATTTTGTAATACAAGATCTCTGCTAGTTTTAGTCTGTTAACAGCAAAATCTGCAATAAAAACCAAAACACCAATGACAGCTTCCATTCCAAGTTAGCAATTGGAGGATAAATAAACACACAGTCTTGATTAAGCGCGAAGCTTATGCGCGAAGTCTCCAAATTTGTAAGTCTTCAACTTCAGACATGAAATGAGTTGCATTAACATCCATACAAGAAACTGACTGAATTAAGAAATTTTCCACCGCCTCCATTTCTTATGTAGTTTTTGTGTATGCGATTTCCTTTCAATTTTAATCTCTTAAAATAAATTGTTAGAGTGTAGATTTATAGTCTTTTCTTAAGGGTTTTCAATATTATTTCTTTCTAATGCCATTTCGAGCTATAACCTTCCATCCAACTCTGTACCATTCAACTCTGTTTGGTAGTTACTAACTTGTTGCAATGAGAAGATGCAATGTGTTTTGAACCAATGAGTAATAAGTAGTTCAATATTTCTGAAGTTATTGTTGCTTTTACTGAAGCCTTTATTTGTTAAAATAAACTTTTAAAAATACTCTTTAATTTGAGATAATACTCTTACTATCTTATAAATGTCTCAATTGGAGTGGTGCTGACGGAGCCTTCACCTTCAGAGTTGGGACTGATGTATGAGAGGCACATACTGCATACAGAAAATATACTAAAGGGCTATTTATCTCTTAAAAAATTTGATCAGCATGGCTCAATCAATGAGGGGCTGGAACAAGACTAGTACATTTCTATGTTGCAAGTGCCCCACCACTGAAAATACAGTTTTTACCTAGACAAATCATTCATTTTACTTAATAAATAAAGAATCAGCCAAGTACTTTTTCTTCCATTAATGTGTTGCCTTTGACATACAAGTGATGCACTTCAAACTGCTGATTTCATATGCTGAAACATTTTATGCATTTCACATATCCCTACCTATGTGAGATCCTGGCTGGTCATCTGTTGACTGAGTGTAGCTCCGACAGAAAGCCTCGCCTATTTCTTTTACTCTATTCACGACGCTTGGTATAGGGTTGCGTACGCAAGACCTACAGCAGGACCCAAAGAGAGGTAAACCTCATTTGTGAATTACATAAACATTAAAAAGGCTATTAGCTTTCCTCTTGGCAGTCAATGCCTTGTCCCTTGAGATATTTTACACTACAGACAGCACACATTCAAAAAAGTTTAAAAGCTAACCAGAAAGAGAGAGTGTGGTTTCAATGCTATTTCCTGCTTGCAAGTCTTATTCTGAACAGCAATCTTGCCATATTTCTTTCTATTCTATACACTCTAGTCAATAGTTTTGGACCTGCTGTGTACACGTACACACACAGAAAAGATGTAACATGTTCTGGAACAAAAAGAATAGCAGTAAATATTTTTAAAAGGCCACATAGGATTTGACAGTTAGATAAAATTGAGGGCTTGTATACACAATGGGGTCATGAATGTGATGAAGGTATGTTTTCTCAAGCGCACTAATTTACTACGTATTAACTGGGCTGAGTAGATCCTGCTAGTGCACACTAAAGATTTCCTAATGCACTTTAGCACAGTAAATACTAATGCTTGCTACACTGAAGTGCACTAAGAACATTCAGTGCACATCAGCAGGCACATACCAATTAACCCACAACATATTACTGTACTTTAGAAATCACATCCCCACAAGAGTACATTACCTCACTATATAGACAAGTCCTCCCTAACTCCACTATCATTTTGTACATGAGTGCTTGATAAAGAACATGCTTACGTAAGCATGGAGATCTGTTCCTGAGAGCAATGCATCAGCTCCCCTCTTTAGAAATAAGTGGCTTTTGTTTGTTGCTTTTTATTTTTACTTCTGTTTTAAGGTTAATATTTCTTAACAGTATTAAATTACTATGCAATACTCTGAGCATCTGGGGACGGATACTGTGGGGTCTGTTGCTATTATAAATATTAAAATGATGTGAGTTTCTGCTTTTTTCCAGCACACAATAAAGAACAAAAAGGGGAGAACAAGGAAAAGTGATCTACTGAGTCAAATATATAGTTAAAATAAAAAAAAAAAAAAAAGAGGCTGGAAAATAACATTAGTAATATTTGCAACAAGGATAACTTGGGCTACCAATAATTTACCTTTCATAGCCCAACTGATTATGATAAAAAAAATCAGCATATTTCTCTCTAGACCCTCTATTTAGGAACAGCAGAATTATACAACAGTGGGATGTGTCAGTATCAAATTAGGAATTCTCCTTTGCAATATGTTTTGAAATAGTGGCATGGCATTCTGGCTGTGCTAGACTGGACTTGACCAAAGGCAGGCTTGTTCTGCATTTCAGACAGCTAACTCAAGCACACAAAAAGTCTGACTCCTCATTGAACAGCCAAAGGTGCAGACGGTTTCAGTTTACACATACTGCACACAGACAGTGGCCTTATCTAAGAGCAGATGCAGCTATGTGCAGGGGGATTGATCATTACCAGATAAAGGCTCACAGGACTGACTGTACCAAGCCAGAAACATTATAAAAAACTTCAGACTTTCAAAAGGGGTGAACTCAGAGTGGCGGCAGGGGGCTCACAGCTTGTTTTCCAAGATCTGAATTCTCAAATGCTTTAAGAGTAACATCATTGTGGTTAGGATTCCTCTAATAAGGCTGAGTTACTCCTTTACTATCACATTAACCTCCTCAGAGACAAACTAGAAGCCCAGAGACTTGTCCTCAGTATTGGTGGAACAATGGGCGTACAGGTGTAAGCAACCAGGATGGAGGGTCTCAATCACTAGTTTTCAAGTTCCAGGGCAGCTGGCCCATGGTGTCCCAAGGGCAGGTGTCAACAGATCTGAGCCTGGGAACACGCCCTAGAGGCCAAAAGAGTTTTAGGTGGCAGGGGAGGTCACAGCAAATGATCAACAGATGAGCTCCCAAAGTGACATTGTGGCAAAAAGAGCTACGAAAATGACTGGGTGTGTAAGTGGTAATATCAACTAGTAGAAGTAGACCGGTTATAACAGCTCTGTCCTTGGAACTGGTGTAACTGCTACAGGAATACTGTGTCCAGTTCTGGTGTCCCCAGCACAAAGAATGTCAAATATAGGGTTCAGAAAAGAGCATGAGAATGATTAAGGGTTAGAAAACATGCCTTCTAGTGACAGACTCAAAGAGCTTGATCTGTTTAGATGAGCAAAGAGAAAGTCTGAGGTGAGCTGAACACTACACCTACATGGGGAACAAAGGTTCCATTAAGGCTCTTTCCAACAGACAAAAGTATCACAAAATCTAGTGGATGGAAACTGAAAGTACAGTGGGGACCCATTTACTCGCGGGTGTCAAGGGACAAGCCCCCAGCAACCGCATGTAAGCCAGCCTATGCGTAAACGGGACCAGAAGGTTGCTGCCCTGGGGAAGGACCCGGGGCACCGGCCCAGGCCCCGCTCCCTGGCGGTGGGCCATGCCCCCAGCCCTGATTCTGTGCTGGGGTCTGACTGGGCCTCAGGCACCTGCTGCCACCAGCCTCATCCTGGATGTCCAGCTGGCGACAGGGCAGGGAACGGCAGCGGTGGCCACTTCTGGCCCCATGCTAGGCCAGCCTGGCCACGGCCTCGGCTGCCAGTCCCTGCCCTGTCTCCGGCCAGGGATCCAGGGCCAGGCTGGTGGCAGCAGGCACCTGAGGCCGGGTTGGACCCCAGTACAGAATCAGGGCTGGGGAGCGGGTCCTGGGCCGGTGCCCAGGGTCCATCCCCAGGGCAGCGACACTCCTGGTCCCATTTACACAATGCGCGTTAATGAGACCCGTGCTTTAATTTGGGGCCTTTGGGGGACATCACGCTACTGCGTGTTAACCGGTTCCACATGCAAACTGGTCGTGCGGTAAGGAGCAGACTTTTTAACAAAAGAGGGTAATTAACCATTGAAACAATTTATCAACAGTTATGGTGGATTATTCATCACTAGACATTTTTAAATCAAGACAATGTTTTTTGGAAGGCTATGCCCTTAGCCATAGAGGAATTAACTGAGGGAAGTCCTACAGACTGTATTATACAGGTCAAACTAGATGATCACAGTGGTCCCTTCTAATTTTCTAATCCATGAAAATATTAAATTAGACTAAACTGCACTGGAGGAGCTGAATGTTGAAGAGTAATGGCTAGCTTTAGGCTGTGTTCAGCTCACTTTCACAACACCCACTTAAAAGGAAGCTGTAACTGCCTCTATGACCTTCCTATCTGCCAACTAAACTACTCGCTTCTTGGTAGGTGACTTCTATCAGACTAGGATTTAACTTGTCCATAGGATTTTTTTTCCTGTCAAACTTGATACACCAATTGTCAATCTACCTTAAAAGTACAGCAATGCACATAAATTACAATTAGATGATATGAAAAAAAACAATATACATGGCTCTATTAATCTAACAGTAAGTGATGGGAGGCTTTTTTTTAAATTCATACTCTTCTAGAAACACAGATCAATTAAAAAAATATATAAGGATTAGTTCCTCACAACAAAGCTTTTCAAACAGAAAGGCTAAGACAACAAGTCAGTTTTTTGCCACAGCAACCTTGATTAAATCCTTCAAAGAGACTTGAGTATGGAATGAAAATGTAGGAGCTTAACAAACTGATGTCCGAAGAGAAGAGTCACCATTTGTAATGAAAGCAGGGTAAAGCAATGTGCTTACTTAAAGATAATTATAAGCTGTTCGCTTGGTGCATTTTTTAACCCAGCCACAATGCTCTGTAACCGGCTCACACTTTGCGTTGCTGAAGCGACAGGAGTGTTCACCGCTTCCTTCTCTCTCAGGTATCTCCTTCCAGTCAGCGGAGTAGACGGTGCAAATGACCTTTTCTGCAAGACATAATAGATAATTAACCATCAAGAATGAGCTTTTTACAAATGTTCTGGGACATAAATGACTGCAACTCAGAGTCATGTCACAAATGGCAGAGAAGACCATATTCCACCACTACAGACACCACCACCGAACAGGCTGAGATTTAGAACGGAATATTTTGAAGGGCAAGTTCTTTAAGAGATTACAAACTTAACAAAATCCCTAAACTGAGAGCTAGATTAAGCCAGAGGTTATTTTAAACAAGTAGAGAAATAATAATGATGCTACCCCACCCCCCAACACAGGGCTCCTAAATTTCTTAAAGCATAGAAAAG
The DNA here is from genome assembly GCA_007922195.1 of Podocnemis expansa. Taxonomy (NCBI): domain Eukaryota; kingdom Metazoa; phylum Chordata; order Testudines; family Podocnemididae; genus Podocnemis; species Podocnemis expansa. The sequence continues at coordinate 334,768 of ML682044.1, forward strand.
TAAGAGGTTTAAGATCACTTAAACCATGAAAAATGGTATGGACAAGACCATTCCAATGCATACTTGTAAACTATTTAATGACACAAAACTACTCCATAATCATCCCCCCCCTTTTAATTCAAGATATCTATCATACTTCAGCGCTCGACTAATCTTGGGTACCAAGTCACCATGGCGCCCAGGATTTTGTCCATGGCACCTAGCAGTGGCACAGCAGCCAGGGAGGTGAATGCCCCTTGCCACCTTAAAAAACATAACCAGCGGCACTGACTTTTTCAGCACCGCTATCTCCTCCACTGCTGAAAGCACTGGTAGCAGTGGCTTTTTTCAGTAGCAGGGGAGTCTTATCCATGCTGTCGTCACTGAAAGAATCAGCAGCTGCAGCAGTTTTTCAGCGGCAGGGGGCATGTGCACTTTGCACCATGGCCATAAGAAGCAGAAGTGGCGGTCTTTTGGCAATGGGCTTCTTCACTGTCACGGAAGGGCGCCTCGGTTTCTGGGCTGGCCCTTAAGTGTCTGGCAGATTTGTTGAGGCTTGTCATACATGCTGCAGTTACAGTTCAGTTCCAAAGTTTTTCTGTCCATACATCACATCTGGATTTAACCTATGTGTATGTTTTACAAAATGTACTAATATTTCAAGTGAAGCAAGGATGTTCAAAGAATGCCAAAGCAGGATTTATAGACATCGAAAGACTGGGTATAGATTTTCTGCACTACCCTTGAAAGTCATTTTCAGACACTGCCTCTACTTCCCTTCATGAAAACACTTCCCCTCATCCAATACTTGCCTCACTCCATTATCTTCAAACCTCAGTTCACTCCTTAGCACCAAAGCTTCCCCTTCAAAACCTTGAGGGTTTTTTTTTTTTTTGGAAGCAAATTAATGCAAGTTTAAGAAACAAATTAATAAAAACAAACAAGGAGTCCTATGGCACTTTTAAAAACTAACAAATTGGAATTATTTGTTTGTTATTTTTTAAAAGTGCAATAAGGATCCTTGTCTGTTTTGGTGAACTAGACTAACATAGCCACCCCTCTGGAACTTATCAAGCCATTTAATATTAGCAATATTTTGGGATAGATTCTATGCTGCAGTCAAGGAACATTTGACATCAGATGTGGGGTATTCCCATAGAATCACAGATGCACAGGACTAAAAAAAGACCTCAAAAGGTCCTCTAGTCCAGTCCCCTGTATTCAAGGCAGAACCAAGCATTATCCCCATTTAGTCCAGTGCTGAACTACTTTGACACTTAGGAAATTTTTCCTGAAGTCCAATCTAAACTGCCCTTCCTAAAATTTAAGCCCCTTGCTTCTTGTCCTACCCTCAGAGATCAGAGAATAATTTTTCTCCCTTCTCCTTCTAACAGTCATTTATGCACTTGAAAACTTATGTCCCATTCATTCTTCTCTTCTCCAACCAACCAACCTCTTTTTTTCCTCCCTCCAATCTTCCCTCATAGGGCATGTTTTCTAGACTTTTAATAATTTTTGTTGCTTTGCTCTGGACTCCAATTTATCCACATCTTCCCTGAAATGTGGTGCCCTGGACCAGACACAAGACTCAGTCGAGCTTAATCAGCGTGCAGTAGAGCAGAAGAATTCCTGCTTGGGTCTTGCTTACAAGACTCTTGCTAATGCGTCCCAGAATGGTGTTTGCTTTTTAGCTAATGTTACACTGTTGCCTCATATTTAGCTTGTGATCCACTATAACCCCCTCCCACTCCCAAAGGTGCCCAATTCACCACCAGTCACAGGACTGCTCTGTGCACATCTCCCAGTCCAAGGTAAACCAGCCTGAAGGCTATTCTATCCTGCCCCACGTTAGTAGCTGTGAATCACTGAGCATGAAGGAGCACCACGTATTTCATCTCCGCCAGCTACTGAATGGCCCTGAAGCTGCTGCTATACCACATGAGGATCTCTTTCATAGGAGAGATCTTCCAGGGAAGGGATCCACCTATTTTAAAGCTATTTAATGCCAATGAAGCAGCACAAAGTAGCTGTAGTACAGCTGTGGACCATACTGATTGGATTCTCCATTTCCACAATTCAAAATCTGACTATTAAGAAAAAATTACCTTTTGCAATAAAAAGATGGCTACTTTTTAGAAAGGCTGCAAGATTTGGATTGGGTAGCAACTTCAAAATCAGTGTTCAAATACGCAGAAAGCATGAGAAAGTCTCCATTGTGCTATGAAAATTAAAGCTCAAACTGGGCAAAAATGAATATAAATCACTGTACACTCCCTCACTAAAAGCCAAACATAAAGCCCAATTACTTCATGCTGTTGGAGAATGTTTTCTGAAAACTGATCTATAGCAGTGCTAGCCTTTAGGAACAAATGCTTTTTCAGCTTATCAAACTTATTTTTGAAACTGTGCAAGCAGCATGAAGCTAAAAACACTTGCAAACTGTAAATGACATAGCATCCATCTTTCAGAGACAAGATAAGAGAAGTAATATCTTTTCTTTGACCAACTTCCATTGGTGAGAGGGAGAAGCATTTGTGCCACACACAGCTTTTCTTCAGGTCTGGGAGAGGCATTCCAAGTGGCACAGCTATATGCAGGATGGAACAGATTGTTCAGGATAAGTAGTTAGCACATATTAAGGCAGAAGCTCTTCAGCTGAGGTGCACAGAATATATTGGGAAAGTGCATGAAAAGCTTTAGGGAAAAACACCAAAAACTTACTCCACACCTTTCACCTACAGTAATGAATACCTAGACAAAGCTGATTCCTCCAAACTTATCAGGCCCTCAGACAGCACTGTGCATTTTGATGGATTTCTCTTATGTTTGCCCAGGATTATACAGTCATTGCCATTTAAAGCAAGGAGTCTTGTGGCACTTAAAGACTAACAGATTTATTAATCACATGAGCTTTCGTGGGAGAATTGTACACTATTAATCCATTTGTATGACACATTGTGCACATTTAGTTATCAGCATTGGCCACAACTGCTGTTTTAATTTTGTTATTACAATGGATTATTGACTTATTTGTACAACAAGAAAGAAGTGAAAAAAGCCAAAACTTTTCTGTCCTAGTTTATATCAAAAACCAACAACTCTCTCACCTTCAGGTAGAAAGGCATCTCCAGATAGCTGTTTCAAGTATCCTACTTACTACAGACCTGTGCTGCTTCAAAAAAAAAAACAACAAAAAAACAAACGGGTGCACCTTCACAATAGCAATCATGTGATGCCAGTAACTAGTACCTCACCTAAAATTCACATTGTTATATACTTAAATAGCTCTTTTTAACATTTAGTGAGAGCTACATACTGATTTCTGTGTGTGTGTGCGCGTGCGTGCGTATGCGCGTGCGTGCATATGCGCGTGCGTGCATGCATGCGGGGGACATGATCAAATTAGTTTGAGAATCACCATACTGTCCCATTCAAGGCAGAGTGGCATGCAAGGATGCAGAGATAATTTAATAAAAAAAAACAAAACCAAACATTTAAACAATTACAATTATACTGTTTGAACAGTTAGCCAGCATATTATTTTACACCCTTAGGGAGTTGTACAACTTGCCTGGGAACTGGATGAAGACATCTCAACATGCTGCAGCTCTGGTCCTTCCAACTGCCCCAGAGTGGGCCCCTTCAGAGCTGGGGCAGTTACTCTCCCTCACCTCCCACCCCCAGGGCCTACAGAAGGGCATATAAGGCATCTCTGTGTCCTGCCCACCCTGTGAGCCCATCCAACCCCTGCCATTCCCCTGCCCCTGCCTCAGTACTGGGGACACCCTCATGCCTGACAACCCCTCCCCCCCACCTGAGTGCACCACAGCTGCCGCTGCCGCCTAGCTCACTGCTGCTCAAGCTGGTGCTGCCACCAATATCAACCCTTAAGCCACCAAGGCTCTCCCCTCCACATAGACAAGCACCAGTCCTCCCCTGCAACTCCATGTCCCTATGCATAGCCAAGTGCACTGCAACCCCCCCCCGGGAATGGTTATTGCAGTTTGTTAATGATAGCACTACTAATTGCAATTTAACTGTTTGATATTTTACATCCCTAGTGGCACATTAATATGTCTGCAGTCACAGGACAAAATGAGGGATTGGCAGGTTACAGAGTGTTATAATAAAGCCATAAATCCAATGTCTGGTCAGTCTGTAATTTCTAAGGAAGTTATGAATTTAAGCTCCCAAGTTTATCATTCGAAAGTGTTGTAAGAGGCTTCCTCTGAGGCTGAGGACCAACAAAGTAGAGATTGATCAGCTGTTGAACGCGTTCACCCACAGGTGAGTAGTAGTTTTCGTCATTTTCCTGGATGAGTTCATTCAAGAGCATAGCAATGGTCTGGTTTCACCTACATTTAAGTTATCTGGGCATTTAGCATACCTGATGAGGTATTCTACATGTTGTGATAGGCATGTGTAGGACCCCTGAATTTTGAATGGAATGTTGTCAAGGATGCTATTCCTTGTAACAGCAGACAGGTCTGCAGGTTTTGCATCCTGAACTCGCTGCTCAGAGCATATTCTGAGGCCTCTGAGTGCCTGACTCTAGGAATATTTTTTTGAGGGAGGATGTATTACTGAAGCTAAGAAGGTAGATGTGGTGAGCTGTGGGTTTCTTGTATATAGCTGTCTGTATGGTTCGACTGCTGAAGCTCACTGTGGTGCAAAGGCATTTTTTCAACTTCTGGTGAACAGTGGGCTTTGAAACCTGCATATTGACTGGTGGCTGTAAAGCTGAGAGGTTACATTTTGTTACCTTTTCAAAATGCTGCTGAAGATGACACTCCCCATAAGCTCTTGTTGTTTTTCCCACTGGCATGTCAGCAACAAACTTTCGAGGTGTTCCAATTTCCTCTTCGGCATCTGCTCCTAAGAAAACCCTCTCATCAAAGTCACCCACTGACAGAACATACTCTTCATACTCCTTATTCAATGTTTTGCTGGAAAAGAAGCCATACTGCATTTATTGACAGTTAAACTGTTAAAGCCACCAGATAAACTGGCCAACAGAATTACTCTATACAACTGAAACCAACATATATTCAAAACATGTATTAATTTTAGAAATAGCCTTCCATGTCATCAGAACCTAACCGATATCCATTAATGAAGGTTACTCACCCTCGTGCAGTAGCTGAAGTTCTTCGAGATGCATGCTCCTGACATGCTCCACTCTGGGGTGCGTGTGCAGCACCGCACTCTAGATCAGAGATTTTACAGCAGTGGCTCAGGTAGTAGAGAAAGGAGGCAATTGCAGCATCCAGCGCTCCTTCCCGCCGCTGGTGACGTCAGCACCTCGCTCTCTCCACTGCGCTGCTCTCCTCAGTTCCCTTCTACTACGAAGACTGCCTGCAGAAACAAAGGGAGTATTTCAAAGTCGAGGGGATGAGGGCAGGTAGTGGAGCATGTCAGGAGCACGCATTTCGAAGAACTTCGGCTACTGCACAAAGGTGAGTAACCTCCATTTCTTCGACAAGCAGTGCTCCTGACTGCTCCACTCTGGGTGACTGTCTAGCAGTTATTGTGAATGGAGGTGGGTACTTCGGATTGTGACGTTTGGATTGAATTTAGTACTACTTGCCCGACTGCAGTATCCATGGAGGAAAGTTGCTGAAGTGCGTAATGCTTAGCAAAGGTGTCAGTAGAGGACCAGGTTGCCGCCTGACAGATAACATGAAGGGGGACCTTCGTCAGAAAGGCAATGGAAGACACCATAGATCTGGTAGAGTGCGAGCAGATAGAGTCAGGTGGAGCTGATTGCGAAATGTCATAGGCAGTTCTAATACAGGATGAAATCCCAGTGGATAACCTCTGCTTAGAGATAGGTTGACCCTGAGAATGTTCAATAGTGGAAACGAACAACCATGGCGTCCTTCTAAAGGGTTTAGTCCGTTCGAGATAATAAGAGAGTGCTCGCCTGACATCAAGGGTATGAAGTGCCCTTTGTTGCAGTGTTGCATGTGGCTTGGGATAAAAGACAGGTAAGCTGATGGTGTGATTGAGGTGGAATGAGGATGTGACCTTGGGGATGAATTTAGGGTGAGGTCACAAGGAGACCTTGTCCTTGTAAAAGATAGTATATGGAGGATGCACCATGAGGGTGGCTCTCTCTCCCACTTGCCGAGCTGAGCTAATAGCCACCAAGAAGGCTACCTTCATGGATAGATGTAATAAGGTAGTTGTGGCCAACGGCTCAAAAGGAGGCCCCATCAATGTTTTGAGTACCCTCGTGAGGTCCCATGGAATAGCCGGTGGCCAAATTTGTGGATAGATTCTGTAAGCTGAGCATGAATCGTTTGAAGGTATGGTGAGGAAAGACTGAGACGCCATCTATAGGCTCATGAAAGGTAGAGACAGCAGCAAGGTGTACTCTAACTGTATTGACTGAAACGTTCGTTTCTTTCAGGTCTACCAAATACTCTTAAGACAGATGGAAATGGAGCTGTATCCGGAGTGATGGATTGTCAAGCGCACCAGGAGGAAAACCAACACCATTTCTGGAGGTAAGTAGTTCACATAGCAGGTTTTCTACTATTCAATAGCATGTGTCTGACTCTATGGGAGCAGTGGCTCTCTAGATTAGTGAACCATTGAGGTTCCATGCTGTTAGATGGCGTCTGTCCAGGCAAGTATGAAAGCGGGTTCCGTGGTTCTGTGAAAGGAGATCGGGAACGAGGGGAAGAGTGATGGGGTGTGCTATGGACAATGTGTGGAGAAGGGTGTACCACGGCTGGCATGGCCATGCGCGTGCTATTAAGATTACCTGTGCACTATCCTGTTGGATTTTGCGGAGAATCCCTGGGATCAATGGTATTGGGGGAAAGGCATAGCAGAGTTTTTTGCCCCAATGACAAAGAAAGGCGTCGCCGATTGAGCTGCAGCCCTTTCCTGCTTGAGAGCAATGGCGGGGACACTTCTTGTTCTCCTCACTGGAGGATAGATTGACAGTGGGGAGGCCCCATTGTTGGAAGACTGCTTATAAGATGTCTCAGCATATCTCCCATTCGTGTTGGATGGGAAAGGAGCGACTCAGGGAGTCCGCTAGGGTATTGTCCCTGCCAGGGAGGCATTCCGCAGGGAGGTATATTGCATGGTGTATGCATAGGTCCCATAATTTCATTGCCTCTAGGCAGAGGGCTTGAGATCCGGTTCCCCCCTGATGGTTTATGTAAAACATGCACGTCCTGTTGTTGGTGTGAATTCTGACCGTTTTCCCCGAGATTGTAGGTAGGAATTGGTGACAGACTGTTAAGACTGCTCTTAACTTGAGCAGATTTATGTGGGCACGTGTTGGCTGGATGCCATCTGCCCTGTGCAGTCATGTCCTGGAGGTACTCTCCCCAGCCGCGGAGAGAGGCGTCAGTGGTAATAGTTATGTCTGGCTGAGATGGAAGAAAGGGAATGCCCTGTAAGAGATTCCTGTGATCCATCCACCAGGAGAGAGATTGCTTGACTGTAGGTGGGACAGATAGAGGTCGGTTGAGGGAGTGTCGGTTTTGCTTGAACTGTGATAGGAACCATAACTGGAAGGGACGCATGCGGAGATGTACGTGATGGACTAAGCAAGTGGTGGTGGACATGTGACCCAGCATTTGCATACAAGTACGGGCTGAAACGATAGGTGAATTCTGGATGGTAGTGGCTATCTGCTGCAAGTTGTGGAATCTGTCCAAGGGAAGAAAAGCCTTCGCTGATGGTGTGTGAATACGAGCGCTGATAAAAGTGTATTTCCTGCGCTGGTTGCAAACATGACTTGGTGAAGTTTATGTTTAGGCCCAATGAGCAGAAGAGATTGACTTATTTCGATTGCCCGATTGGCTTCTTTCTGTGTGGAAGCCTTCATGAGAAAGTCGTCTAAGTATGGAAATATGGAAATCTGTTGTTTGCATAGGAAAGCCACCACTGGGGCCATAACCTTGGGAAAAACCCTCAGCGCTGTGCAGAGTCCGAAGGGGAGGACCGTGTACTGGTAATCATGATGAAGGAACATAAACTGCAGGAATCTCTGATGTGGTGGACGTACTGGGATATGAAAGTATGCATCTTTTAGATTGAGGGAGGCCAACCAATTGCCCCGTTGGAGGGAAGAGAGTATATTGGGTAAAGTCACCATCCTGAATTTCTTTACTTGGATGTGTCCGTTTAGATGCCTGAGATGTAGTATCATCCTCCAACCCCGTTTTCTTTTGGGTTAGAAAGTATGGGGAATAGAAACCCCTTCCTATCTGATCTTTTGGGACCTGTTTGATCGCGCCAATGTGAAGACGACAGTGAATCTCATCGTACAGGTGCTGTACATAAGTGGGGTCCCTGAAAAGGGACGGGGAAGGGGGTTGGTGTTTTGGTTTTGAGAGAAAAGGGATAGAATAACCCTTTTGGACAATCTCTATTATCCATTTGTTGGATGCAACAGCCTGCCAGTGATGGAGAAATGGGCATAGCTTGTCCTTGAAGATCAGGCGTGGTGGAGGTGACTGTTGCTGGTGTCAAATAAGTTGGTTGGCAGTTCCCTCGACCTGACCATCAAAACTGTTGTTTGAGACTACCAGGTTGTGAGGTTTGGTGTGTTTGGTTTGTCAGTTTGTTTCTGCAAGGTTGTCGAGGTTTGTTTCTATAATTGTTGACTCTGCGATTCGATTGGATTTGATGGTACTTGGAAGTAGATGATTGGCTCCTGTAATACTTGTGGTATGAAGAAGGAAAGATGCCAAGGGTTCTTAATGTGGCGTGAGAGTCTTTTAAGTTGTGCATCACTTCATTTGTGGACTTGGCGAATAAGCTGTCTTTGTCAAATGGGAGGTCCTCAATGGTGCGTTGCATTTGTTTGGGCAGGTCTGCAGCATGGAGCCATGAAGAGCGCCTCATGACTATCGCGGTGCCCAAGGTTCTGGCAGCCACATCAGCTGAATCAAGGGAGGCCTGAAGAGCTGTCCTTGCAACAAGCTGACCCCCTGTAATTAGAAGATTAAATTGTTCACGCTTGTCCTGTGAAATAAAATCGGATAGTTCACTGAGTTTGGTGCATAACTTGTGATCATAGTTCGAGAGCAAAGCAGTGTAGTTTGCCACTCTGAACTGGAGCGCTGCAGAAGTGTAAACTTTTCTCCCGAGGGTGTCCAATTTTTTATCCTCCTTATTGGTGGGGCTGGTTTTTAAATATGATTGCCTAGCCCATTGGTTAGCCACCTCAATTACTAATGAATTTGGCTGTGGGTGGTTAATTAAAAATTCATTACCCCTAGGGGCAAAGTATTTTTTGTCAGTTTTCTTGTTTGGTGGAGGCGCAGAAGCAGGGGCTTGCCATATTTCCATTGCAGGTTCCATCATACCCTCATCCATGGGTAGGGCTAATTTACTGGAACCTGATGCCTGTAAGATTTTGTACAATTTGTGTTGAGGTGTAGGGTTCTTGTTAAGGGAGATGTTCATGGTGTCAGCTCCACGTTTAAATAGCTCTCTAAATTGTCTGAGGTCATCCAACCGAGGTTGCTGCAGAGTGTCACTTGTGGGATCTGCAGTGTGAGGAGAATTATCCGATGCCATTGTGTGGATTGTGTTAGGTTGTAATTGTTGTTGCTGCATAGGGATTGGTAAACCCTGTTAAGTATAGGTGAGGTTGCTGAACCCGAGTTGGGTGGGTACTGGAACATCTGGTGATATGGCCAATTGGTGTAACTGATGCCTGGAGGATGTGAATAGAACATCCAGGGCGGACATTGCCAAGGATAGGAGACATTGGTGTTTGATGGAGCCGCTGCAGCTGGCTGGCAAATAGGGGAGTCAGGAGGTGTTTGGCTTGAGGAAGCGGATGATGGGGAACCTCCTGGTGAATCAGACATGGCAGACAGCCTACAATTAGAAGAGTCTCTTTGAAATAAAGGCGATACAGGAGCAGAGTGAATGGTAAGATCCCGTCCTATGTCAGTGTGTTCAGACTTTCTGACATGTTTCTTAGATACAAGGGGGTCATGAGGCACGATCTGTTGCAGTGCCGGAACTGCTGACATTGTTAAACCCGGCTGAGGTGGTAGCTGAGGCACCGCAGTTGATAATGGCAGCGGTGCTGGAGACAGGTAGGAATTCGGTGCCAATGGTGGTGCCGTGCTTGGCGCAAGGAGAGGCAGCAGTGCCAGCAGTGATGACAGCAACAGCACAGTTAACGGCAGCAGTGGGCTCGGCGCCATAGCCTCTGGCAGTGCCGCTTTCGGTTCCATGGCTGCCTTAGAGGGTCTGAAGGTGTCAGCTCTTGCAGGGTTTACCCTTTTGGAATTGGGTTCCTGCTGCAAGGCTTTTGGCTGCACATCAGTACTCTGATTTTTTGTGAGGTACTGGTGAAGATACTGCAGAGCAGCGCTTATGCACTCCCTCAGATATGTGAGGAGAAGCACCCAGGTCTGAGGCAGGACGGAGGAAGCCTTCTAAAAGGAGAAGCTTCAGCTTCCTCTCCCTGTCTTTTCTGGTCTGTGAGGTGAGGTTGTGACAGTGCTGGCATTTATGAGACAAATGCCCCTCACCTAGACATTTTATACAAGATTCGTGGCCATCTGAGGCCGGCACGGCATCATTACAGGCAGCACAGCATTTGAAGCCAGATGAATTAGGCATCGCTGGCTTGTGCTGTTGCTCTGTTGTTGGTTTTCTGTTTCTCTTTTTTATTTTTTTGTTATTTTTGTAGTTTATCAAGTTTCTGGTTATCCTGTTGAGTCTTCTTGCATGTATTTTTCTAATTCTTTGTTATTTCTTCTGTTTCATAGCTCCCTGAAGAGGAGCCACTGCTGACTCCGTCCGGAGCTGGAGGCGGTAGAAAGGAACTGAAGAGAGCAGCGCAGCAGAGAGAGCGAGGTGCTGACGTCACCAGCGTCGGGAAGGAGCGCTGGATGCTGCGATTGCCTCCTCTCTCCACTACCTGAGCCACTGCTGTAAAATCTCCAATCCAGAGTGCGGTGCTGCGCACGCACCCCAAAGTGGAGCAGTCAGGAGCACTGCTTGTCAAAGAATGGTGTATACGCATATTCTAATACACACCTTGACACTCTCTATCTAACACTCTATCCTGATTCCCTTTGGCTCACTGCAAAGTCTGGCCTCCCTCACTGCTGATGACTCTCCAAGACTTGGTTTCCAATAAGTATATTAGCTCTGATTCCAATTGAAAATGAAAGAGCTGTGGAGTAGAGTTAAAATGTTTCTTACATGTATAAAAGGCTTAATGTATTACTGCTTAAGAACACCATATACCACTTACTTATTGTCTGCAAAGCAGCAAAAATCCAAAAGACAGTCTCCTTTTAAAATCTGGAAACAAGAGAGTGGAAGAATAAGATTATATGCAAAGTAGTAAATCAAAACCCGCTCAGTTCCAGGAAAGAGGATGTATGATAGTCTAATTGCAATGCAATGTACAGAGATCAGAAACATTCTCTGAACTTTTGCACACAAAAGCAATGAGAATGAATCTATTATACAGGCAACATCTCAGCAGTACAAGCCTACTGACTCAAACAGTGTTTTGCTAGGCCCTATCCATAGCGGAACTATGCTACAGACTATTAAGGTGATCTACAAAGTTGTTTTGAAACATAGCTCTAACATGATTAAGGATAAGGTTTACTAAAAAAAAAAAAAAAAAAAAAAAAATCCATGAGTAAAAATCACGGATAGGTCACAGGCAATAAACAAAAATTCATGGCCTGTGACTACTCCATGATTTTTACTAGAAAATACCCAAGACTAGATCTTAGCTGTTACTGTGCTCTGGGAGCCAACAGCTGGCCCCTGGTCAACCAATGTTTCCTCTAAGGTTTGGCGGCTTGTGTGCAAAATTTTCAACCCGTTTGCAAAACTTTTTCTGAATAAAATTTGTGTGCAAACTTATGCAACAAAAATTATTGAAAAATCTAGACCAATGAAAAATTAATAAAAGTTATTTAAAGTTGTTTTTTATTAATAAAAAATGCCCAAGTCATTTAGCATTTACCCAAATTGCCATACAATCAAAAGAAACTAATCCATGGCTTTCAAACAACCCAAGACCAAAGTTATATTCAATCTGGATCCTAGGTGTCATAATTGTGCCTAGTACCCTCATCTCCTGTGTTCTACATGCAGAGTTACAGTTCACAGGGAGGCCAGCTAATTATCACTGGCAGCATTTAAGATAAACAAGGAGTCGTGTGGCACTTAAAAACTAAGATTTATTTTTCGCATGAGCTTTCGCGGGAGACTTTTTTTTTTTTTTTTTGGACTAGACTAACTACCCCTTTGAAAATTGGCAGCATTTAAGATGTCTTAATGGTCCCAGAGGGGTAGATTCTATTGAAATTTTAAAAATCAAAAAGATTCCAGACACCTCTTTTCAGGAAAATGCTGCTAAAAGAGGGGTGCTAAACATAGCTGAAAACAAAACAATGGGCTTCTAGCTGCTTCAAGATAAGGCTACAGTATTTCTGAAAAGCCTATTTTCAGCCCCTTATGTCTTTACCTGCCCCATCATTTTGGGGCTACATTTCAACTTAAGAGAAAATCTCTACCAAAATACCTAATCACTTCAATGCATTATGGTTTCTTCTGATGGACAGATTAGGGTGCATAATGAACAGAATAATCCCATGGCTGCCTTTGATTCCCAGTCTTTTGGCTGTTACTATATTTAAAACAAGTACTTATCTGATATCTCTATTACATCTCTAATATTTCTATAAATTGTTCTTCAAAGCATCTGATGAAATGGGGTTCTCTCCCACGAAAGCTCATACAATCAATATATTTGTTAGTCTTTAAGCACCATGGGACCCCTTGTTTGTTTTGTTATGAACTGTTGTAATTTACAGGATTCTGGAGGAAACATATTCCAGGTTCTTTGAAAGCACAGGGTTAGCATGCTCCAACATTCTCACTGTTCAGTCATTCCACTTAAGTAACATCCACACTAGCTTTCAGGAAATACACAACTGATTTTTAGATTTTTCACCTCCACAGCTTTATCTAGTTATGGAAGGGACATTTTGGCACCATGCCACTTGCTGCTTCCCACGTGAGGATTTTCAAACTTCAGGGTATGAATGGCACTTACTGTATGCCATACCTCTTGTTTTGAAAGCTGAAGAATTGCCCCAGTCCTAGGGTTACCAGATACCAAAGCATGGAAAGGAGGACAGGGAAGTACAAAAAGGAGGACATTGGAGGACACATACACATCTGGGGCCCAGCCCGGGCCCCTTCATCCAGCAAGCCACCCCAGCTACTGCCTCCGCCCCCCCCGGCTTGCCCCATTGATCACCCAACTCCAGAGAAATCTGTCTAGCCCTAGTTACAGTGTAAGATGAATTGCAAGAACAGCAGCTCAGAAATATCAAGAGAATGGCTTAAGTATTTTTCATCTTCACATTAAAGTAACCATAAAGCCAGCCACTTTAAGGAGTTACAAAATTTAATATTTATATCAAGGTGCAAGGAGAATCATGCTGCAGAACTCCTATTCAGATTGATATTTTTACATTGTGAGTTGCAAATGGAAGCAAACCTCCAATACATTTAATGTAGCAATTATGGACAAGATTAAAAGCAGTTTTAAAACAGTAAGTTCCTTCACAGAACTCATTCCCATTGTTTGACAGATGGAGGAGCCGGCACTTGACTACATGAAGTCTAGCAGAATTTGAGGTGTTGGCTTCTAAAGAAAAAGTAATCTCTGTCAGCAGGATTCTCCCCAATACTTGAAATTGAAGGGGGGAGTGCAGGGAGAGGTTTGGAGGATGTAGGGGATGCTCACTAATTTGGAATAACTGTTATTAGCTGACAACTGGGGGAGGTGGGTATAGGGAAATCCCTGTCTAGCCTCAGTTTTGAGCCTCACTGTGCAGTATTTAAAAAAAAAAAAAAAAAAAGAAATCACAGACAAGCTGTTTAAGTTTTACACACACAGGAAAGGAGCAATCAGAAGTGAGAGCTGCTGGTTTTTATGTGCAGACTTGCTTGAAACATAACCTTTTACCTAAAATGTAAATTTCTAGACATCACATCCTACTATGTCTGCTATAAACCACAGATATATATCTATTTTATGAGTGTTGATATTTTCCATTTGCTTTTATGTGAAATACACATCAAATGGGGAGTAAAATTAGACATTTTTAACTATCAAATGCTGCACCCAAGACGACAGTACCTATTCTCACATGCAATGATCAGTTTTTTCCTAAATATACCAAAATAAACTCAGCCTAAAATAAAAGTAAGCATAGAATATATACGCAAAAGGCAAAACCAAGCTTTTTGTTTTCTGTGATGTGATAAACTACTAACAAAGGGACAAATGTTGCAATCCTTGCTCAATCAAATTTCCCACTGACTTCATTTAAACTATAGGATCAGGCCCAGCCCAGCAGCTACTTTAGAATGTATAATACTTGCACTTTGGTGCATCTTAATAAAATGTAAGGATACATCCATAGCAGACTAATCTTATCTTGGAAAGGAGAAGCAAATTGAAAAATCACAGTGAGAAAAGGAAAATCACATGCACTCAAACGCCCTCACAACCCAAAGTGAACTTTCCTTGACCTGTAAACAGAAGATTTGTTGCAAAAAGCAAATGACCATTAGAAGGAATAAAGATCTGGCTTAGCTGGGCCGTTATAGAAAGAAACTTCCCCATAAACTGTAAGCCAAGCAGGGCAGCAAAGCAGAAAGCGAAGCAGGGACCACAGCGTTGTCTCTGTGAGAGATACCATCAAGCTGAAGAAAAGCCCCAGCCTCTCCGAAAAATAAGATCAAGCCTTTCCCAAAATGGGGGGGCGCAGGAGGAAAAGAGAGGGGAGCGGACCTGAGCTGCAGACTGGAAAGAAGCTGTGAGCAGCAGAAGCAACAAGGAAGACCCAAACCACTTCCCTGGCAGCAGCCAACCCCACACCTGGCCAGCCCTCTTCACTGCCAATATACATGCAGCAGCCCAGCAAGGGATCCTCTGCAAACTCCCAACTGCACCAGGCGCTGCAGCTGCTGCGCCTGGACAACGCATTCTGGAGCTGCAGGCTCTCTGCCCTTCTATTTTTAGAGAGCTGTCCCATGCGTCCGGCAAAAAGCCAGACAAATTGCACTTTTTCCCAAATGCCTGGAGGACGGCAGGACAAAAAAAGAGGATACGTCCTCCTTTTGCCGGACATCTGGTAACTCTACCCAATCCCGACTCCCTAAGCTCCTTGCCCCCATTCCAGCCCTCCTATCCACCCACCCTCTTCAGCCCCCCCTCCCAGGCCTCCCCTGCCCACCATCCCGGTCCCTTTTGCCCCCTCCCCACACATCCTCCCTGCCCCCCGTTTTCCCCACCAGCTGCCTGACCACCCCAATCCCCCCAGCCCCCTTCACTGGCCAAAGAGCTGGGCGGGGGGGCAGGAGGCCACAGTGCTGGCCAGCAAGGAGGAGCCTGGGCTGGAGGCTGGGGCTGGCCTTGCGAATGGCCAGGCCCCAGCTGGAAGGGGTGGAGCCTCCACAGGCTCCAGGGAAGGAAGGGGAGGGGAGGGAGGAGTGGCAGGGCTGGCCCGAGCCCACAGACCCTCCCTTCTTCCGGCCTAGGGGAGATGCGACAGAGTGCTGTGTCCTGGCACAATCCTCAGCCCAGCCCAGGTGCCCCAGGCTGATTCTTGGCCTTGCTGCAGGACCTTGGGTTTGCTGACTCCGGCTCCTGGCTGTTCCCCAGCTGGGGGGCAGGCCAGCCCAGCACTGCCCGGCCCCAACCTTGGCTGTGCTGCTGCCCTGAACTGTCCCATGGGCGGGGGCATGAAAATTCTGCGTGGGAGGATTTTTTTTTAAGGGCGCTGCTGTGCTGCCGTGTGCCTTAGAGGAAACAGTGCTGGTCACCTGCTGCTCCAAGGCCCTCAGGGCTGTTGCTCAGGCCATTCCTGCAATTACTGCTGTCACTGTGGTTCCCAAGGCTGCCCCTGTGACCTCTGCTCAGCTGGTTCCTAGGCCACCCCAGTATCAGCTGGAATAGCTGGCCTCAAGATCAGCCACTGAAGCTATGGAAGTTAGAGTTTGTGGGTAGTCACAAAATCTGACTTTCTCTGGCTCTGTGAAGCATTCACAGCCTTAAACGATCCTCAGACAGAAAACACCTGCCCACAGTGATCAAGGAAACAGTGCTAGAACCCTGAGGGTATATTTAAACATTGCTGTGACTAATCTCATTCCTTCATAGGAGAGTTTAAATAAAATTACTCACTTCTGCCAAAATGCCTGACTACAAAACCTGACCACACTACTATGCCCATGTGCCTGTACATGTTATTTCCCCGCTTGTTTGTGTGCCTTTTGCATGGCAAGGAAACATCATTTCTTTATATGGACATTACCATTATGAAAAACTCAAATTATTAGTACTTACTTTCCTATCAAAAAGTTTTGAAATATATGGTTTAAAGTAGTGTTCCTTTATTCCTTTGGCTTCTACTGTAAGCCCATCATGTAGCTCACAAAGTGTGGCAATGATGCAAGGAGGTTCTTCAGAAGCCTTGATTTCGGAAGTATGAAAGTCTGCTGGTAAACCTAGAAAAATCAGAAAGGTCAGCCATGATATATCAAAGAGAACAAACAAGAAAAAACATTATTAAATGTAAGTACTAACGTACCTCTGAATGATGGGTTTAACAAATCTCTTCTATCTGGGTACAAAAGGGCATGTGCAAAAATCAGGTCCAGGCAGCACAGAAGCAAATGATAGGAATTTACTAAGTCATCTCCAATCATACGGAAATTACCTTTAAAAGACAGCATATCACAGATAAAACCACAGATTCAGTCACTCAAACTCTACATCATTCAAGCAGCTAATGAAAGCAGCTTACCCTTGGTGTAAACAAAGAGCGTCCAGCAGAAGTTGAATAGTTCTTTAACATTACACTTTCTTCTGTCAGAAAGAAAAAATACAGAAGAAAAGTTAAGACTTCAATTCCATAATATGCAGCCATGCGCATTTGTTCCATGATTGGAGTTCAGTTATTTATTCACACAAAAAAATACAGACAGAACTAATTCTAATTATGCTCGAAGTTGAAAAGCAATGAAAAGTCAAAATTTATCAAGTTCTGTGATGAGTACTTCCTTTATCTATTCTACAGTCTCTTTATTCTGGCACAAAAGGACATTCTGTAACCCCACCAAGTTTTCCAAGTTCTGTTTTTGGATCTTGTGACCCCTTCCTTAATCAGATGGCTAGCTCTTGTTCCACTATGATCTCCTAACGAGCACCACGATGCTGATGGATGACTGTATCAGAACTCTCCAGGACCTAATCCAAAGCGGATCAAATAAGGGGATTTAAAGTTAATTATATATTGATAGTTTTTTTCCCCCACATCCTGTACCTGGATTACTTAAACCCCTAATATCATTGAACCATTCTGCTGTATTTTATTTTCTATTCACATTTTTTTGTTGGTGAGGTTGCTTACAAATATTTAATACTTTGAACATGGAAAAATTTTGAAAAACAGTCAGGGAAGATGCTTTTGAAGACTGTCATATACTACATAAAGGAAACTTGGTCTGTGATTATGAAAATCATTTCCTCACTGTAAATCTATTGAGCGTCAACTGTCCATTCAGTGAACATGTGTAAACCTCATAAGCCATAAGCTTTTGGTCAATGTGGAAAACAGGAGGAAGTGAGAATGTCAGAACTAAAAAATGAAGGTGTTATTTTTTTCTATTAATTTTAATGGAGCGTTAACTTCAAAAGTTATTTGGAATCACAATCATCAACTAAAACTGCATCTTTAAGGACTCATAATATAGAATCATAGAAGAGAGTTGGAAGAGACCTCATGAAGTCATTTAGTTCAACCTCCTGTTCAAAACAGGCCCAATCCCAACTAAAACATCCCAGGCATGGTACGTAAATAGCCACTTCCAGAGGAACATAAGTGTTGGTTTAAAGTTGACGTGAACTTGTAATTCAGTCAATCAATTAATCGTTTGGTTTATAACATGCACCCTCAGATGAATGAGATTGAAAGTGAGGGTACAAAGGGGAATGGATTTTTAGCCAGATTGATTAGAACTCTTGTTTTATGTTTACACTAATTTTACAACTATAACTAACACACATCTTTGGGGAGAAAGTCAGTTGAATTCAATTCCCAGTTGAAGTGGGCTGGAGCCCATAAAAGCTTATGCCCGAAGAAATTTTAGTCTATAAAGGTGCCACAGGACTCTCGCTGTTTTTGCTGTACACAGACCAACACAGGTACCTCTCTGGAAATTCCCAGTTGGGCATCAGAAAATTTTCCAGCAGATATCTGAGAACTTCCAACAATTCCTCGAGCAAATACAGACTTGACATCTCTTATATTTCTAAGCTAAGACCATCAGAAAACATTTGTTTGTACAGAAAGAAGCATACAAATCCAATGAAAAATAACAATGTAGGTCACTTGACAATGCGCCACTCTGGACAGCAATTTAGTCAAGTTAAACAATACTGTAGCCACCTGAATCTAAAAGAATCATTTTAGGAAGACTAATCACAAGACCTGGTATTTGAGCAGGACACTGAGGCCAATACCCCTGCTCTTGAAAGTGTGGCGGGATTTTTTTCATTGTAGAACAGGGCCTTAGCGAGAAGAAGAGTGACATATCAAGTCAACACCTTTCCCTGCTTTTTAAAGCATAAATCATGGCCTTACTATTGCTTAAACAGAAGTTTCATGTAAAATAATCCAAACCTCTCAAAATACCTCTGTTTCCTGCTTCTTTGTGGTTTAGGTGTTTCTTCATAAGGGTTTTGAAATATGTCCAAAAATATTGGTTCAAATTTTTTGAAAATCACCGTTGACACTTCAAAGTTTCTCTCCAGCCTCTCCATTCGCTCCCTAAATTCCTGCGGCAGGTCTGACATGTCCATCCACTTTTTCATTTTACTAAAAAACTGAATTAAACTTAAAAGAAAAACATTTGAATATATTTTTATCTCCATTCATAAAGAGATCACTTTAGACTAATTTTTTTAATTGTTTATCTTTTACTAAAAAGATGGGGTTTTGGTCAAACCAAAATCTCACCAATTTACTACTTAGTAACTGCTTTCATGACAGTAAGGATAAACACACTTTGCTAGTCTCTAATGCTAAATATATTCTGCACAGTTAATCCTTACTTTTGGATTTCCTTTGGCTTCCACTCCCTAACATGAATCCATTCAGCTAAGAGAAGGTGGCTCTTATTAGTGGGGTCAGAAAAATAGAAGAATAGATGAGGGGCAAGTAAAATGCAGTTTGCACAATTGGATGCTTAACCCTTGATTGAAGAATTAGGTGTTGAATTAATGCTGAACCACATAAGTACTCACTTCATTGTATATCTTTAAGCATCCAAGCTCTAATCTAGATTTCAAACTGAAATGGTCAGCAATCTGAATCCAGCAATTTGACTTCAGATGTCATTAACATATGCCACATATTCAGTTTCATGAAGAAAGGTGACTTGCTCATGGTGTGTCATTATTTACAGAGGGAAAAAGACTACTACTAGTAGGCTACTTAATTTATACAAAGGAATAATATGATCCAGTGGCCAGAGACTATAGTCAGTAAAAATAAGACTGGAAAAAGTTTCTGTTAATCTTATTAACAGTAAGCGTAACTAGCCAGTAGAACAGACTACCAAGGGAAGCGATTAATTCTCCATCACTTGGAGTCTTTAGATCAAGACTGGATTTCTTTCTTAAAAATCAGTCTAGTTCAAACAGAAGTTACTGGACCAGATGTAAAAATCATTGAATTCTTTAGCCTATGCTATACAGGAAGCCAGATGATGCAGTGTTTCCCAACATTTTTGACTCAAGGGCCACAGCTATTGTTACAACCCTCTGGCTCCAGGAGGGACACCAGCACCTAGGGACCCAGGCAAAGCACTTTGCTGTGATCCCTTCTACAGCCAGAGGGAGGGGAGCACTGATCTCCCATCTCCTTGGCTGCAGCAATGAGCCTGTACGGGTCACAGTGAGCTTCTTATTGGTCCTTAGGCAGCAGCTCTCTTCTGCAGCCAGTGAGAATGAGTGGCAGGCTATTCTGAAAACCCCTGAGGGCCACAGGTTGGGAACCACTGGACTAGAATCCCAACAGTCCCTTCCGGCCTAAATATCTATGGAAACTAAACAATGTGTTGGACTTAACATTTGTGCAGTATCAATGACGCCCTAATACTTTTACAGTTATGCGGAAAATACCATTTTGATTTCAGTGAGAAGCTAAGTACAAGGGCAGTCAAAAGAGAAGCAGAATTGGGGGAAAAAGAAAAGAAGCTTTAACTATACAGAGATGTTTAGATCTCCAGAAAACAAACACAAAAAAACAAACAAACAAAAAAAAACACAAATGAAAAAAGACATGAATAGTACCTTAGTTTGGCTGACCGCAGTATCCTGGTCAGGGAAACACAGTTTCCTTCCATAAGGCCACTTCCAACAGTGGGAATTACGCTTTTACGACAAGCAACATATAGAGCACAAGCCAACCAATGCACGACTTCTCCCTATCAAACCAACAGTAAACAATCATTAGACAAACTTTTCCAGGGCGACAGTGCTCAATTTGCAGTCTTAGTTTTTCATCGACTTCAGGTATCTCCAAAATCCTTTGGGACAATATCCAAAAATAATGTTATTTGGCGTTGGAGAGTGTTTATTTTACCTGGCTGGACCAAGGGAGTCAGAACAGCCCAAACAGGAGTAGAGCAGACTACAGTTGATTACTCGTTTAAAAACTGCGATCATAAAGACTGCAGTATGATTTGGCCACTCACTTCATGATGAACCATTGCACAGTGCAGAGCCCAGAAATCTCTACTGAATGCCCCTCAATATTAAAGACAACAACAGCACTGTAGTATTCCACAAGGCCACAATCTGGCCATTCATTAGCTAGAAAACCAATGAACCACAACAGCAGTGAAGCCAGATTAATCTATTTTCCCCCTACAGGCACGTTCATCTTCTTCCAGGCTTCCTTATATTTGGATTGTGCCCCCCAAACTACTGTTAAAGCCACTCTTGTCCTCCTTTATATCCCCCAAGATCCTCTTCTCATGAGATGTCTATTAAATTTCTAACTTGTACATTAATTTACGAGAAGAGCATTAGTACATACAACCCTTTATAAACTGTCTCCCATAAGGTATTTTGGAATTGCGCAAGGAAATATTTTGAAAACGGAAGAGATTCCATCCCAAAGGCAAACCTTCATCTCTCCCTCATTGCTCCATCACAAAGATGAGTCAGGTCAAAATATCTTCTGCTATGTCTAAAAAAATCCCTCGTTAAGTTATATCTTAAACTCAGTAGCTCAGAGCTTCCTGTAGCTTAAATCAGGACAAGTATCAAGACAACAGCTCTAACCTGCCCCACCAGTAGTAGAGTTGGACCTCAAACATGCAAACAGCTTGGGAATGGAGGTTGTTCACAACTCTGACGTGATTATTACACTGACCAGGACTGCAGCCGTGAGCAAAATCTGGGCTGCTTCAGCGCACACAGGGTGTAGGCCAGAGCTCCCCCAGAAGTGGCAGCTCCAGGTCTGGCAGCTCACACTCCACCCACAGCTTCCTTGCAGCATCACCAGCTCAGGCGGTGGCAGGAAGCCAGCAGATGTATCCAAAGCAGACCTATTAACTTGCTGTGATGGTGTCTGGATTCCCAAAGGTCTTTGCAGGCTGGCATAAGGAGAAAACCCAGACTTACAGGATACTTTCTTCCTCTATTCCAGTAGTTCCCAACATTTTCTCTGCTGCAGCACACCGTGCTACCTTTAATTAAGTTGAGGCACACCACCATATAGTTTCCAAATGAACTCATGAACATTCACGAGCCAATGAGCCAATCAGAGCTCTTTGAGTAGTTTTTCAAAAAACACTGAGGCACACCTGCTCAGCCCTGACAGCACACCTGTGTGCTGTAGCACTCTGGTTGGGAAACACTGCTCTATTCACCTCTAGAATTCCATATCTCAGGGTTTTCCCTCCTCTCCTTTCAGGAGCTAGGTTATTAAACCTCATCTCCACAGGAAAGTTACACTGGTTTAACCTCGGGTGTGAATTTAACCTAACACTGCTTGGACCCCAAAGTATGTCAAAATCTCTCTTCCAGCCTCTACAGAAAGCTAGTAGCATTAGCACAAAACAAAGGCCAGGTCTACACTATCCAGTAAGGTTGACACAGGGCAGTTTATGTTGAACTACTTGTGCATGTGTTTACATTTAAATTTCACCCCCACCCCCCCTTTAACTGCCATTAATTCAAGACAGCATAGAGCCAGAACTGATGTACTTAGGTAAGTGCAGTGAGTGCCAACCAGGGGTCAGCAACCTAAAAGATATTAAGAGCCATTTTAAAAAATTCCCTTTAACTGTTTTGAGAGCCACAGTGGGTGTTGCCTCATGGTGAAGGTGTGGGGGAAGCTAGTAGTTGGGCTAAGGCACATGCCACAGAGTCCCCTGGTTGTGGGTTGAGAGGGAGGCCTGGAACCAGTAGTCGTCCTCTGCAGGGTGCCCCAGTGGTAGAGGTGAGCCTGGCACAGGCCACTTCCAGGGTACCCCAGCAGCAACGGGAGCCTGGAGTCAGGAGCAGGATGCCTGCAGGGTCCCTGGTGGCAGAAGAGCAGAGCCTGGAGCCACAAGCGGGCAGCCTAAGAGCCACATGCAGCTCCAGACCCCTGGTGGAAACACTGCCTTATGTCAAGCCTACCTGCCCCCTAGCAGCTGTTTGTTTCATGATGCCCCATGCTGATTACTATGGTCATCATTACAATTAAGATCCTGTCAAACAGGTATTTTTAGTAAGCATCAGGGATAGTTCACAGGCAATAAACAACATTCACAGAAGCTATGTACCTGAGTTTTACCTAAAATAGCCTGAGGAGGGGAAACAAAGTGCTGCATGGATTTGCAGCTGCTTCTGCAGCAGGGACTGATGCTGCTGACCTACCAGAGCAGCAGGTGGGGTTGGGACAGGACATGAGTCAGCCGTTTGGTGCTCCCAAGGGCTGGCCACCAGCCAGATGTTCCAGCAGTCAGTTCTGACAGCCTCAGAAGCGACAGCTGCTTCAGCCCTTCCCCAAACGCAGTCACAGAGGTGTGGAAAGTGACAGAGTCCACAACTTGTGTGACAGAATCGTATTCTTAATCACTGCGGTGAACCTGACCACCCAGAGGTTGCAAAGACTAGAAGCCACCTTCTCCCCTTTAAAACTCCACAGAATTTTTAAATTCCTTTTACTGATTTCCTTGCTCCATGAGTACACCTGGCAGCTCTCCACTGTTGAGTGCAACTGTCCAGCTGACCATACCGTCTACTTGCTCCAGGCAAGGTCCTTCTTATGGTAGACAGGTGACATTCGATTTCCTGGGCCTGAAGGGAGAAAAGGATGTGCAGGCAAAATTCTGTG
Organism: Podocnemis expansa; assembly: GCA_007922195.1. Taxonomy (NCBI): domain Eukaryota; kingdom Metazoa; phylum Chordata; order Testudines; family Podocnemididae; genus Podocnemis; species Podocnemis expansa. The sequence goes on from ML682044.1 coordinate 358,185, forward strand.
CCTGTTGCAGAAATGTTAACATCTATGGCAGATTACTCACGGATGAATGAGAAGGGGTAGGCCATAGAGTAGCTGCAGCATCACACGAAAGCCAAGGAATTGCAGCAGAATACCAAAAGACTAAGAAAAACAACTGGTCTGGTGTCAAGCCACAGACCTGCTGCCTTTACGAAGAGCCACATGCAATGTTCCTTCTAACCTGCACGGCTGCGCAGCCCCTGCTGCTGCCTAGTGCAGGGAACACTGCTGGCCACACACGGCCAGCAGCTGCAGTCCTGGCTGAGAGCAGCTCCAAGCTGGGAGTTTTTAAACTTCCTGCTCAGAGTAAGCTCTTACTGAGTGTGCACAGAGTCCAATTGGGATGGTGATTGGGAAAGCCGGGGGTGGGGGTGGCGGCCGGATTCACGCAGCGAGCAACGTAAGTTACTCAGCTGCCTTAGGTCCTTAGAGGGAACACTGGCCACATGCCTTCCTAAGCAAAGACCCCACCACCATCCCTAACAGCACCACGGGTACCAACAAGGATGCAGTCACAAGCCCATCATGAACAACAAAGAGGAGGTAGCACATGAGGAGGAGGGCAACAGGTGACTGGTGGATCCAGCTGCTAAGACCTGTTTCTGATTCTACTGGGGTCCAGCAGGAGCCAGGCCAACGCAGGGAAAGGAACCTCAGGTAAGTTTGTAGATAAATTTTCAGGTACAGGATAGCCCACCAAAACTAGCAGGCCACAATCTTTTGGCTTTTCATTACTTTATTCATGGCAGTGGTACAATGAAGAGAAGTAAAGTTGCTATCTACTTTACATTCTCTTCAAAGTTCAGCCAAGGGGCCATGCAGACTTTTTTTTTATTAATTATTATTATTATTATTAATAATGTCACAGTGATGTCCTTTGAATCCTCCCAAGAGACTTTGGATGAAACTTTCATGGAAGTACTTTCCAATTCTCTGCTTCTAGGGAAAGCTGCTTTATTTCTTCCTCCATGGTAGAACACTTTCCCCACCATCCAGAGACAACTTCATTGCAGTATACAAATTAGCAGCCCACGGACCTTCACGGTCTGGGGACACCTGCAGCAGCTGTGTGAAAGTCTTTGTTACCAAGAGTGACTATCAGCTAAAATCACCACCAACTGTGGAAAAGTGTTCCAACATTCTGTGTCACTGCCCTATACTATTAGAATACTGCAACCAAGCAACTCCTTCCTCATTCATGCACAAGCAATCTCAAATAGTGAGACTGTAGTGCTTAAAACTTCTAGAGAACAAGGGGAGTGAGTTCAACTTCTGCAGCAAATGAATCAACAATGCTGTGTGTTTTATCTTCAGCTGCTACCACTGCAACTTTACTGTCTCCCTCTCCACACCTGAGGAATCAAATAAAGTGGGGGGGGGAAGACTTGGGATGACATTTTCCCTAGAGACCCTCCAAGTCAGTGCCGCACAGGACCATTAGCACACAGCCTAGAGGACGTATACTGTAGACAGCCTGGAGAAGAAAAGAGTGGAGCAGGCAAAAGCCCAGGGAAGTTCCACCAGGAAAAGGAAAGAGAGATGCACCAGAACACAGTGCAGCTTCTCAGGAAGCAAATACAGATGTGGCACACTCTGGTGAACCTGCAGATGCAATAATTACTGGCTTGCCTCCCTCTGCAACCCACTGGTTCCACAATGGGGCCTCCCATAACCACCTCAGTCTTCCACAGCATTCAACAAGGCCCTAGGAGTCACTGCAGTACCCTTCTCACTGCCCCTTCCCCGGTGGACATTAAAGACAATCACAGCTTGATAGACAAAGGCCTGTGAAAGTCACAGTTCGTTAACTGTGTAGCTGAAATGGACATGAATGTCCTCCCCACTTCATAAATTCTTTTCTCTTATTAACTTTTTATCATATTTGTCGTAAAGCTGCACTGGGTTTTTGGTTTCTTTTTTGCACTGGTTTTAATAAAATTCTATTATTTGTAACATAATTAATCTTTATTAGTTCACAGCATATACTGCCAACTGTGCAGCAGTTCTGACAGCAACAAATTACCTGTTATTGCATGTCATACAACCCATATTAAAATTCTCAAACAAAATTAGTGGGTGCACTAACAATGTTATATTCCTACACATACGGCAATCACCACGTGGTTCCTACCAGGTTACAAAAGAGCAGGGCTAGGTACAGCACATAACACACATTATTCAGGCTCGCTGTTAAAATGGTATTTCAAAGCTTCTCTGAGCTCTGCACTGAGCTCCTCTAACAGCCCATGCATCTGGATGAGCTAACTCAGCAGACAGCCGCCCCACCCTGGCAGAAACTTTCCCCCTTTGCCACACACACATTACGTCAAGGGTGTCCAGCCTCAATGGGTGAGGGGCCATGCTGAAATTCTTTTCTTAGTCAGGGGCCGGTGAGAAAATTTTTGATAGATAAGCTGTACAAATTGATTTTACAAATAAACCTTAATAAAATAATTAGTGTGATATTTGGCACTGCTTTTGCTTGCACTGTGTACAGAGGGCAAGGGGGGCAGGGGTGCCCATGGGAGAGGGCAAGGCAGGACAAGTGAGGGGAAAAAGGATGAGGTGGGGGGAGCACAGCAGCTGGGTGGCAGGACTCAGCTACTTCATGTCAGGGACCCCACAACTCTGCTCTCCTCACTCCCTGCCAACCACTGCTTAGAAAACGAGAGCAGTGCTGGGGAGAGGGAGAGGAGAACAGTCAGACAGGACAGAAACCCTGGCAGTTCTGCAAGGGTCACAGGTTTTGGCATTGGGCAACTCTATACCAAAAACACTGATGGGTAGTAATGGCTACAGAAGGGATTTTGCCACTAAGATCAGGGGAAGGACAGGGGTGCTGGGATTAGGGATGTGGGAGGAGAGCAGAACTGGAGTGGGATGTCCAGGTCAGGATTTTAAACTGCTCAGGGCACTCCCCCTTTACCTTTCTCCTGCTCACTCGAAAGGTGCCGAAACCAGCCCCTGAACAGTTCTCCAGCCATGCCATGCCTCCCTGTTGCTGTGCTGCGTGCAGGGCAGGAAACCGACAAGGGTCGCAGCCAGCCCCAGCTCCCAGGCTCTTACAGCAGCACTCCATGGGCCCGAAGAAAGCCCTTGGCCGGCTGGAGTCTGGCCCCCTTGGCCACAAGTTGGACAGGCGTGCATTATGCAGTACACAGCAGCCAGCTACAACCACTGGGATATTTTTCTCACAGAGGTCCAATCCTGTAAGTTAATGATGCTGCAGCCCTTCACAACCAAAAGCATATCTGTCTTTCTGCACAGGCTGAGTCAGTAGTTGAATCAGGCTGCCCCAGGACAGAGCAGTAGCCCCATTCCTCCAGTGCTGGGGGGGGGGAGCAGGGGGACAACCCATAGACTGATTGGCCCTGGCCCACCCCTCCCTGCAGGGACCAGTCTAGGGAGTGGTTGCCATGTTCCAGCCAGGGCACTGCCACTGGATTCATGTGGTGCCTCTGCTCTGGGCCTGCCAGGATGCTGCTGCTGCTGCAAAATGAGGAGAAGGGCAGAGGGAAGTGTAGGGACTAGGAAGGGGGAGTGGTTACTGTGCTCCTGCCAGGGTGCCACCAACACAAACAGTGGGAAAGGGGTGGCAGGAGAGAGCAAGTCCAGGAGAGAGGAAGCAGCCACCATGCTCCTGCCAGGGTGCTGCCGGGCTCATGTGATGGGAGAGGGTGGGGTTGCATGAGGTGAGCAGTCGCCAGGCCCAGCTAGAAGGCCAGATGAAAAGCTCTGGCCCACAGGCCACAGTTTGCCCATTTCTGAGCTACAGAAACCAAGGGTAGGCTGAGTCCCCCAGCATCACCATCAGCATTTCAACATCCTAAATGGTTATCTTCTAGTTGGGAAAGAAAGTCCCTGCTTGTAGTTTTGTGAACAGCCCTCTATTTTTAAAGATGCAAGTGTCACAGACTTTGCTTGATTTGCTCACACTGATGTTGGTGAAATGTCCCAAATGACCCACCAATGCTTGCATAACCAAAGAAAAGTAGCCCTTTCTGTTGACATACTCAGTAGCAAGGTGGTATGGTGTCAGAAAAGGAATGTGTGCATTGCCTGCTGCTGCACTGCAGTGTGGGTACCCAGTGCTGTAAATCCATCCACTATGTCCTGTACTGTCTAGAGTCACAGCTCATCGGAGCAGGTGGTGATTAACAGCCTTGCACACTTGCATCACAATGATGCCCCTCCCCATGGTAGATTTCTTGACTCCAAATTTATTCTCAACTGACCAGCAGCAATCTGGGACCGCAAGTTTTCAGCGTGATTGATTGCTGCTCACATCTCCACTGTCAATGAAACTCTCATTTTGGTGTCCCTGCTCTGGTGGGCTGGAGTGAGCTTGCACACGGAGCCAGGAATGTGGTGGCTTTGCACTAAATATCTGCGGCTGCTGCTTGCCGTCATCCCAAACACGCATTATGCAATCCCACCAGGCAGCACTTATTTTTTGAGCCCTGCAAGCTATTCCATGAATGCCACTAGCAACCTTGAACTGGTTCTCAACATGATCCACAGCAATCCATCTTCCCAGGAATTCCCATGTTCCCTGCTGATTCAGTTCTTCTTTAACACATACTATAGCACTGGTTTTCAACCACTGTGTCGGGATGCATTTCTGTGTCATCACACAGCATTAAGTGTGTCATGGAGACCCAGGTGGCGGGGGGGGGCTTGACTGGTGCATCCTGTAGAGTCATGCATGCCACCAAGTGTGGTGCAACCCACAAAAGGCGGAGAACCACTGTACTATAGGATCATGTACCTCATGCTTGCAATGTCCATAGCAGTGCAGAGCCATTCAGGCTTCTTGCTTCTGTCAAACATGACAGGCAGTGAGGGACTGCATGGGTTTGTGAGATTTTGAAAAGAAAGGCACAAAAATTATGAGACATTGACAACATTATGGGATGGAGACAGCTGCAAACTGGGAAGTTGACCCCACACTTCCAGTCACCCCAAGTGACTTATTTCAGCCCAATTTCACATTATTAAAACTCCCCAAGACAGTGAGCTAGAAAGTGGGAACTGCCCAATGGGTGACCTGTTCCTGATGGACTGCACTCTGTATTGATACAAGCAATCCTGGTGAGAAAGTAGACCAGCCAAGCATGCACATGTGCTAGCAATGTATTAATGGTAGCAAGTGTATGACAATGTTTGCAATGTAGACATTGCCATGGTATCTCTTGCTCCATACAGCGATCAATCACTGATGCTCTGCCCTAATGTAAATTGGATCAAATATGGGGTCTGCTCTAACTTGTGCAAGCAATGACCATTTCCCTAGGGATCATATACCAGATGAGTCCAATACACGGCATGCTCCACCCAGCAGTAAGCTGTTTTTACCTGTGCCTTCTATTCTCTTTGAAAATAGAAGGTGAAAATGTGAAGGTCAGGGCAAAAATATCCTGCCCTGAAGTACTGACTGCAATCTCCTGACTTCTTTGAAATAATCTGTTCAGCCCTCAGCCTAGTAAATCTGGAATATCTGTGCTCTCACTTTTAGGACCCAAATCATTCCAGTACTCACTGAAAGTACAACAAAAACTCACATGCTTTTTCCCACAAAAGATAAACAAGAGCCAGTTCAAACGACAGGTCTGAACTGTCCTCTTATCACTCTTTAAAAGAGTTGTTTGTTTAAATACAAATTTAAATCTCTATTCACGTTAGGAAAGAAGTGCTGACTGACCATTCCAGGCCAGTAGTGTTCTTTGAAAGGATAGAGAACACGAAAGGGATTAACTCAGGAGTCTGCAACCTACAGCTCCAGAGTCACATGTGGTTCTCTGGCTGCCACCTTGCAGCTCTGGCCTCTGGGCTCCCTCCTGCCACCAGAGAACCCTGTGGGCAGCCCCAGCCAAGCTCTGGGCTCCTCCTGCCACCAGGGGACCCTGCAGGGGGCCTGCTTCTGGATCCAGGTTCCCCTCACCACCAGGGGATGCTGCAGCAGGTGCCCTGAGTTCAGTTCCCCACTCCCCCCCACCAGGAGGCTACATTCACTGTAGCTCTCAAAATATGCAGGTATTATAGAAATTTTTAAAAATGGCTCTTCTTATCTTCTGGGTTGCCAACCCCTGTATTAACTGCTTCCCAACTACCCAACATCAGAAGAAGGGGGCTTGGGTGGCATTACACTCCCTTGCTAAAAGGATACCACAGAAGACCAAGAGAAATGTGTCCTGGAACAGAATGATCTTTCAGACCTTAAAGGCAGAGTGGCCAACTAATACTTAGGGGAGGCTTGTCCAACATGTGGCCCAGGGCCCAGAATCTGACCCATCAAGGGCTCTTATCTGGTCTGCAGAGCCACTGCACACACCTTCGCTTGCCACTTCTGATGCTTTCCTCCTGCCTTGCCATGCCAGGCCATGCTCCCCTCCCCACCTTTCCCTCTGTTGCCACCCCTGCCCTCCCCCACGCTCCTTCTTCCTTCCCACAGTCCATAGCCAACTACACACCCACTGCCCTTTCTTGCCACCCCTGCCACACACATCCCTCCTCTGCCCTGCTGCCCCACATGGCCGTCCCGACCTCCCCGCTCTTGCCAGCCCTCGGCCCTGCTCCCTACACTGTCCCCTCATGGCCACTACTGCCCTATCCCCTCTTCTCTTCCTTACCTGCCTTGCTAGTACAGAACATCTACAGATTTACTGAACTTGTCAGCTGGTGCTTATTTTTAACTGTTTAAATTTATTAATAATAAGATAAACGCTTACGCCTTATCTAGCCAAAATTTGCTCAACACCCCCGAATGAGAAAAGAATTGCAGTGAGGTCCCTCATCCAAAAAGGCTGGACCCCCATGATTTAGGGCTTTGTTTGCATTTCAAACTAGTCTGGATTAAGGTGAGCTGTGAGTTTAAGGTGCAGCAGCATTTCCTGGACAGCTCCAAGTGTAGACACTCTCGAGCAGAACAAGGCAGTCCTGCTGCAAAACAGAAGGGCCAGCTGAGGTCTCCAGCCAGGCTGGACTCCTGAACAGCTTCGGCCGCCTGCGCTGCCTGCGGGCCCAACGCCAGCATCACGCCCAGCCCTCGAGGGGCTCCTGCCGGCGCAGCTGTTTGCTCGGGGGGTGTCCGGGCACCACCGCGGCCCCCCGACGGGGCGGCCGGTCCGGGCCCGCTGACAGCCGGAAACAAACCCGCTCTTCTCCCGACAGCTGTGGCGCAGCCGCCCCGCCCCGCCCGGCCCGCTGTCCCCGGCCCACCTCCAGGCTGTACGTGCCCCGCAGCGCCGTGAAGTCCCGCAGCGCCTCGGCGGCGCTGGCCGCGTCCAGGTTGAGGTCCCGGCAGAGGCGGTCGATGGCGGCCCCGGGCTCGGCCTCGGCCTCATCCCCGTCCCCAGACATGGCGGCCCCAGCGCCGGCCGAGTCGGACCGAACCGGCCCAGGCCGCCCCACAAGCCCCTGCGCCCAGCGCGCCAAAACCGCTTCACCGGGCGACGCCGTATCCCTCCGCCCAGCGCCGCCGCTCCTGGCTGGCGGGAGGGAGGCCCCCGGCGGAAGGATACGGGGCCCTGCGGCTGTAGGTGAGGGAGCGGCGCGCGGCGGGCTCGTTACACTCCCCTCCTGCCCAGCCCCCTGAAGGCAGCCCGGGGGCTCGCGCTGGGTGGTGCCGCTGCCTGGGACTCCGACCCGTCAGGTTCCCAGGATACAGCGCTTCCCGGACGGACGGACGGACAGGCGGCCCCTCGCCCCGGCCTTTTCACACCCGTCGCAGCCACCTCGGTCTCTGCGCTTCCCCGGGCCCGGCGCCGCGCTGGGGCCGCTGACTGGCCGCCCCCGGCACGGTGGGGGCAGATTATCCTCGGCGGGCGGCGAGGTCCGGCCCCACAGCCCCGGCCTGAGCGGAGCCCAGGCTGACGGGACGGGCGGCGCTGCTGCTGCTGCTGCTGCTGCTGCTCTGGGAAGGGTCCTGTAAGGGAAATTGTATGTAATCTCTTCTGTAGGACGGTGAGAAAGGTGCTGAAGTGTAGGCCTCATTGGAGCCGTGGGTTGCTATGGTAGTGGGGTCGTTTCTCTGGCAAGTCATGTATTTAAGTTTCTTTAACAAGCGGCCTAGAGTTGATAGTTAAAGTGTGTTATCTCCCCTTTCTCATGCTTTTTCTCCTGAACATCTGGACAAGGAATGTAAGCTAGACTGTCCATCTTTGTTCTAACTGAAAAGGGAGTATTGCCTCCTATCTCCTGCTCACCCTTCTTGGCACCATAGCCTCACAAGAATGTAAGGTCAGCATCTCTAGGCAGAAATTAATGAGTTTGCAGGTACTGCGGCTGCCCAGGATAATGCAAATGATGTCAACACTAAACGGAGGCGGGGATAATTATATGCATTCTTTAATCATTAATGTGTATTTAATAATGTTAATGTAACCATATAAGGGTCTCTAAAACATTGTCAATCATGTAAGCATTATCATAGCATTATCATACTGTACTGGATAAAAGTGTTGTGATGCTGCCCCTTGGGGCTCTCTCTTGCACTCGAGTTGTTGGGGGGGCCTGCTCAGAGGGGCTAGCACTTCTTTGCTGCCCTCTGATGCAGTTCCTTTTGTTATTCAGCTGAATAATAAACTCTGAACCACACCTCGTTCTCTGCTCATTGGAGTCTCGGCTGGGAACGGGTCTGCTTCATTGGGGAGGCTCTGGTGTGCCTCTTTCTGAACTTGAGGGCCAGAGTTAGATTTTTCCCCCACAGTTCCCAGCTGCCAAAGCATGGAGAGGAGGACATTGGAGGACGCCTAGAGAAAATGCAGTATTAATGTAATCTTCTTTTGTTTTTAGGGGGCCCTGGAACACTTCCCCCTGAAAATAGGGTGTTCTGGGGCGTTCCAGTATCCTTTAACCCCTGTAAGTAAAAAGCCAGACAGAAATTTTGAAAATGTCTGCTGGATGGAGAACATGAAGGTAGAAAGGAGGACATGTCCTCCTTTTGCCTGACATCTGGTAACCCTAGCTCTGGGCGAGGCCTGTGGGTGGGCACAGCTGGGCCTTGCCCCAGGGACGGGAGATTAGGGCTGCTGGCCCCAGGGGGTAATGAGGAATATCAATTCTGAAGTAATTAGGCTGAGTATAGGAATATTAAAAGGTTTGATACTACAGATATTGGACATCCAGTAACAATGTTGGAGAGTTTCAAGAGAGGTAAGTCATATTAGTCTGTGTGCAGCGAAAACAATGAGAGACCTGCAGCACCTAAAAAGACTAACACATTTCTTCAGGCATAAGCTGTCATGGCCTCCTGATGCATCTGATGAAGTTGGTTGAAGCCCATGACAGCTTATGTCTGAAGAAATGCATTAGTCTTTAGGATGCCACAGGACTCTCATTCTTTAAGCATTAGAGAGCTGTCTAGAAACCTGGAGAGGAGGGGTAATGGATGAATTACTAGTGATGGAACAAACAAGGAGTCCTGTGCACTTTTAAGGATTAACAAATTTGTTTATCTCATGAGCTTTTGTGGGAGAAAATCCCACTTTGTCAGAGGGGTGGGATTACTAGTAGTAGAACAGCAAGTTTTGTCTGGTGCTACGACTGTCACTGGATGTTGAAATGAGTGTAGCAAATGGAGTTGTAAACTACTAAAAAACTTGATTTTCTAGAGTCAAAAGATTTCTGGAAGGTAGGTACAGCATATGATAATGTAAAACAAGGACTCCTGTGGCACTTGTAAAGATTAAAAAATTTGCTGAACGAAAGACTAACAGGCTGGCTTTGAATTTGTCATTTGATAAGGTGTTTCTCTATAAAGTGCATTTTGTTCAGAAGCATCACATTGTTGAATTCACAACCATATTGTTTCTCATTCCAAGTGTACTCAATGTGAAAACTACCAAGCAGTTTAAAAGAGTGGTTAACATTGGGAATGAATGTACTGGTATGCCACAAATTGAAGGAAGTTGTGTGAAATGGAATTGATGGAAATAATGAAACCCGGTAATTTTTCTAAAGTAATGAACACAATGTACAAAAAGTTTGTGATGAGAGCTATTGAGTTTCAAGAGAGAGGGTTAAAGAGGGCCAAATGTTCGTTTGTTTTTGTTAAGATCAAATGTGATGCTGAATGAAGCTTTCTGTACTGAAGGGGAAGAGCAGAACATTGATGGGCTGATGATGCTGCACGTGAGACATTTTTACATCATCATTATCAATGAAAGGTAGCTGTGCTCCCTATTCCTTGCTTTACAGCAACCCTTCAGCATCAGGCTAAATGAACAGCCTCTTTGCTTCAAATTGTGTTAATTTCAGTTAAATAAATGGTCACAGAAATTAAACAAAAACAAAACCAAACCCCCCACTTTGTCCATGTATAGCACTAAATAGTCAAGTCTTATTTGTGGTTTGGAGTAGAACATGGAGCCTGCTTTGCCCCAAGGCACTAACCACCATTAAACATAAAGGTGCGGCAAAGAAAAGGGAAAATGTGGAATATGGAGTATGGAAAAAAAGGTTTCATTTTACCAATATTTCTTACTGCCTTTCTCTTTAGGCCAGTGGCTTCCAACCAGTGTGCCAGGGCACACTGGTGTGCTGCGGCAACATCCAAAGTGTGCCGCGAGAATACCTGAGAGCTGGAGTTAAAGTTCCCTCCCTGCTCAGTCCAGCCACGTGGGCTGTGCAGGGCTGGGAAAAGGCAGGGGTTAAAGTAAGGGGGAAAGTGCCAGAACACAGTTCTGGGGCTCCCTATTTTTAGGCAGGCAGCCTTCTGGCTCCCCTAAAAATAGAGGAAGGCACCCAAAGGTGGAGTTACAGGGGTCTCCCTAAAAACAGCAGGAGCAGTCTGAACGCAGTGTTCCCGTGGCTCTACCTTAGGCCCGGCCAGCAGAGAGCTGCGGGAGGCCAGGAGTGTGTGAATCTCCCCCTGCAGGGCACAGCAGCTCTTGTGAGGCTGCCTGCAAACAGCCCAGGTAAGGGCTTTGGGGGGGAGGGCTGCTGGGGGTTGTGTGGGGCAGGGGGGTGTGTGTGTGTGTGTGTGTGTGTGTGTAGCTGGGGTTGGGGTGGCTGTGGGGGGGTGTAGGTGGGGGCCGAATGCCTAGTTTTGCCTCTGCAGTGATGGGAGGGTCCATCACAGGCAGCAGGAGGATGGGGGAGGGGAGGACAGGACCCACTGGGGTGGGAGGGAGCAGCAGTGGGGTGAGGATTTGCCCTGGGTGGCAGGGAGCCACTGGAGAAAGGGGAAGTGGGTGCTGTGCCTTACTCCCATGCTCTACCTTCCCACTCCCCAGGTTCCCTCTTGGTCACCCACAAAGCCGCTTTTGTTCTCCGTTCCCCTCTCCTCTCTTGCCACCCTTGTGCTGTTCCCCACATGGCTCCCCTTGTCCTCTTTTGCCATCTCTGCCCTGCTGTGCTCCCCACACTCACTCCTGCCACTGCATACAACTCCTGACCTCCCGAGTTTTGGCACCCCTGCTCTGCTACCCCTACAACCCCACATAGGAGCATGTCCGAAACACTGTGCCATGGTTCATAACTTAATTATGAATATTTATGAGTTTTCATGGTGGTGTGCCTTGAAAAACTTGAAGGTATCAAGGTGTGCCACGGCAGAGAAAAGGTTGGGAACCACTGCTTTAGGCATAGAGTGTTTTTGTAAAGATTCCCCTGTCTGATAGCCTTTGAGCACTTGTTTGTACAAATAATGTGCAGCCAGCTGGAGTGTGTACCTAGCTGGCATTAGCCTGCTGTGCACTGACTGTCCATGTGGACCCTGCTAACCTGCACGTTATGTTCTGTTATGTGATTTAATCTATGCCAGGGGTCAGCAGCCTTTGCCAACCCCTGTGCAGATCCTTTCTCCCCGACCCTCAGTTTGTGCCAGTGGCCCCCTCTGCCTGAAAATTCAGCAGCGGTCACAGCTGGAGTGGAGTGCTTCACAGGCATGACATGGAAAGAAGTCGTTTGGAATGGCTTATCTTGGCAGTGTGCTGGGGACAGGGGTCCCCAGGCATGCCATGAAAAGAAGCGGCTCCTCTCAAGGGTTCCCAGGCATGCTGCAGAAAGATGCTGCCCAGAGTGGCTCCTTGGGGAGCATCAAACTACAGGAAGGTGCCACTCTGGACAGCTTTTTTTCTGTCTCACATGGAGGGACCCCTTGTGTCTCAGCTGCACCCAAAGGAAGCTGCCCAGAGTGGCTTTTGGTGGCAGGAGTGGCAATAAAAAAAAAGAGTCGTGTGGCACTTAAAGACTAACAGATTTATTTGTCGCATGGGCTTTCGTGGGAGAAAATCCACTTCGTCAGATGCTTCGAAGAGTGGCAATTCCTGTGGTACTGCAGATGGTGCTGTGTGCTGCTCTAAATGGGCTCAAGTGCCACTGTCAGCACACATACAGAGGGTCGCCTACCCTTGACCTACGTGTGCGCTCTCTCTCTTTCTCTCTCGCTCCTTCCTCCCTGCCCCTGTAATAGACCCCAACCTATGACTGAGCTATTGAAGTAGTCAAATAATGATTTAGACTTCAAGGTACAGAAGATCCACCAGCAAGTGACCCATGCCGCAGAGGAGAGCGAAGAAAGCCCAGGGCCTCTGCCGATTTGCCCTGGGGAAAAGTTATTTCCCAACCCCAAACATGGCTATCAGCTAAACCCTGAAGCACGTGACCAATACTCACCAGCCAGACACCCAAAAAAGAATTTTCTGCACCAACTCAGAATCCACCCCCTCTAACATCTCATCACAGGCTGTAGGGGATATTTGCCACTAGTTGTCTAAAGATAATTTAATTGCCAAATTAGGCTTTTCCATCATAACACCCACTCCATGAACTTATTAAACTCAGTCTTGAAGCCAGCTAGGTATTTTTTGCCCACAGTGGTCATTTTGGAAGGCTGTTCCAGAACTTCATTCCTCTGATGTTTAGAAACCTTATTTCTAATCTAAACTTCCTGATTGTCACGGGGTGCGCATTTGTGCACCTTGGTTTATGATCTATGGGGTTTTCCTCATCATTTATACACTGGAATAGTATGTTTTTAGGTCAGTTGCACCATGCAGTATTTCTTTATGGATGCTCAAACTTGGTCTACATAATTACTATGATGTTTCTTGCAGTGTTATGCATGTGCACAGGTGTAGCATGTTTAGCATGGCTCAGGGGGGCTGGGAGACAGCTGTCTCACAGCAAGCAGACAAGTATCTAGCAAAGACAGCAAAGCTGTGCTGATTGAGGTAGCTGGGAAGAGACAAAGGAATCATGTCTGCCTGGAAGGGGAGGTGTGAGAAGAATGAGGAACAAAGAGAGCCACCTGAAAGATTTTAGGGACTTTTGGCTTTGGACCTCCATCTTGAAACAACTCCAAGCAAGATCCACATGCTGCCTGGTCACAGGCAGAGAATGGCTGTACAAACATCTGACAGCCGAACTATGAGCAGAACTTGAACAGTTTAAGTAGAGATATTAGGGTAGTATGCATGCTTTACCATTTATTTTCTTGTGGTCTCTCCTGACTCATTTACAGTGTGATTCTGCCATGATTGGCCATATTCTCACTTAAAATTATAATCAGATCAATAAACTTTTTGTTTTCTCTAATGCTGTGTGATCTTTAGAGGGTGTGAGTGGAGGGAGGCTTGGCACAATCCATTTCTTTGTTAAATGGATGGACTTGAGTGTATGGTGGTTGGGAGTAGGTCCCAATCTCTGCAGACAGTGGCTTCTGGTGTGGTAACTGGGGCTGGGGGTGCTTGCTGCGGGACTGTCCTCGAGTAACCAGAGGGCATACACCCAGTGCCTGGGACTGGTTGCACACCAGAGTGGATTGATGGAGGAGTGAGTGGTCATTTGGCACGTGGGACGAATTGGGGCTCAGGAGTGGGAATTGGGAGGTTGCAGTGGCACACCAGACTGGATCCTGGGAGCAGCCTGTCACACTGATGGTCAGTTCATATCCATTTATTCTTGTGCCCACACTGGAATGTACATAATTCCTCTCCCTCCCTGGTATTTATCCCTCTGATGTATTTATAGAAGGCAGTCGTATCTCCCTTCTTTTGGTTAGGCTAAACAGGCCAAACGCTGAGTCTCCTCATACAACTGGTTTTCCATTCTTCAGATCATCCTAGTAGCCCTTCTCTGCATTTGTTCCAACTTGAATTAAATTTAATTCATTTTTCTTAAACAGCGGGGCCAGAAGTGCAGACTGTATTTAAGATGAGGTCTCAGCAGCACCTTATACAACCATTCTAATATCTCCCCATCTCTGCTGAAAATACCTTGCCTGATGCCACCTAGGACTGCATTAGTTTTTTCATGGCCACATCACATTCGTGGCTCATAAACATCCTGTGATCAACCAATAAGCCTCATTCTTCTCCTCTGTCACTTCCAACTGGTGGATCCCCGCATATAGAAAAAATTCTTATTAGTCCCTGCTCCCTAATTTAACAACCTGACATGTCCCATTATTAAATTTCATCTTCATTACTCCAGTTTAGAAGGTCATACAGATCTTATAAATCCAGTTCTTCATTTGTATTAGCAATACTTCCCGGCTTTGTCTCAGCAGGAAACTATTAGCACACTCAATTTTTGTGCCAAGGTCAATAATAAAAGTGTTAAATAAGATTGGTCCCAAGACAGATCTCTGAAGAATGCCACTAGTAACTTCCCACCAGCTTGATAGCTGACCTTTCAGCAGTGGTGTCAGGGAGAGGGCTCTGGGGGCCTCAGCCCCCCTGTAACTGGGCAGCCTCTGGAGTAGCCTGATCCTAATCTGTACAGGGGTGCACCATTGCACCCCTGTGCAGGGAATGCTTCTGGGTCGTGGCTAGGAGGAAGCTGCCCCACGCTGGGCTGGGAGTTTTTAAAACTCCCACCCTGGCCATGCTCAGAGCGGGGTCATGCCAGGGGCCTCAGCCTGTGCTGTGGCCCCACTCTCCTCTGGTGGCCAGGTAAGGGAGCCTGGGGGGTGGTTCGGTGAGAGGCATGCTGGCTTGGTGGGGAACGGATGCAGGAGAGAGGATTGGTGGGGGACAGTGGTGGGACCAGGGTTAGGGAAGGGCTCAGGGGGGTTGCTGGGGGGGTTGAAAAGGGCTCAGAGGGCTGCCGGGGGGGGGCGGGGAAGGAAACGGATCAGGACCCTGGGATCTGGGCCCCCCCTAATATTTAGGTGAAGCAACCTCCCTGCCTTTCAGTATGACCCATTGTAGTCTCCATCTTAAAGTAGTTCCTTACACACCTTTCTGTTTTCATATTAATCCCCATCTTTTCCAATTTAACTAATAATTCTGTATGTGGAACAATACTAAATGCCATAGTGAATTCTTAGTAAATTAGATCTACTGCCTGCCCTTTGTCTACAAAAAATCTGTTACCTTCTCAGAAAAGGAGATCAGGCTAGTCTAGAATGATCTACCTTCTGTAAAACTGTTGTAACCCTTTTTCCAAGGCAAGTTGACAGAGCAAGGACTGGGTTCTATATCTAGGGGTTACCAAACAATGTTACAACACCAACTGGCTTGAGCCCCCCACCCAGTCGTCTTGGAAATTATGCACTATTCCTTGGGCCAGAAGTGGCTTTAGGTTTTATGGGGCCCTAGGTGAAGGCCCACTGTGGGGGCCCCTATAGGAACTAAACTCACATAACAAAAAGTATAGCATTTTTGTTCACTTTAAGACTTTGGACAGTGAACTGGACAGCTTTTGTATTGCCTATTCAACAGCAGGGGCGTTGCTGGTGCTGGGCACCCGGGGCATGTGCCCCGAATCCGAGCGCCGGTGCCCCGGATCTCATGGGGCCACTGGTCTCCGGCCCAATCGGGCCAGAGATCCGGGGCCCAGCCACCGGCGGCCCCGTCCCCAGCCGGGGATCTGGGGCCTAGCCCCCCATGGCTGGGGCGGGGAATCTGGGGCCTGGCCACCTGCGGCAGCCCTGTCCCTGGCTGGGGATGCAGGGCCTGGCCACCCGCGGCTGCTTCTGGCCCTGTCCCCAGCTGGGGATATGGGGCCTAGCCGCCCACAGCGCCATGGCGGCTTCCGGCCTTGTCCCTGGCCAGGGGCAGCGACGCCCCTGTTCAACAGCCAACTTTTTTTCCCCCTCTTTCAGCACCTGATGTGTACTTCCTTTTATTACCCAACTCATCTGTCATTGAAGCCCCCATCCACTCATCCTTATTCTTTATTATTATTAATCTCTTTCTGGTTGAACTTCACAATAGAATCCTGAAAATGAAACAAGTGTCACAACAGATCACAGTGCCACATCATCAGAGCAACCACATTTCCCACATAAAAAATTTCATGGAAAAACCGCAATAACAATCAAATTTCATAAAATGTCAACCCATTTGAGTAAAAAAGAATTCTTCCAAGTTAGCAGAAACCATCCCAGAATGCAAATTCCTCAATATCACAAATGTTGTGCAAGGGCTGGCAATGTCATGAATTAAAAGCTGCCTCCAGCACTGAAGGAATGGGGGAGGAAGGGCAACACTGAGAGCTGTGGACCCCCTCTTCTGGCCCCCTAGAGCTGAACATAGGGGACCCAGCCCCAGTCCATCTACAGTGAGGGTTTCCAAGTTCTCTAATCTACTGGCTGGAAATTCAGAAAGGGGTCCCCATTCTCTCAGAACTGCATGGTTATGGGAAGGGAGCCAGTCACAGGGACTCCTGGGCCTTGTAGGGGAGCAGGCTGAGGGCTAGAATAGATGTAACCAATATTCCCTGTAAACTGCGCTGGCGTGCTGGAGCGCAGCCCGCCGCAGCCGCCAGCACAGGGAAGGCAGCCGGTGGCGCACTGCCGGCAGCCAGAGTCCCTGGTTAGAGCTCCTTGTGGAGTAGGGAGTTTTGAAAACTCCCGCCCAGAAAAGGTCTAACGGAGCATGCCAAGAAATTCTGGGCATGCTCCGTAGTGCTTCTCTGGCCCAGGAGTTAGGGCTGGGCTCTGCCCCTCCAGTCCAGCCCGGAGGTAAGTTTGTGGGGGTGGGGGGGAGGAGTGGAAGCAGGGGGGGCATGCTGCCGGGAGCGGGGGGGGGCAATGCCAGGGCCGGGGCTAGCAGGAGCGGGGTGGGGGGGGGGCGGCGCGGGGCGCGGGGGGGGCGATGCCGGGGCGGGGGGGGCAATGCCGGGAGTGGGGGGGTGATGCTGGGGGGGGCGAGCGGGACTGGGGGGAGAGGCTGCGCAGCGGGCCCCGTGGTGGGGGGGGAGAGCGCAGCTGAGCAACAGGAGTTGCTCAGCTGCTCTCTCCCCTTAGAGGGAACATACCTGCTGGCGTGAGGGCTACTGTGCCCCCCAATTTAGTTTCTGGCTGCAGCTGCAGAGGCTGGGCAGTGAGGCTGAAAATGCTACTTTGAGCACCAGCAGCTGTTAAGAAGTCAGGGATAAGGGCCAGGCCCCCTACAGCTCTAGCTCAGCTTTCCTGTTACTGCTTTTGGTATGGCATGCAGTGGAAACTGCTGCATGGAGGTGAAGAAAAACAACAAGAGCTCTAAAAAAAGCAAGGAGTCTTGCAGCACTTAAAGCCTAACAGATTTATTTAGCGCATGAGCTTTCATGGGAGAATATCCCACTTCGTCAGATGCTTTGAAGAGGGAGAATTTACAGAATGGGATGAAAATAAATGCAGGGGAGTGTAAGACATGAGATCAGGTCATACTGCAGCAGGAAATAAGAGCATTTGATGCTCTGATTTGCTGTTGCAGTATGACTTGATCCCATGTCTTACACTCCCCTGCATTTATTTTCATCCCATTCTGTAAATTCTCCCTCTTCAAAGCATCTGACGAAGTGGGATATTCTCCCACAAAAGCTCATTCAATAAATAAATCTGTTAGTCTTTAAGTGCCACAAGACTCCTTGCTTTTTTTTGCTTTACTAGATTAACACGGCTGCCCCTTTGGAACGTAACAAGAGCTCTGTATCTTAAGCCCACCCTCTTATGTCCTCTGGAGCCCCCCCAACCCCATATGCTCTCCTCTCCCCTGCCCTGCAGCTCAGTCACCTAAGCTTAGGTGCAGTCAGAGCTTCCAAATTCCCTGACCTACCAGGCTGGTGGGGGGGGGGGTTATCATAAGAAAGGGAGAGTGGGAGCCAGGGGGACTCCTAGAATTGAGGGTAAAGGGAATGTGAGCTATAGGCTGCTGGAGAGAACACGCTCATATGGTGATTGCCACATTTCGTGCTACAGGGATGAAACCACCCTGCTCTCCCTCAATGTCTGAAATAGCCACTGCTGCCCAGGGAAAAGAGGGGAAAACATCTGCTGAATCCTCAAACATGACTTTGCATTATAAAAAAAAAAAAAAAAAAAAATCAAAAGCAGGACTAGTACTTTTTTACCGGTAGGAACCATCTATATTAACACTGCCTCCCCTGCAAAAATACATAACAAAACTGGCCCTGCTCTGAAAAGTTCACCTGCCTCAGGCTGCCTGAGCAGTGAGCACCATGCACAGGATTAAGAGCGGGGGATGGGGGTGGCGGGGGTGAGTAAAGCCTGCATATCCACCCATCCTCCCCTGCCCCACAGATACAGAGCCCCTCCTCAGGACAGCTTGGAGGTGGTACAAAGACACCTGCCCTGTACAGGGAGGGGGATGTGAAGTTGACTCCCAGGCACCAGGGACCCTTGCTGGCCCACTGCCAGAATGGAAGAAAAGAACAATTTCAAATGACTACTTTGTGTTG
The DNA here is from genome assembly GCA_007922195.1 of Podocnemis expansa. Classification (NCBI taxonomy): domain Eukaryota; kingdom Metazoa; phylum Chordata; order Testudines; family Podocnemididae; genus Podocnemis; species Podocnemis expansa. Next base: position 376,833 of record ML682044.1, read on the forward strand.
AGAGTCCCTTTAATAGCTGGTCATCAGTGGAAGAGTTGTGCTTGTTTCCATTACCTAGCCTCAGCTATGGCAATTGACTGCACTTCATTGGATACTTAACACCTAATGTTTCCAGCATTCAGCACATCAGCACACCTGCTTTTTTATTATTAGCATTCTTTCTCAGTATCTTGTCAATTTCCAAAAAGATAGCTATGTTCGTCTAGTCCAGCAAAAAAAAAAAAAAAACCAACAACAACAAGGAGACCATGGACCACAGGTTGGGAACCACTAATCTTGTGGATAAATGTGGCACTAGTTACGTTGAAAGATGGTACAGTTGCATCTAGAAAACTGTTTGCTTGGAAAGGTATTAGAGTCATTTCTTTAGCTTATCATTAAATGTGTGTGTGTGTATTTACAAGTTCAAATCCTGCAATTTTCTCTGGATGGTGACTTCCCTTGGATGATGATGATGATGGATCATATGTACATCAAATATTGTGAAGTTCCAAAGGGGTAGACATGTTAGTCTAGTTCAGCAAAACAGAGTCCTCTGACACTTTTAAAGACTAACAGATGTATTTATTGCATGAGCTTTTATGGGACAAAATCCCATTTTGTCAGATGTTTTGAAGATGGGGGAACCTACAGGATGGGAAGAACATAAATTCAGGGAAGTGTAAGTCATGGGTTCAGGTCCAATGTTCCCTCTAAGCTGATGATGCAGCTGAGGAAGTTATGGATGTGCTTGGGGAGTTGGCGGGCAGTGGGGAAGGGGCCCGCTATGGGTAAGGGAACTTGCTCAGTTGCATCATCACCTTAGAGGGAACATTGCCACCCATTGGTCACTCATGCCCCCTGGCCCTCTGCTGGCTGCAGGCCGTCCCATGGCACTTTTAATGACTAACAAATCTATTTATGTGTTAGCTTTTAAAAATGCCACAGGACTCCATGTTTGTTTACATCAGGGTATCTGAGAGGAGGCCAAAGGTCTGTTGTTTCTTCCTTTTATCCTCAAACAGTACCTGAATTTCATTACTTAGATTGCAAAGCAATGGGGGAATGTATGAATACCTATATTAAAATAAGAGAGCAAAGGAGAGAGTCAGAAGGTATAATGGAAATAACATACATTAGCCCAGGGGTGACCAAACTTATGGAACTCAAGAGCCACGCAAGTTGATTATTAAACCTTCGAGAGCTGCACTGAGGCATATAGCCATATACATTTACCTACTCCAAAATCACTAAGTTTAAAATTCATTGCACACTTTAATTTCATCATAAAAAGAGGACAAATATTGATACTCCTAATGTCAGATTCTAATAATTACTTAAGGTTACCACAAAAATTTGCCCTATACAGTAAAAGAAGAGGTTGCTTATCTGTAACCGGTGTTCTTCGAGAGGTGTGCTCCTGGCCATTCCCTTGTAGGTGTCTGCACGCCACGTGCACGGCACGCCGGAGCTTTTTCCCATAGTCCCATAGGGCCGGTCATAGTGCCCCCTGGAGTGGCGCCAACGCCATTCCCTATATATCGAGTAACCGGCCCCTCCCTCCTCAGTTCATTTTTCCCCCACCGTATGAGGGGAGGCGGGAGGGAGCGGAATGGCCAGGAGCACACCTCTTGAAGAACACCGGTTACAGGTAAGCAACCTCTTCTTCTTCTTCGAGTGCTGCTCCTGGCCATTCCCTTTTAGGTGAGTCACTAGCCTTACCTTGGAGGTGGGATACGTCACAGGGGGACTGATTGCAGCACTGCTGCGCCAACCACCGCATCTTGCTGGGTAACAGTGTAGTGCTGAGCAAAGGTTTGCAGAGATGTCCATGTCACTGCTCTACAGATTTCGGCGATTGGGACCCCCGCCAGGAAAGCTGTCGATGCCGCCTGGGCCCTGGTCGAATGGGCTGTGACCCGTGGGAGCGGCACTCCAGCCAGTTTATAACACTCTTTAATACAGGCCACTATCCAGGTAGTGATCCGTTGTGTGGAGACGGGTTGCCCCCGCATCCGTTAGCAATTGCCACAAATAGCTGGGGTGATCTACGGAAGGGTTTTGTCCACTCGATGTAAAAAGCCAAAGCCCTCCTCACATCCAGCATGTGGAGGCGTCTATCTCCCTTGGACGCGTGAGGTTTAGGGCAGAGGACTGGCATGTAGATATCCTGGCTCATATGAAACTGTGACACCACCTTGGGTCTGAACCCTGGGTGGGGGTGTAGCCGTACCTTATCCTTAAAAAAGGTTGTGTACGGAGGCTCTGCTGACAGGGCGTGCAGCTCGGATACCCTCCTAGCCGAAGTGATCGCCACCAAGAATGCTACCTTCCACGAAAGATAGAGCAGGGAGCACGATGCCAGCGGCTCGAAGGGCGGCCTGGTGAGGTGAGAAAGGTGCAGGTTCAAGTCCCATTGGGGTGTCAGGGGGCGCACTGGTGGGTATAACTTCGACAGCCCCTTGAGGAACCTCTTCACTATGGGTATTGAAAACAGGGTGAATTGTTCATCAATCCGGCGAAAGGCCACCATTGCCGCCAGGTGGACCTTGAGGGACGGTAGCGAGAGCCCGGACGATTTTAGATGCCAAAGGTAATCCAGGATGGTATGAACAGGCAGTGTGTATGGATCCTTCCTGCTGTCTCCAGCCCAGTGCGTAAATCTGCGCCACTTGGCCGCGTATGTAGCCCTTGTAGAGTTTTTCCTACTGTTACACAGCACCCGTCTCACCGGGGATGAGCACAGTAGCTCATTAGCAGTCAACCATGAAGGAGCCAGGCATGGAGATGCAGCGCCTCCAGATTGGGGTGGAGAAGCAGTCCATTGTCCTGGGACAAAAGGTCGGGTCTCAGACGTAGACGAATGGGGTCGCACTACGAGAGTCTCAGGAGGGATGCGTACCAGTACTGGCGTGGCCACCCCGGGGCTATCAGGATGACCCTTGCTCTCTGCGCCTTTATCTGCTGAAGCGTCCTGGGAACCAGGGGCATTGGAGGGAACGCATACAACAGCCCCCCCACCCAAGGGACTTTGAAGGCATCCCCCATCGAGCCCGGGCTGAGGCCTTGGAATGAGCAAAACTGGCGGCATTTGGTGTTCTGATGGGAAGCAAACAGATCCAGGCGGGGATGTCCCCACTTCCGGAAAAGATCCTCCGCCACCTGTGGGTGGAGAGACCACTCATGGGTCATAAATCTCCTGCTCAGGCCATCTGCTATAGTGTTCAGGAGCCCCGGGACATACGAGGCGACCAGGTGAATGTTGTGGTGAATACAAAAGTCCCACAGGGCTATGGCCTCCTGACAGAGTCTTCTGGAATGGGTGCCCCCCTGTTTGTTGATATAGAACATCGCCGTCGTATTGTCTGTCTGCACTGAGTCCGTCCGACCACGGAGCTGGCCTCAAAAGACCTCGCACGCTAGGCGCATCGCCCTCAACTCCTTGATGTTGATATGCAAGGCGGATTCCTTCCCCGTCCACAGCCCTTGAGTCTTGAGGTCGCCTAAATGAGGGCCCCACCCTTTGTCTGATGCATCCGACATCAGATGCTCTGATGGATGGGCCATCCGGAAAGGAATCCCCGAGCATAGGTTGTCTTCCTGAGTCCACCATTGGAGGGATTGCAAGACTGAAACGGGCACCGTGACCATCAGGTTCAGAGAGTCTTTCACAGGGTGGAACATGCTCGCCAACCATAATTGAAGGGGACGCATGCAGAGACGGGCGTGCATGACTACAAAAGTGCAGGCTGCCATGAGCCCCAGCAGACGGAGGCACTCTCGTGCTGTCACCAGGGGAAACCTTATTATGGAGTTCACTGCTTCTCGAAGCCCTTGAACGCGGGAGGCTGGGAGGGACGCCCTTGCTGACACAGAGTCCAGAACTGCCCCTATAAATTCTATTTTTTGCGTGGGCATCAACACAGATTTCTGTCTGTTGACTACGAGGCCCAGCTGGTCTAGCAGCGCACAGGTTGTCGCTAGGTGGTCTAGCGTCTCTTGAGGTGATCGGCCCACTACTAGCCAATCGTCCAGGTATGGGAAGAGGTTGACCCCCTCTCCTGAGAAAGGCAGCCAGTACCGCGAGGCACTTGGTGAAAACTCGCGGCACCGCTGAGAGACCAAACGGAAGGACCGTAAACTGCAGGTGATCTTGGCTCACCACAAAGCGCAAATACTTCCTGTGCTGCGGATGGATAGCGATGTGGAAGTATGCGTCCTGTAAATCGAGGGCGGTGTACCAGTCGCCGGGATCCAGAGAGGGGACAATAGACGAGAGGGAAACCATTCTGAAACGAATCTTCCTGAGGAAACGGTTGAGGCGCCATAAATCCAGGATCGGTCGAAACCCCCCTTTTGCCTTCGGGATCAGAAAGTAGCGAGAGTAGAAACCTTTGCCTCTCCTGTTGGGCAGGACCTCCTCTACAGCCCCTTTTTGGAGCAAGGATTGAACTTCGTCCCGTAGTAACCCCTCTAGTATAGGGTCCCCCTGGGTGGCTGAAAAGCGGGGCGGAGGTGCCGACGGTGGTAATGAAGCAAACTGGAGGGAGTAGCCCTCCTGAACAGTTTTGAGAACCCAACTGTCCGAAGTGATCTTGAGCCACTCCGGGAAAAGATGGGAAAGTCTGTTGAAAAAGGACAGAGTCTCTAGATCCTGTAGGACTGGTAAGCCGCCTCCGGGCTGACCCTCAAAAGTTCTTTTTCTGAGTCGCGGGCTGGCGTGAACCCCCTTGGTCGCCTGTCTGGCGTCCGGCCAACTGACAGCCCCCCCATTCAGTCTTCTGTCCTCCTCCTGGCGCTGGCGGAAAGGACGCGAGGGTGGAGGCGGCTTAAAGGTCTTTCTCTGAGCCGCCGGCATGTGGAGGCCCAGTGATTTTATCAGAGCCCTGGAGTCTTTCAGGGTCTGCAAGCAGGAGTCTGTTTGCTGTGAAAACAGCTCCGGGCCTTCGAAAGGAAGGTCTTGGATGGTGGTCTGTACCTCCAAGGGGAGACCCGAAGCCTGGAGCCAGGAGCATCTCCTCATGGTCACCCCAGAGGCCATGGCATGGGCTGCTGCATCCGCTGCATCCAGGGATGACTGCAGGAGGGCCTTAGACACAACCTTGCCCTCTTTGATGGAGGCTGCAAAGGCCTCTCTGGAGCTCTGGTCCAACGAGTCGGCGAACCTCTCCAGGGAGGACCACGCGTTGAACATATATCTACTCAGAATAGCCTGCTGATTTGCTATTCTAAGTTGGAGGCCTCCAGTTGAGTAAGTTTTGTGGCCAAACAGATCCAGCCGCTTTGCCTCTTTCGATTTAGGGGTTGAGGCCGGATGACCTTGCCGCTCCCGCTCATTCGCTGCTGCTACCACCAAGGAGCTGGGGGTGGGGTGGGAGTAAAATGTTCATATCCCTTAGAGGGAACGAAGTACTTCTTCTCAGCCTGCTTGGCAGTTGGAGGGATGGAAGCTGGGGTATGCCACAGTGCTTTCGTTGTATTCTGAATAGTTTTGATAAAAGGCAGGGCAATGCGGCTTGGACTCTCAGGCAAGAGAATGTCCACCATTGGGTCAGCGTCCTCTACTATCTCCTCTACCTGTATGTCCAGTCCCTGGGCTACCCTGCGGAGAAGCTCCTGGTGGGCCAAGGAGTCGTCAGGGATGGAAGACGGCTTTGCCCCTGCCACAGCCTCATCCAGGGGTGAAGATGAGGACTCCCCCAGGTCTAGCCCCCCCGATGGGGCTCTCAAACGTGTGCTGCGGGTACCACTGAACACGCTCGCCCGATCTTCTCCAGGAGATTCTCCCCCAGATCCTTCTCCCGTACCAGGGGGAGCACCAGCAGCCGCCACCGAAACCTGGTGGGACTCCGACCCCAAACCCTGGGCCCCAGGACCAAAACTTTGTCCCTGTTGAAAAGCCCGTGGGGTCCAAAAAGGCCATTGCATGCCTGGCTGCCATCCTGACCACTGAGGGTGGAACGGGGGAGCGCCCTGAAAAGGCTGGGGAGGCTGACCAGTCTTACAATGACGCCTCAACCCAGTGTCCTCCATGGAACTAGAAGATGGGCTGCTCCTTGGGGACCATGGCAGTGCCGAAGAGGACGGTACCGGAGATCGGTGTCTGCTGGGGTCCTGACGCTCCCGGTGCCCCTAAGAGGAATCTTGTGGAGACGGTGCCGGACAGCGGTACCGTGGCGCACCCGCCGCCGCCACCACCGCAGAGGGAATTGGAGAACGGTGCCGTCGGGAAGGTCTCGGCACTGAGCGAACATCCTTTGAAGCTGACCCGAGTGGGACCGGCTTCCCCCGCGACGGTACCGATCTCGGTGCCGGAGGCCGAGGTCTCGGAGTCTCGGGGGTACTGGGCCTCAAAGTTCCTGTGCTGCCGAAAAGGCCTCCGGTGTCGTCGGTAGGACAATGTCCTCCTCTAAAATGTCTCTCGTGGGTGACGACACCGACACCAGACTGTACCGGGGTTCCCTCGACTCCTGTGCCGGGGAAGGAGAGCGGCCCTTAGTTAAGTCCACGCGGGCCCCGTCCTTCTGGCTTGTTGAGCCACGTGGTGGAGAGCGCCCTCTTGTCGTCTTCTTTTTAGCCAGCACCGGAGACGTAGAGTGATGCCGGGGCTCCTGGTGTGGCTTGGGGGGCGGGCTTCAGTGCTGATGCTGGCGCCGAGGACACCGGGGCGCTCCACACCGACAGCGCTGAGCTAGACGCAGAGTCTCCCGGTACCGGGCGGAGAGCCTCCTCCATCATATGGAGTTTGAGCCGCTGGACTCGGTCTTTTTGAGTCCGTGGCTTGAAAGCTCGGCAGAGTTTACAACGCTCTGCAAGATGAGCTTCCCCCAGACACAGCAAACACGAGCTGTGCGGGTCATCGACGGGCATGGGCTTCTTGCAGCGCCCGCACGTTTTGAAACCCGGCATAGCCTGACCCCTAGCCCGGGGAGGGCGCGACGACCACTATAACTACTCCTAACTACAAACTACAAGTAACTATTAAAACAACAAAGAACTAACTGGGAACTATGGAACAAGGAAAACAGACTGCAATTGCAGCAGAGACACCTTCCAGCAACCGACGGGCAGTAAGAAGGAACTGAGGAGGGAGGGGCCGGTTACTCGATATATAGGGAATGGCGTTGGTGCCACTCCAGGGAGCGCTATGACCGGCTCTATGGGACTATGGGAAAAAGCTCCGGCGTGCAGTGCACGTGGTGTGCAGACACCTACAAGGGAATGGCCAGGAGCAGCACTCGAAGAAGAAACTTAGCTGCTGCTCAATGTAGATGACTGCAGGCTAGTGGCAAGCTTTTCCCACCCATGCCACACTTCTCCCTGCCATCCCTGACCATGCTGCACTTCTCCCCACTGTTCCAACCCCCTCCTGAACTCCTAGGTGGGGGCTGCTTTCCTAAATTGATCTGCTGATGTTCTTCAGGGAGCCACAATTTTTCATTCAAGAGCCGCATGTGGCTCCCGAGCTGCAGTTTGGCCACACCTGCATTAGACAATTGGAATCTAGTACTTTAAGCTAAGAGAGGGAACTGGATTTATTTCTTGATATCAGCCAAAAATAGCATCTTTCTCTCCCTCTGAATTTGCATTTTAACAAAAACTTGAGCTAAGAAAAATATTTAACTTTATTAAACTTATAGAATTGTGTGCCCATCTTGAACAGAAAACCAGAGCCACAAAGAAGAGTACCACCAAATGCCCCTGTCCATTTGGCTGTGAGGCTCATGAAACATCACCATGACACATTCAATACTGCCCACCCCAAACATTAAAAATAATCACATCAGCCTTAGATACATCATTAAAACTCACTTAAAAATCAAGAGATGTTTAAAGAAGTAATAAATGGGGGCTTCATTTTCTCTGACTTCCAGGGTCTGAGCCTTTAGGCTAAAGTGAGGTCATGTTTTCTCTGCAACTTTTTAGCTTGAGGGCTATAAATTTATTTATATATTTTGTTAAAGAAAAATTATCCAATGTTCCCTCTAAGCTGATGCAGTTGAACAAGTTATGAGTGCACTCAGGGAGCCAGGGGGGAAGGGGCCTGGTGGGGCTCAGAGAACCAGTGGGAAACTTGCTCAGCTGCACCATCAGCTCAGAGGGAACACTGGCTGCAAAGTGTAAAGTGGGGGGGGGGCACTCCCCCCCCCCCCGGGACAGCCCTGGCTGGTCCCTCACACTCTCCACTGGTACCACCCAGTATCAACCAGCAGCACCTGCTGGCCACTCACACCATCCACTGGCTCTTCCCACAGTCCACCAGCTAGTCACTCATCAGTGATTTCAGCTTTAAGAGAGGGTCTCAGCCCTCAGCTCCTGACTTCAAAACACCACAGACATTCTAATCAAAATAACTGAGAATTACAGAGAGTTATCAAGTCTAGCTTTTAACAGTGGAACAGGCCCAAAACATTGGGGTTTTTTTGTCAGAAATAATACTACCCTCCCCTCACAAGGGTGAAACACGGAGTTGCTCACTCATTCAGGTTCTGTGTTGCTGATGGTGATTTTCCCACCAAATAGGCTAAACAGAGTTTATACAATCAAAAGGGTAGTATACGATAAAAAAAATTCATTTTCCGCTCTAGTTAAAATACGGTATTGACAGATTTGTGATCAAATCAGCCCACATACAATTTACCGTCATGCCCTGCACCTATATAGTGAGACTATGCTAATACCTAATTGTACTCATGCAAATACAAAGCCCATGCAGATCAGTTGCCCCACTTTTTGGTTGTTAAACACAAGATGTGCCCAGCCTCCAGACCTGCCTTACATTGTAGTACAATGCAGCTCAGGAAAACCCACTCTTAATAACATATGTGCTCCTCCAATGCCACTCTTTGCATCCCTTCCACATTAAGCTGTTTTCCTGAATCTACAGACTCTTGCACCCAAAACCATAGTCTCTTTGCGTCCCCCTTATTGTAGATAATGTTCTGGGTACACTTACCATCCATCCAAAACCTCTCCCCTACCAAATGACCTGTACACCTAATCAATGTTTCCTCTAACGTGCGCGGCTGCGCACGTAAGAAACCCCTCCCCGCCCAGGGGTTTCCAGTTTTCCTCTTAATGTCCATTCTCCTGTCTGCTACCATATCCTTTCTTACTTCATTTTCCTCCCTCAATGTTAAAAATCAGGGTTGGAGATTACTTGGACATCTCCCAACCACCTCCCTCAAATTCCTAATTTAAAGTTCTCAATATGTCATACCAGCATCCATCTTAGAAGTTTCTTTCCTTCCTTAGTCAGGTGAAGTCTGTCCCAGGAGAGCAGTCCTCTGTCCCATGAATGCCTCCCAGTGGCCATGCATCTCAAAGTCTTCCTTATAGCACCACTGTCTGAGCCATCTGTTGATGATCATAATCGTGTCACACCTTTGCTGTCCTCCTCTAGGGACTGTTCCTGAGAATCTCTCTTATTACGGATTCTTGACCCTGCTGTATCTGATCACCAGCTGGTTGGAACTGGACACTAATTACCTTAACCAGCACATCAGTGTATTATGGGGGTGGTTTGTAGACAGAATAACAGGTTATTTCCTTAAATAACTCAAACACTGGAGTCAGACCTATATAGGGAAGTAAACCCCAGACCTTTCATCATAAAAGAAATCCCTGGTCCCCACAGTTTAGTTTATTTACACAATCTTCTCTCACAAGACTGCCGATTACGACTCCTTGGTCTGGGTATCCTGATCAAGGTGGGTATCCTGTGGTTCTACTCCTAGTTCAGTGTCTATTTGTTTTCATCCTGTGTTGTCTGCTTGTACTCCTTGTCTGGTGCTGTGCAAATAGACTTCTCTCTGTCTTTCAGGTGGGCAGCACCATCTCAGGGGCTTGTCTTTGTTCTCGGTCAATCCCTGGCCACCTATTTTCCCACCTATAGTGCTTCTTTTAGGATCCTCTTCAGCTTCAGGTCCACATCTTGTATTTTAGCACTTGATAGACAGTACACCCTTTTGTTCTCTTGAGCATCTCTTCTTATAGGCCTGTCTGCTCTTCTCAGTAGGGAGTTCCTGGTCATGAAGATCTGCCTTTTCCTGGTGGTGGTGCGATTCTCTAGCCTATCCCCTGTTCTTTCTGGCTGCAAGTCATCTCTTCTACTATTCTCCTTTGCAGTCCCCTGCAACCAGGAGCGTCGCTGCCCCGGGAAAGACCTGGGGCACAGGTGCGGGCCTTGCCCTCCGTGGCCCCAATTCTCTGCTGGGGCTCGATCTGGCCTCGGGCTCCTGCCACCACCTGCCTGGCCCTGGATCCCCTGGTGGGGCTGGGGTTGAGAGATGCTGGCACTGCCACAGGCGGCCCGGCCTGAAGTCCCAGCTGGGAACTGGGCTGGGAGCTGCAGGCGCCGCCACGGCAGGGAGAGGCAGGCGCCGCATTTGGCAGCCGTGCCCCTAATCACTGGCCTAGGATGGGGCTGGGAGATGCAGGGGTTGCCACAGACATTCGGGGCACTGGCGCTGGGGCTCGTGGCACGTGCCGCATCTGCCAGATGCCAGTGACGCCCCTGCCTGCAACCCTTCCTGTATCTTCCTGGGGCTCTTATTTGGTGGTAGCTTCATTAACTCATCCACTCTTAGTATAGTGCTAGCTTTTTTCTTCTTTCTTGCCCTCTCACCTTCAGTTACCACCAGCTGTGCTCCCTCCTCATTTTCCAACTCCACAAGTCTGTTCTTGAGCGCTAGCTCTCCTTCACTAGCCTGTTTTTCCCTGTCTGGGTCTTTTAGTCCCTGGCCACTGTCCTCACTCAACATTCTCCCCTCCGAGTTCTTTGGTCTTCCATTGGCAAGCCAGGACTTTTCCTTTCAGCCTCCTCATGCCTTTACTCTATCATCTTCTCATAGAATCATAGCATGATAGGGTTGGAAGGGACCTCATAGGTCATCTAGTCCAACCCCCTGCCAGAGGCAGGACCACTCCCACTAAACCATCCCAGTCATGGTTTTGTCCAGCCGGGCCTTAAACACCTCCAAAGATGGAGACTCCACCACCTCCCTAGGCAGCTCATTCCAATGCTTCACCACTCGCCTAGTAAAAAGGTTTTTTCTAATATCCAGCCTCGACCTCTGTAACCTCAACTTGAGACCGTTGTCTCAAACAACCCCCTTCTAAACTCTGAATCAAAGTTTCCACCTGCATCTCCAAACCTTTGATCTTCTCCTCCAGCAGCTCTATCAGGTGGCTCCTCATACAAACAAAACTCTTTTGAGGTACACTCTCCAGGATCATGTATAGCTCACAGCTTCCATATCCAGTCATCTTCATTGTCTGGTCCTCTGTTTGGGTGTCTAGGTCACCACTACCGCTCCTGTGTATCTGTCATAGCCTTCTCACCTATGTTCTGTAACCGAGAGAGAAAAAGACCCCCCCTCCCCCACAACACATCCCCAACAAATGCTACATCAATACCAGAACTCCCCACACTCCCCATGCAAAATTTCACTCAGACTCCCCTGGTTATAACTGATTGTTGGCTTCTGCGCCACTGCAGTTCAAAAGAAGATGCTTATCACACTGCCTTCCAGCAAGCTGGCTGACTACCTCGGCTGCTCAGCATCTCCCACAACATACAAACTGCCATGTTCCTTTGTCTTTGAAAGCTAACTCGAGGCTCCTGGCCCCCTCTTTTACAGCTGACTGAACTTTGGAATGTATTCTTATGATGGTTTTCCCCCCAAAGTAAAGTTCGCTCACACTGTGAGCAAGGAGACAGGGTTTTCTGTTGAAGGAAATTCCATGCTGGTTTCCTCTGCTACCGTTGTTAGTTAAAATGCAAATGAAGGGCGGTCACTTGATTTGTTTGCTACTTGACTGTGAAGATGCCTGACTAGAGATTTTGGCCTGTCTCATTTCTGGGAAATTGTTTATCCATGCCTCAGATTGTCTAGTAAACATATTTAGGTCCACATTTCTTTTATTTCTCTAGTCCCTGATCAGTGTATTAGTTTTCCAGTCATACATTATCTGGTGCGTGTCAGATACAGTTTAGGACACTAATGAATTGGCACCCAGTGACCTGTCATGCCAGCTCTAACTTGCTACCAGATATGCAATGTACTCATTGCCCTCTGGGACTGGGATGCTGTGAGGGGAAAACCCTATAAGGCAGGTTTTCTAATCCTTAAATCAATTTTGTAGCAGTTCGCTGACCCCTCTCCAATTTGTCAACATCCTTCTTGAATTGTGGACACCAAAACTGAACACATGATTACAGCAGAGTTTGGGCCAGTGCCAAATACAGAGGTAAATAACCTCTTTACTCCTACCTAAGATTCCTATTTATGGATCCCAGGATTGCATTACCACAGTGGTTGTCAAGCAGAAGTACGCATACCCTTGGGGCTAGAGCAGTGGTTTGCCAAACTTTTTTCCTCAGGACCCAGTTGGAAAAAAAAAAAAAAGTATGCCTGTGACCAAACAATTACATCTTTGAGCAATGCATTCCAGTTTTTTGGCAGCGGCAGTGGCAGGGTGGGGTCTCACAACCCAGTACTGAGGGTCTGCAACTCAGTTTTGCATCCCAACCCTATGTTTGCAAACACCTGGGCTAGAGGTCTTCCAGTGGATCAGTGTGTTTTTCCTCATTTTTACCACAGACAGCATAAAAAGCATTAGCAAAGTCAGTACCAGCTAAAATTTCAGGCCGACAATGACTAGTTTATGCTGCGCTTTATACTACACATTGAAATGTAGTGTGCTGTGACACTTTTGCATTTTTTTATGGCTGATTTTTGTAAGCAAGTCATTTGTGGGTGAGGTGACACTTGGCTACACAAGACAAAGCAGCCTCCCGAAAGTCTGGAAAGATCAAGTCGCTGCACTAGCTCTTTTGGCCACAGCATCATGCTAGGTCAGAGGTTATGTTCCGTGGATCATCCACCACAACACCCGCAACACATTCCCATTTTGTCTGCAGTGATACTTGCCTCTGTAGTCTTGGAACTATGTGTGCCTCTGCATTTCCTACTGGCTAGCTTAGGCAGCTCAGTGTTTTTAAGTTGATTGGACTTGGTCATTTGGAAAAATTGACACTGCCTAGATGCAGCTTTAGCTGGTTGGTTAACTTTTAAGTTTTTTTCCTAGATCCATTTTCTCACTTGCCAAATGTAACTGGCACAGCCCTCCTAAGGATGTTTGTAAAATGATTTGAGCTTGTCTAGAGCTGGGGAAATGAAGCCAATGTATGAATAAGAAATGGTTTCTAATGGTTCATGACTAGGACACACAGTCAAGTAAAAACAAAAATCCCTCAAAGGATTTTAAGTTCTAGTGGGGGTTTTAAGTTATTAAGGAATTAAGTTATTTAAGTCAAGGATTTTAAGTTATTCCTCCAGTTCCAAAGAAAACCAGTGAGGTGGGTGGGCACTACCTGGAAGGACTTCTGTTTTATGACCTTCAGTTTTTCTCACAGTGGGAGTTTTTTCAATCATACCATCCTGCATGGTGACCCCAACAGATCAAGCTAAGTAGGTTAGGCTGTGTCAGTTCTTGAATGCAAGATACCTAGAAAAGTCCTGGTTTGCTGTAGGAAATTGGGGTGGTATTTTGCAATAGTGCTCTTCTTTCTGACTTGGTATGGATCTAATGCCACAATATAATATTAAGGAACAAGGGAGGTGCTGTCTTTCAGATGAGATGTAAAACGTGCCAACCTCATTATAGTTTTTATCTGAGCGATGGCATCAGCCCAGAAGACCTGGTCAAATTTTATTTCAGGAAATTACACTTTTTGCCTTCTGCATTCTGAGCTGAACGTAGAAATCTTATTGCTTTTCCTGCTCGCGTGGAGCTGCTGTTAACCAGGGGTCATGGACACTGTTCCCTCTAAGCTGTGCACGTGTGCGCGCGCCCACCAGTCATGAAACCTGCGCACACAACAAAATAAAGTGTGCACAAAAAATTCAATAGTGCTAATATTGGTGCTCACAAAGAAATGTTTTTGTGCACACAAAGAAATTGTTTGCGCACACAGTCTACGAATAATTAGAGGGAACATCATGACCCACTTCAAGGTGGCCATGTATCAGCTCTCGGTGAGTTCTTAATAGAGTTTTAGTATCTGTGGAGACTTTAGGCCCCTCTATATCAGAAATCATTGTGGTGTTTGTTCTTCTCTGAATGGGGGAATGTATATGTGTAGATTCTCTTAGCTTCTGAGAGTCGTCTGTGTAAATTTCCAGCTGCCATGTGGAGAGTCTAAGCCCTTTAACCTGGGAACCACTTGTGTGTACATAATGTAAAATAAAATGAACAAAAGTAGCACTCAGTACCTGTGTGCATTAGCTCAGGCTAGCCTAGGAGGTGTTTGTTTACTTACAATCTGCATAAACAGGGCAGACTGCACCTGCCTTCACCTTTATATAGAGGCTCAGCCCACGTTCAGTACAGGTTCCAGCACTGTTATGTCCAGTGACAATCTGGCATCACATACCTGGGCTTGCTGTGGATCAAAATTCTGTATGAAAGATGAAGACAGCAGTAGGCTATTCAACTCCATTTGCTGTCTTTAGACCCCACCTCCCCAAGTAAAGGGACTTTCAAGAACAGATGGACAATGTCATTTATCTTGATTTTTTGCCCGCAAACTTCATGTCACTTTTTGGAGGTGGGCTATTTTTCTCTATCACTCTGATATGTTTTGTATCCACGCTTCCCAATACAAACCTCCCTCAAAATAATGGCTACAACAGAGGCATGGAGAGCAGCTCCATTACGCCCCCCCATCCCCCAGTGTTCCAGGGAACTGTGACCAGAAAACAACTCCAAAGGTCAAGATTGCACAGCATGGAGTATGTGCAATGGGCAGCATAGGCCCATCTTATTGCCAGCACTACTGCTGACTTGTTTGTGACAGTTGCTAAATCATCTAACTTAGCTTTTCAGTTCAAAATGGAAATAGTGCCATTACCTTTCTACAGCACTGACCCTTAGATTCATTGTTACAAGTGTTTACTTGGCACCTGCTAACATGGTACAAGGGTTAAATAAATGGAGACACTTAAGAGCCCAATAGGGAAAACCACAGAGCTGCGCCTCTTCTGCAGAACAGATGTGTTGTGCAAGTGCAAAGTATTATTACTGGCTCTTTGGCTTTTATGATCAGTTCTCAGCATAGAGCATCTGTGCATCACCAACTGTCTGACAACCATTCATTAGGGGACATTTAAACCTGCCAGCTAGCCTGGGCTGCTGCACTGCACTAGTTGTTCAAGAAGCAAAGCAGGTTAATGTGTACAAAACTGACTGGGAGGCAGCAAATGGTGACTGATGCAGCTGAGGGTGTAGTCAGTAACTAGCTCATTTCCTGAAAAGTCTGTGAATCAACTACAGTCAGTCACACTGCCCACAGCATGCGATGGAGAGAGAGTGCCTCAGCGCACATTAGCGGGGTCTGACAGAGGAGGCGCTGCATACAATACCTTTGATATGGTTCATGCTGAAAAAAAGTAGGTAATGTTTAGCAGTGAGTCAAGTGAATCAAACATTCACATGTATTTGCTATAAAAAAGATACATCTGTGGCAAGGCTCTGCCCAGCTTCAAAAATAAGCGTCACCAAGTTACTAAATTAAAAAAAAATAAAAATGTGACTTTTAAATTTCTCTTTATCCACGTTCAAGAGCACAGACAGTTTATTTTGTTAGCACATTTGGTGGAAAATGTATGTTTGTGTGAGTGTCCATGAAACTCGTGAAAAGCTGATATCTGTTCTTGAATATGAAAATGGAAAGTAGTAAGAAGCCACTTATGCCTTACAGTGTAAATAATTCACAGTTTGTCTGTTGGATTGCATAAAGGGTCACACAACAGCAGCCAAAGAGAAGCCGAAACACCCAGAGACTTAACATACAGTTTGAGAAGTAAGAACAAGGTACAGGGCATGCTGGCTAGCTAAATAAATTTCACTTTGAACCCTGTTATGAGTGAAACTCTGGAAAAACAACCATCCCCTATAAGAAATGGACTCTGCAGAGATTTCTATACCCATTCACAGTAAGGCTTTGAAGATATATGAAATTTTATAGCATTTGTATTTTAAGGATTTAGGGTAAGTACATGTTCTACTGAATAAAAAGAAAGTTAGTACTTAAAAGGTTCAAAAATATATCAATCAAGTGATTTTTTTTTTACATAAATAAATTATATTGATTTTGGATTTAACAGCTGAAAAACCCTTTCTGCTTCCACTGGAGGCAAAACTGAACAAACTGTTAGTTAAATAGAGATAGCAGCATTTCTAAGAAATCTGTCGACAGTGATACAGTATCTGTGCTACAAGGGTGTTATTAAATAGAACACATTTAATGATCTGTTTTTTTGCAATATGATCAGTTACACAATTAAAAAAATTGCATCCAATCTGATAAAGTGGGAATAAATTCCTTGAAAATAGAAACTTTTAGGTCATGGGTAACAGACTTCTTTGAGATGCTAATTTTAACATGTACATCATTTATAATCCCAAATGTATAAAAGAGAAGGACAAAAAGCATCATAAATAAATAATGCAAACTGAAATAGTTATGTCAAAACATTTGGACCATCTGATAAATTAGCAAACTGTAACAGAAAATAAGTAAAAAATACAGTAAATGGTGACAATCAAATGTGAAACTGATTACTAGCACACTTCAGCTCCCTCGAACAGTCTGCCATTTCACTGCTGCACCACTAAGTGTTTATTTCAAGTCTCAAACCATGAGCTACAAATAAGAACAAGCCCAAGTGAAAAAAGTTAAACAGGAGCATTGAGGAGAAACGACTACACAGAATTTACCTGTGGAGGGGTCTCAAGACACAGAGCCTTGGGGGACTGATTATGTTTAAAAAAACATTAATTTAAAATGTATACTTGAGAATTATTTGCCATTAGGGGTGCTGGGAAACACTGTTCAACATCAAATAGAACAGGAATGGAAAGAAGGAGCAAAAATGATCTCTTCACAGTCTAATCCTAGAAAAAGATAAGCTTTGAAAGTCCCAACAGTCCTCCTCAAAAGACAATTGTAGAGCCAGCCTAACATCTTTCTGTTTGTTTTGTTTTCAGGAAAGATATCACTTCCGGGGGGAGGGAGAACTGTAAAAAAACAATATATGTAAAAACTCAAAAGCCTCAGTATTCATATGAGGGCATTGTATGAGTAGCCTGTACATTTCTAGAAAGAACTCTTTACAGGACTTCTGATGCCATGTGAGAATTGACTACTAGAAGAACAGTGAAGTAACTGGTAGCTTTAGGAACGGGAACCCCAATGAAAGACATGCAGGATGTGCAAAATCTTTTTAACACAAGCTGGAAAAGTTTTTTTTTTTTTTTTTTTTTTTTTTAACTATCAAGGAATGGGCAACTGAAATTCCACTTAACAGAAAACCAAACTTTGGTGTTAAAAAAAGATATAAAATAATGGCTACATAAAATTTTCACTTACTGCAGTTTGTCTCCAAAACTTTGAGGAGTGAAAGGAGAGGAAATTATATCACTACCAGTTATGCTTCTTTTTAAAGAAATGAATATATGCATTTTCAATCATTAGTTATATACGTCTGTCTATACTACTATTCTAGTAATCATGATAAAATAGGGAAATACTTTAAATCAAAAATACACATCAGCACGTACTATAGCTGTGCTTTTTACCCCAAAATACAGTTTTATTCATTCAGTGTCACTGTAAAAAGAAATACCCTTGTCTGCATTGAGATCAAGAGATGAAAGTATTTTCTTTTGCTCCATTTTTGCTTTTTCCCCAGATAAATGAGCAATTTTGGGGGTGACCAAGTGCTTGGATTTGTTGATTAGGATGAACAACTGGATAACAGAACAAGAATTCTGTGCCTCCCATACTAACTAGACAACACTGTTTATCTAATAAAGTGGCAAGACCCTGTAACTATTAACATATATGTCACCATAGTTTTCTTACAGGGAATTAGGTAGATAATATTACTTATGGAAACACAGGTTTTATGATGGTGAAGTGGGGGCAGGAGGATAAGTAACAAATATTTATGGGATAAGAAACTTACAAGCCACAATCTTTTTTTCTTAAATGAAACAGAAGTTCTAACTGGTATTGTTAATTTCTTTTAACTCCTTCTCCTCCACTGGTGTGTCATGTTCGTTCTCTGATGACAAAGATGGCGTTTGCTCTGTACAGTTTTGACTGGTTGCAGCTTCTTTTTCAGCCAGTGAGACAGTTTCTGGTTCTGGATTTGTTGGTTCCCCTTTTGCTTTCTTCCTCTTCCGCTTCTGGCTTTCTAGATTTGTTGCCTCAGAGTGTCTGGTTTGCTGTATGCCTGGTAATGCCATGCCAATACCAGGGGAAAGAAACATAGATGGATAGATCAGTCCAGGTGACATTCCTGGGATAAGAAATGGATTAAAAGCTACGGGACTACTGGTAGTTATTGCAGATTCTGTCTGATCAGAGAATGAACTAGGACCCAGCTTGTCTCCAGACAGAGGTTCTTTTTTCACCTCTTGGCTACTTTGTTTGTCCTCGGGAGCTTTTTCTGAGTTTGATGTACCACTTTTAGTTGTGCTTGTTAATGAAGCTGGAGCAGGTGAAGTACAAGCAGCTGTCATTGGTGGGTTCAGAAGTCCTCCAACACCAAACATCTGCGGTACAGTAGCCATGCCTGGCAGCATCATAGGCAACATACTAAGGGTGCTTTTGACATCCTCACTGGCAGGCACTGCTGCAAATCCAGCAGGAAACCCTACCAGCCCAGTTAAAGGGATGCCTTGCATGTTTCTCATGTTCTGAAGTCCCACTAGATCCATCCCAGCAATAAGTCCATTCATGAATAATGGCCCCATTCCAGAAGAATCTGCTACAATTCCAGGAGCTTTAATAAGTTCACTCCTTGGCCTCCTCCCTCTTCGTCGAGGCCCAGTATCTCGGAGCACGGGCTCAGTGAGGACACGACTGAACTTGTTTTCTGGGAGAAATCCCTGAAAGTGACAAAACAAAACAGAAAAAGTCCAGATGTTATTGTAGGCCCAAAGAAAACCCAGCTCATTGTCTCGTGCCTACACTTGTGTTCCCCAAGTTCTCAACACAGACGCCCCTGTTGGAATGATTCAGAAAATGGGATTTGAGAGGGACAAAGAACCTTCCCCACCTCCACCCAGCCCCTGGCTTGATGCTGCAGAGAAGTCTGAAAGCTCATGGGTAGAAGAGGAGAAAGCACTTTTTGTCCAGGGTAGACAGTAAAATTTCTGCTTTTCCTGAGCTTCTTGTGTGGGTGAGTTCTGTTGTTTAGACTGGATGCCTTTAATAACATCAGAAGCCCAGTGACATACCCCAACGCCAGAGATGCTAAATCAGATGCCATCCCAGCTTTAATTCTGCCTGCATCACCAAGTGAAAAAGACACTTAGTGGACTTTGAGTTAAGTTTTCAAAGCCTTGCACAATGAAACTGCAAAAATTGCACTTGCAAACTGTGTGTATTTTTGGAGCTCATTCATTACTTAGTGATTTCATGTATGGCTCAAACCATTCTACAAAGATAGTAAAAAGCAGGGTCTTCTGGACACTCAGACATAGGCTAAACCATACACTCAACCTGGTCTGTCTCTCCTGAAATTCAAAAGTAACCTCAGAGGTTCTTCCAAATAGTATTAAACCCTGTTATCCACCAGTCTCATAGCAAACATTTTCATCTCTTTCCTCTTAATTCTTGTAGTTTAAAGACAAAAGTACGTTGCAAATGATGCATATTTAGATGAGAAACATTTTGCATTTAGACTTGAAAGGAGGCAGAATTCCTCGTATGTGTCCTGCAGGTGGATCAAAATATATTGAATGTTTCCAAAGCACAACTAATGCATAGAAAAGATACATTTTCTACTCAGCCTGTACTTGTGGGGAAACTGTGTGTATACGTGTGTGTGACTGGATTTGGTAGTTGCAAACATCCTCCTTGCTAATGCTTGCTTGTGGGAGTGCAAATGCTAACAGACTGTTACGATAAATGAAAGGATGCACACAATGGTGAGCAGGCACCTAGGCCTTAGCATCATTGAAGTATGGACACATGCCTGTTGAAAATGTACACAATAAAGTCCATAGTCAACCCCTGACGGAAGCCTAATGACTCTGCATGAGATACAAGTTGCACTGCAGGCCGGGGAGCAGGGACCATCCTAGATGAGCAGATGTCTGTTTCTTGAGGAAATGGGGCAGTCTATCACTCTCTAGTGCCAATGAAGAGCAATTCATAGAGCAGCAGAAACCTTCCAGCTGCCCGTGCTCTTCTTCCAGCTCCCAACCCAAAACAAGCGCCACACAACTACACGATCAAGAACGGGGAGGGGAGAATGGGCCCATGTGAAAAAGGGAGTAACCCCACCCAAACATCAGTTGACTCTTCTTGTAGTCCCTGTTCAAGGGAAGTAAGAGGTCTTGCCCATGGCAGCTTGTAGCTAATGGAGGCAGTGACTCAGATTGGGAATCGAAAAAATAGTGGGGCAAATTTTGAAAAGAGCCTCCCTGCACTTTTGGCTTGTTTCATGTTCCTTAGCAAATGTGAGATTTGCAAGCACAGAGTTGAGGGAGTTGATTGAGAGGCTGAGCTGAGGCCATTTTTAAAATCTGCCCCATTTGGTCACATTTTGTGCATTTTCTGTCCTAGCCTGGCCCCATGCTCTCTCTCTGACATTCCTGGTGCTTGTTAGCCTATTTCTAAATATTCAAAGCCTTCTAACTCTCTGTTCAGCAGATTTTCTTGATATTTAGACTAAACTTGCCTCTTTCCTTTCCTCTCACTCTTAAACATTTCTGCTTTTTCTACTTACCCACCACCAATCTGCAGGGGCTCAGCTCCCCTGGAGCTGTCACTTGGCCACAGGAGACAGAGTTGATCCTGTAGATCAGTGGTTCTCAACCTTCTTCACATCACAACACACTTGCTGGCATGTCATGACCCTACAGGACACATCAGCCCTTCCCCCCAGGCCAAATCCAGCCATTTCCCCAGTCTCCGCAACACACTGCGTGGCGACACAGTAATGTGTGCTGATGCAGAGGTTGAGAACCACTGCTGTAGATATTCCCCCCAGGTGTATAACTTAGGCCCTACCTTCCAATTCAGGAACCCTCATTGGAAAAAAGGGGTGGGGATGAGGAGGAGAAAGAAAAGATGACATGATACACATTGCTCCAAAAACTCTAACTTACTGAAAGCTTAACAATGTCAGCCCAGTCTGCTGCAACAGCATACTCCAAGTTTGCATCAAGCCACCTTGGCAATTCCTTCAATGCTGGTGCCATGGCTCCCCCTAACTATAAAACACAGCAAAAGGGTGACCTCTGTTCCAGAAAGAGTTATGCAAAGTTATATATGAAATTGGATTAAACTTCTAAGCACATACAAGGTGAGGCGCAGCTGGCCTCCCTGTTCAGGGGCATTACTGCTGTTCACCAACACTCGGCACCTAGGATCATTTCTTAAAATCAAACAGCTGGGATTATAATTTCCTTACGTGGCTGGGCAACCCATGTTTCACCCACAGACAGTGCTGGGTGTCCAGGGAGGTATACAGCCTGGTCGCACTCTTGTGTACAACAGAGAGAGTTTTGTCACTGGGCGGAAGAATCATTTTGTGCCTAAGGCACTGTCCAGTCACTCAGCCAGGAACTGAAGCTAGGAATAAGTCACATTCTCTGTGCCTCATTCCCTATCTGGGAAATAGGGATAAGATCATTTGCTTCTCCTACGTATTTGTACTGTCATCTCCTGGGGGCAGGGACTGTCTGACTCCGTGTTTGTAACTGCCAGTGTGGCAAATGACTGTACTGATGCTGACGAAAGGGGCTAGACTGGAAGCTTTCTCTGTGTTGCTTCCAGCCACTGGCTTGGCTCCAGTGGTTAAAATATAATTTGATGGGCCCCAGAACCCTCTTAATCTTTGGGCCCCCTTCCTGTATTGCCTGGGTCATATTCTGGTCTATTTTAACCCCTGGACTCACTAGAAATGTTTCAAGAATTGTATAGAGATGAAAGCTTAAGCAATCTTTAGAAGTGCCACCAGCCTCCTTGTTTGTTTTGCTTGATTTTAATGAGAGGATCCCAAAGAACAATGATGCATCAAGTCCACGGGTTGAAGTAAGGGGGAATGCACCCAAACGCCATTCAGGGAACCACAAATTTTAGGGGCCAGCATTCCAGGTCCCCTAAAAATAGAAAGAGGGGGTGAAACACAGCGTTCTGCTGCATTCCCCCTTACTTTAACCCCTGCAGAAAACGACTCTTTCCATCCGGCTTGTTGGCTCTCTGGTTCCCACCCTGGGGGGCTATCAGGGTTATTGAGCCCTCCAGGCGAAACCCCCAGCACTCAGCTGGCCTCATTGCTGCACAGCTGTTCACTCCTAGCAGCTGCTGTCCTCACTCCAGCCGGGGAAGGAGACTGTCCTCTTTTCATGGATCTTCCATTTGTCCATTCATTGCCCGGGTTGTCCCACTCAGCTCATCTGGGGCGGACATCCGTCTCCTGGAGCCTGATGCCCCCTGCGCTCCCCGGCCCCAGGCCAGGGGTTAAGTTCTCACCTGCACCCCTGGCTTTGTCCCACAGCACAATGTGCAGCGGCCACTGGGGCAGCTCCCTCCACAGCAGCGTGGCACAAAGGCTCCATGATCAGCACCTACTACACCATGGATAGGGCCCTGCTCAGCTGGCTGAGTCGAGTGTTCAGTGCCAGTGTGAGCCTGCACCGGGGTCTCCTGGGCTCCTCTGCCTTCCTTGCCTTGCTGCAGCTGGGCCAACTAGCGCCTTGCCTGGCAAAGCCTACTGCAGCCATGTTCGCCAGCAGGTAGAGAAGCCTGCCTGGCCATCAGCCCGTGGGCCTGGCTCTCGCAGCTCTGCCTGCCCTAGGCCAAGTCTCCAGAGCGCTGCACACCAGTGCAGTCTCTCCGTGCAGCTACATCAGGGCTCAGGGCTTGCGGGAGCCACCCGTGCCAGACCCCAGTGAGGACAAGCTTTTGCAGTGTTTCCTGCTTCTTTGCATGGATAGTGGGGAAGTAGGGGTAAAGTAAGGGGGAACGCACCAGAATGCTGTGTTCTGTCCCATTATTCTATTTTTAGGGGCCCCAGAACAGTGCTCCAGTGCCTTCCCCCTTACTTTAACCCTTGCTTGGCCCTGACCTGAGGGGGCAGGGAGTCCAGTTTCAAGAGCCCCTTCCATCTCTGGCCTCCCTGTAATGCCTGCCAGTGAGAGGAGCCAGTTGTGGTGATGGTGGGATGCTCAGGAGCTGGCCAAAGACCCAGCAGCTCTGTCCACATGGGTCCCCAGTCAGCCCTCCAAGAGCTGTCCCACAGCTGCAGCATAGGGAAACACAAGAGGAGCTGAGACAATGTCTTTCTAATTCACTGTTTTGTTTGAGTTTTAATTCAGTGATTATTTCTGAAGTCACTTGCCTGGATCGCACGGATTTGTCTTTCAAATGGAATTTTGTTGCCAAGTTAAGGTCTTTCCTCACTGGAGAGAGAGGGTACAAGAACTCAGTTGCCTCAGATTCCCATCATACATGGTATTCACTGCAGGGGCAAACCTCAGACTTCACGCTACTTTGTCAACATTTTTAAGACAAGTGAAAGAAGACGTCTGAAATCTGCCCCTTCTTGGACACAGCAGAGCCCTGGCCAGAACTTGGAAGGGGATTAACACATGGCTCCTGCGCTTCTCAATCAGGGACCAAAAAAAAAAAAAAAAAGGCATTTGCACCAACACTGAACCATTACAAGTGGTGACTAACCCCAGGAATCTGGCAGTTACGGATCAAGTCAGGCCCTGAAGCCAAGAACAGGCACGACTTTTACCCACTGCTGTTGTGGACACAGGTGCTGACTTTGTTTTGCCGGGGGTGCCCTACCCTGGCTCCACCCCTTGCAGGGTCAGAACGTGGCCGGGACGTGAGCTCCACTCGTGCAGTCTGATCCTGCCCCTGCTGCTGCCAGGACTGTCGGCATGGCAGGGTAGGATTGGGACAGGGGGGAAGGGGGGGGGCATGCGTGGCAGGGGCAGGAGATGCAGGCTGGGTCAAGCCACAAGCCTCCCCAGCAGTCCCAATTTTGCCCTTGCTGCTGGGACCGTGGAGGTGGGGTGGCCCATGGGCAGGAGGTTTCTATGCCAGGACACAAGTGCTTCCCCAGCAGTCCCAATCCTGCCCCCGCCACCAAGATAGGAGGGTTGGGAGGGGAGAATCAAGACTGCTACAGGTGGATCATAGCCCACAGAGTACGGAGGTAGCAGGCTGGGACTTGGGACATGCCATTTTCCATGAGGGGCGCCAAACCACCCCACTCCCGCGCCAGCCTTCACCCTGGCCTAGCCAATTCCCTCTGGGACTTACCCACTGCCTGGCAGCCTGCAGCCAGAGAGAGCCTGTTTGGGCACTGCTACCTTGTAGCCAAGGGAGGCACAAATTAATGCAGGTAGGAGGAGGGAGGCACTCCAGGCAGGTGACCCCAGACCTGATGAGCAGCAGGGGCTGGTGGCACTGTCTGCTGACACTCAATGCAGCAACCAGTCTAATCTTAACCTCTTCAGCTGCCTTTTGCTTTTGGGTTCCAGTGGGGTGGTGGGGGCATGGCTTTGGGCTGCCAGAGGCTGGAGCAGAGGCCCTCAGGGGAAACAGTTTGCAGCTGATTGATTTAACTTGATTAAATGAATGCATCAGGGGCCAGGTGGGTGGAGAATGACAAACTGCAGCCACAGTCTGTGGGTGAAATAGCTGATCTGCAGACTCGCCCAACAGTTAATCACCTTGACCATCACAATGGGTGCTGGGTCTCTAGATACCCCCAAAGTTGGTGCCTGTGGTTGTGGGACCCGTGTGCCTTGGTGTGTGTGTTTCTAGGACAGTCTACTCTGTTGAGTCAGTCATGGATTGTCAGTAGCTCGGTGTCTCCCTGGACACACCTGTGGCTCGGGGTGGTACGAATCCACGTGTCTATTACAGACTTTTGCTACCTTCCTGTCTACCTCTCAGGATTTAAAATCCAAGTGGGACAGCTGGTTCTGTGCTAGCTATGTCTATGCTGACCAAGCACAGCAAATTCCTTTTCTTACCCTCCTTCCTGTCCCCTTATGGACCACAGGCACCCGCTCCTCTCCTGTGAGTGAGCTTATGTCCAGTTTGCTGGGGTCCTTGCAGCGCTGCCTCCTCTGCTTGGGCTTGTCTGAAAAACTCTAGAAGGCAAATAAAAGAGCATTATTGAGAATGGGCATCCAGAAACCTGCAGGGAAATCGTCCAAGCCAAGCCGATGGTGTGAGGGAGGTATACCTGCACAGGCTTGGGAACATGTGCAGGCCTCACTGCACAGCTCTGCTTTCTGAATGAGTGCACTTTCTTCTGGAAGGTCGAAAGATGCTCTCACTGTGTCTCAGCCTAGACTAACTATTCAATTTCTGGTAATATCTGTGCCCATCTAGGAGAACTGCCTGTCTCTAAATTCACAGCAGAAAGATTATGACGGATCTCTTTAAAAAGTCCCAACCACAGTTTGGAAAAGGAGAGTACATGAGTGTACTCAAAGTAGCAACATTTCACAGGCATGTCCCTCTGTCTGTGAGCAGCTGCTATCTCTTGTCTTATAGTTGAACTGGAAGCTCTTTGGGGTACGGACCTTCTTTTGGTTCTATGTTTGCTCAGCCCCTACTGCAGTGAGATCCCTGTCCAAGATGGGGACTCCTAAACTCTAGTTATACAAATAATTCATAATCACACTTGTCATTTCAGATGTGGTTTGGATACAAATCCTAACTCTTGTCTCAGACTGAAAGTCCAGGGGAATGGGTGTGGACCCAGAGCTAGTGCACAAGACTGGGAGGATCTAGGCTGACACCCACCCTTGACTTCCTGAGTGACCTTAGTAAAGTCCCTTCATCTCTGTGCTTTGGTGTCCACAGCTAGCAGGTGGGTAAGAATGGTAATTTCTCCATTTCCCACGTCAGTTTGATTGTGACCAGTCTCTTCTCTGCATTATAGCTATTGGGCTAAAAAGGCACCTCTTCACTTCCCTGTTCACAGAGGAGTGGATCAGGGATGTTAATACAGGTCTCAGTGTCCATGGATGGATCTTGTTTATTATTTGCCCATCAGCTGATTGCACCTCAGATGCTCAGTGAAGGAAATGCTCTGCTTCATCCCTTCTCACCAGCTCCCAGAACAGGGCCACTCCTTACAGACTAGTCACCAGACTCCTTTAGATGTCCTGTGAGAGGAGCCTCCAGCCCTTCCCTTGCAAGATGATTCCAGAACTCACTGTCCAGAGTTTCCCTGTTATTCTGCCTGAGTTCTCCTTTGCTTGTCTTATCTGCTACAAGCCCATCAAGCCATTGGCACGCTGGATCACTGCTCTTCAGGCAGTTTCTACTGCGATGCTGCACGCAGTAAGCCAGTGCTCATGTAGGAAAGAAGAGAAAAACATGCAGCTGCCTAAATCAGAGTCAGAATCCAGGGCTTTTTTGCACAGAAAAAGGCCCTAGGTCCAGCCCTGGCCTTCACTGAAACCAGGCTACACTGCCAGAGGAGCACAAAGTGCATTAAAGTTGCCCTTACCAGGTATGTGAGGATGGGAAATCCCACAGAGCTGGCATTGTGTCACCTCTGACATGGGGTGGGGGTGAAGGGCATGCTCCAGTAGCACCCACAGGCATAACAGCCCTTCATGCTAGGGTCAAATTGGCTCTGGCTGCCTCCAAAATTGGTTGGAGTGAGTGGGGATGTAGCAGAAGGCCCCAGGCTCAGGTATGTTAAGTGTCACTGCTGCAGAACCTCAGAATCTAGCCTCATGCATGTCCCTGATCAGGTTTTCTTTGGGCTCTGCCAGCTGTGTAGGAGATGAAGAACAGATTCTGGGTTCCTCACTTCCAAGCACCTGCTCTGGCCAATGTACCATCCACATCAGGAGCCAGCCACTGCCTCTGCTGAGTTCCCAGGGAATCCTTACACCCCTCAGGCAGCAGTTCCAAGTGTACAGCCCCATGGACTTTTAAAGCCATCCTCAGTGTCTCTCTCGACTCCCCTTCCAAAGAGTTCCATGGTCTGCCCTGAGATTACCGCATTACTTTATAGGCTAAGTAAACAAAAATATGAACAAACACCAGCCTAGTGGAAGAAGAATCAGCTGTTTATGAGCCTCCAAGAACAGATTTGGTGTGATTTGAACACATCCTCAGCAGGTGCGGAGGCAGGACCTGAAGCTGCAAGAGTCACATGCACAGGGGCTCCTGTTGCCCCCCCCCCGCAGGGCCTGGGGTGGCAAGAGCAACGCATGCTCTGGCTTCTGATGTCCCCTGCCACCAGCAGCTCCACTGGGGGACAGAGCCCACAGGGGAGAGCAACTGCAGGGCCAGGAGCATGAACGGGCTCATGTGTCTTGTTTGGCACGTGAGCCCTAGCTGGTCAACCCCTGATCCAGGCTGACCTCCTATAGCACACAAGTCAGAAAACTGCCTCACGGTAATTCCTGGAGCAGATTGGTTAGAGAAAGACCCACTTTTAATTTAAAAATGTTCAGTGATGGAGAAGCTACTACAACCCTTGGTAATTTGTTCCAAAGGTTAATGACCCTCACTGTTAAAAGTTGACACCTTATTTCCAGTCTGAATAAGCTAGCTTCAACTTTTAGCCATTTGATTGTTGGACCTTTCTCTGCTAGATGGAAGATCCCATTATTTAAAATGTGTTCCAATGTAGGTATGTGATCAACCCAGCCTGCCACCTTCTATTTCTTAAGCTAAATAGATTGAGCTTCGAGTTCTGCACTACAAGGCAGGTTTTCTCATCCTCTCGTAAGTTCTTGTGGCTCTTCTCTGAACCCTCTTCAATTTATCAAAGTCCTTCTTGAACCATGGACATGGTGTTCCAGTGGGGTCATACCAGTGCCAAATAGGAAGGTAAAATAATCTCTCTTCCCTTTCTATTATTTTCTACATGGGCTCATGTGTTTGTCTCGGCAACAGAGAGAGGCCATCAGAGCTAGACACCAGGGACAAGCCACTGCTGTGTTCAGGTAGCCTGGAGTCTGAAAGATTAAGCTTGTGAAGGTTTGTCTGGGCCAGGGCCTTGGTGCTGCCTGCTAACCTAGGGGCTGTTCCCTGAAGTGACAGACACAAACCTTGGCACTGCACAGTGGGCTGTGTGGCTTGAGACTTCCTCGCAGTTCACTGCCCTCACAGGGCCTGAGCTGTGGTTTGTCATCTACAGTGACCCAAAGGGAGAGGGGAGCTGCCAGGACCATTGTGGGGACTCTACATCTAGATTCCCAGCTCTGCCCATTCCTCACCCCTCTCAGTATCCCAGGCAGCAAACCCTTGTGGCAGAAGTCTGCAAATCAACTGGCAGGTGTCAATGCCATTTGGCAGGACAGGGCAGCTTTTCAAGCATCTCTGCTGTGGGTGTGCAATGAAGCATGTTAGCCCAGCAGAAAAGAGAGCTGTGGCTCTGAAGACAGGCCCCCTCTGGGTCTAAGGATGTTAGGAAGGAGGCGGCATCTAGTTCTGACGCACTGAATCCTGAGGCATCCCCCTTCACCCCTTAGAGACACCCTTACTGTGCTGAAGCCAGGGACATCAAGCGTGTAATCCGACTGCTGTCTCAGCCAGTCCAGGAGACTCTTGTTTGGGATGGCCTTCTCCGTGCGGGCGCTTGTGGCAGTGACTGTATGTGGAGTTGAGGTAGTGGTGGCCTGTCTGTCTGGGTGCAGGCTGCTCTGTGCAGGCTGGGTCTGGTCTTCCTGAACATCCTGAAGGGAAGAGAGGAGGAGGGAGTGCTTGTGTAGGAATGTCACCATGCTGCACAGTGCTCTTTCCCCAGTGTCACACAGGCACAACCCACCCCCCAATACCCAGGAAGGTCCTGTCATAGCCAGAGTCCAGGGATCTTGCTGTCCTGCATTTGCATCACCAGTATCTAGCAAGAAAAACTTCCAGCCTCACAGGTCCCACCACGATTTGCACTAGGGGTGAGAGGGTTTGGAGACGTGGGACCAGTTTATGCTTCCTAGGAAGAATAATGTACTAAAGCAAAGAAAGCCTGGAATCCTGGTTCCTGGGCAAAGCCTCTCCCCACATCCTCACTGGGAAGAAGAGTCTCCTGCTGACTGCATCTAGACATAGCACGTCACTAACTCAGGCGACAGGCTTTCTGCACCCACTGTTCCCTCTAAGCTGTGCGCGTGTGCGCGCGCACACAGGTCATGAAACCTGTGCACACAAAAAAATGAAGTGTGCACAAGAAAATTCAACAGTGCTAATATTGATGCTCACAAAGAAATGTTTTTGCGCACACAAAGAAATTGTTCGCACACACAGTCTACGAGTAATTAGAGGGAACACTGTCTGCACCCCTGGCTTGCTGACAGAACCCAGCCTGTGGGAAATTGCAGTGGTGCAAGCCACCCACAAACTGCTCTGCCATGTGGCCTGGTGCCAGAACACTTTTGATCTACTGCCTCACCCAGCCAGCCTTCTGTGGAGTCCCAGAAGGAACCTAAAACCTCCTTGCTGCAAGAGCTTGCTCAAGGACCATGTTCAGATCACGTGGTGAATGAGAGTAGCGTGAGACTAGGAATCAATGAATCAAATCTGGTGTACTGGGAATTAGGGGGTGGACAAAACAATGAGAGAATGGAGAATTCTTCCCACCACCCCTTTCTGGGGTCCTTAAAATATGAGACCTTGAGAGACAAACTGGCAGAGAGGAACAATTGCTGACTGACAGAGGAGATGCCAACCCTGGGTGACTGGTGGGGTGGGAGCAGGCAACCAGAGCACTGGCTGATTGCAACGAGAGAGATGGGGAAGGAGTGAGTTTCACTGCCATGGCTGCCATCCACACTGTCTCCTGCGACCTTTCATCCTAACCCTGTCTGGACCAGGGCAGGGAGATGGCTCCAGATATCTCCATCTCCACTGGTGCCAGCTAAATACAGAACAGCTTCTGGAATGTGAAACGTCTCCCCCTCCCCTGCACCCTCACCATTCCCCATGGCTCCTCTTCCTTCTCAGCTCATCTTCCCATCTCTTCCTACCCTCCATGATGGTATATTTTGGAAGACTGCTGTGAGCCTCTGACCAGAGAGGCAGCTACAACCAACACCCTCAGCAACCCAATGCTTATGAGTTTGCTAGATCTCAGTGGCTGAGCAGTGTGCAGCGCTGCCCACCTTTCTCTATAGAGAGGCTGCAAGGAAGAATAAACTGAAGCTGCACTTTCCATCTCTGCTGTTGTTTTCTCTCCCCTGTTTGTCCTGTGTGATCTGTAGGAACTGGGACTGGACATTAACAGCCCCAGCAGTGACATTTCCACCCCATCTCACGTCTCTTGGCCCCAGAAGGAATCACCACCACCTTTCATGTCATCTAGGAGACTGTCAAACAAGGGGGTTTCTCTTCTAAACCCCAGCTGAAGTGAAAGAGAATAAGGGATGTTGATACAACGAAAGCCTTATTTAGTATGTTCCATTTGAAATACATCAACTGATTCTCCTTTTCAGGATCTTTAATAGAGGCTTTAATGGTGTCTCCATGGGACTCTGTAGCTTAAGGTACATCAAACCCTGAACCTTGTTTAATGCTGGACAGCAACTGAGTCATGGCAACACCTTTCTGGCCCCCTTTATTCCAGCTCCCACCTGGCAGTCAGTTCTTACTGCTTAGCAGGACTCAAGCCCTGAATGGCAGCTGGGGGAAGCTTCCCGGCAGGAGGAAGGTGTGCCTCTCTGGGGCTGAGCCTGGTCCTCCTGCTTCAGGTTTGACTTGGGCTGTTACTGAGGGGGCAGCTGTCCAGCCCTGTGCTGGGCCAGGCAATGGAGCTAAACAATTTTTAAGTGAATAGCTGGGTCCACAGGAGCATTCATGTGCTGGCCACTGGCTGCTTTGGGATGAGGCATCATTTACCCACCTGCAGCCCGGTCTGAAGACTCTTCTCCTTCACGAAGATAAGGTCCATCCCTTCCACATTTTTTCTTCTGCCCCGTCGCCTCCTCATGGCAGCATCGTCCCTCCGGAGGCTTCCATTGACAATCTGCCCTGTGACAGGATGGATTAGCCCTGCCTGGAGGATGCCGGACAAGTCCATGCCGAGGGATCCCTGCAAGGAGTGCACTGTCCCTACCTTGGGCAGGGCAGTGTTTAGTGGGAAAGGAGAGGGGTTTCCTGGGGATCCCTCAGACGCTCTGGTCAGGTTCCCTGTCATGTCCCGCCAGCCGTTCAGCACTATGGGCGGACGGGGGTGTGATGCAGCTAACTGGTCGAGGCTTCTATGTGTGGCATCTCTCTCCAGTTCAAACTCATAGGGCTGCCTGTGCTTTCGGTCATCCTTCGAAAAGGCAGGAGCCAGGAAGCCTTCCTGTGTGCAGCAAAGCCAAAGATGGTCACAGCTATGGCCTGTCACACAGGCTGTAAAGCATTCAGAGGCACATGAGACACAGAGAACCATAGGGTAGGAGGGACCACAAGAGTCATGTTGTCCAGCTCTGTGGCTATGCCACTGACAAGAGAGAGGACTACTGGGGCCAGGAGGTGGGGAAGGGAGTATATGGAAACTGGATGGATGAGCTAGGAGCTGGGGCTCCTCAGAATCTCCGATGGAGCCCTTGGCAACCCTTTACCCAGCCCAGCAGGCAGCCGCAGCTTTCCTACCAAAGGGCTAGATGGAGTGGGACTTCCTGCAGCTCCTAAGGCAGCAGGCGTGCTGCAGCTCAGTGACCTGAAGAAGGCACTCTTCCCAGTGACAGGCCTGCTCCTGGTTTCCACACCGTGCCAACAGCTGTTGGCTCAGGAACCAGAGCCCAGCCGCCATCCATTCAGCAGGACAGCAGAAGAGTGGAGCTCTGTGCTGTGAAGACAGATCACAGAGCACGCTCCTCAGAGAACCAGACAGAGGGCACTGCCCTTCAGCGTACACTCTGCAGGCTTGTACTGAGAGCACGGTGTTCCTGGCTATGTGGGGCAGGCTTTGGGAAGCACTGCTTCAGCGAGTAGAGCCATTCACAGAGACACTGTGCTGGGACCTCCAGCTGCTCCAGGGCCCTTGTGATGGCGTCAGTAAATAAAGGTGCTGAGACTGTACAGGTGCCCCAGGTTGCTGTGACCACACAGCGACTGGAACAAGCTGCCTTCTATTGTGACGTGGCTCTGCCCACCCACCTGGTACCTGCGTGAATGCCAGCAGTGGGTTGGAGAAGGGTCTCTAAGCAGTATGAGACTGTACAATACACTGCAAATGCAGGACAGTGAGGGCTGGAGAAGAGGGAGAACCGCAGAGTTCCCCAGGATGGAAAGCCCTAATGCCAAGGAAATGGGTAGGCTGTCCACGTTCCTGATCCCTCCCCATTTGTACCTGTGTGACTAACATGCCATTGCTGAAGCTGGGATCCGGGGCTTCGGGTTCATCAAAGCTGTTCCTGGGACCTGTGCTGCTGGCTAACACTGGAGTGGGCATTGGGGTTTGTATTTCAAACTGCTGGCTAGAAGATGGCCACTTGCCCTTTAAGACGGCATGACAGATGTTATCTATGCGGTTGATGATCACTCGGTCCTGCAAGTGGAAGCAGACAACTCAAGGGCATGGAAACAAGAGGGCCATGGCATGAAGGGGCAGCACGCCCAGGCCTTGCGTTCCAAGGGAACTGTAGCGAGCCTGTCAAGAGTGACTATGGATCCCACCTCTTGTCACAATTGTGCAGGGAACAGATTCCTGAAGGCCCAGAAACACATGTGAACCCATGTGCCCAGATGTAGAGCCGTGCAGGTGTATATGGGGTACTGAATCCTGAATGGGAACTCAGCCAGGCAGAGGGCCTGCATTATGTCAGGGCACCATCTTCCCCCCACTACCCCCCATCATGGGTCCCTCTGCTCAGTCTCCCCATGCGCTCGACTGCACACGAGTTCTCAAACTCTGTTCTACAAAAGCACAGTCCATGAATCCCTGGAATGAGGAGGCCCCAAGACAGCAGTGAAAAGACAAGCACTTGTGTAGTACCATCCACACACAGATCCCAAAGCACAGGACAAACACTTACTCACTTCCCTCCGTCCACTGCACCATTGGGACTGGACTGGGGAGTGCAGCAGTGGACCCGACTCCTGTTTGAATAGTCTTAAGCTATGGGATAGTCTGATACACTATGAGCAATAGGCTTCAGAGCTCACTAGTGGCTCCACATGTGGGATGCAGCTCAGCAGGGCTATGATCAGTGTGTTAGAGCACAGCAGCCCAAGCCTCCTGCTCAGTGGCCATGTCTTGTTCGCCCCATGGCTCCAGGTGTCAGGCCTGCCCCGTTTCCAGCTATGTGTAGATCATGCTGGCACAAGCTACCTTCCTCACTCTGGCTCACCTCCCTGTGCCATTCTGGGGTGATGCCCCTAAGCCCTGCTCCCAGCAGTGGGACTTCTGTGCATTCAGTCCCCTGAATTTTCCCTATCTTGGACCAAGGCAGCAGAAGAAGGTGGCTGAGTGTTGCCCAGGAATAAGCTCAGTGAACTGAATGTGTGAGATAGGGGGCAGAGGCAGAGAAGCTGCCCCAGGGCAGCCCCAATTTATGAATGGTTCAGACAGGAGCAGAAATGATTTTTAATCCACCTTAGGCCACTCTGAAAAGGAGTAGAGTGTCTTCTCCTGCAGTAGCTGGGCGATGGTGGGCGCGCGGGTGTCCTGTAGGTCGTCCATCTCTCCAGGCCGGGCACAGGGAGAGCTCTTGCTCTCCTCTTCCAAATACTTCTCTGGGCAATCTAGGCAGAGTGACAAACAGCTGTTGCCATCACTGCTCTGGGTGCCCCCCACCACCCAGCTGATGCTGCCATTGCCCCAAGTCCCCCCATTGCCCCAAGTCCCCCCATTGCTCAGCTGGTGTCACCATCACTCCAGGTCCCCCATCGTCTGGCTGGTGCTGCCAGAGTCCTGGACCTCCCAGCGCCCTTCCAGCACTCTGGGCCCTGACAATTTTTCTTTTAAAAGAAGTGTCCCCCTTTGACTGAGAAGAGCTGAGCGCATGGGTGAGCACTCCTGGGTCCAGGAGTGGCAGGAAAAATCCTAGGCCAAGGGACTTTGAGAGCAGTTTTGTTACTGACATCATGGAAGCCAGCCTTGATCCGAAACCACTGAACAATGAACTAGAAAAGGCTCAGGCCAGCCATGTTACCCAGAAGGGATGGCCACAGCCCTGCCCAGTCCTGGCAGGGAACGTAGGGCAAGTGAGCCCCTTCCATAGGACAGTGCCCAGTCCTGGGCAGTGCAGAGGGCAAGGTGAGGCCCTCTCTATGGGGAACTGCCTAGTCTTGGGCAGCGGAGCAAGGACACAGAATGAAACCCACACCAAAGGCTTCCTGGAAGCCCCACTGTAGTCTGAGTTTGTTCCTCTCACCTAGCAAGAACAGTATTGCTGAGAAAGCCACATGCCCACGGGAGCAGCAGGCTGGCACATGCAGACTTACTGCCCACACCGCATGGACATGCCTGCCAACAGGACAGTCTCAGTCCCATACCTCGGCTGTGCTTGATGCTCTCTCTTTCTTCCTCATCTTTGTTCTCACACTCCTCATCTTCTTGCTTTAGCTTGTGCCCTTCCAGGTGCCAGGCTGCGTCCTCGCCCATCTGCACAGCAGGGTCAGTTTGCCAGAGCACCCCTCCTGTGTTGGTGGGCTCAGCCTTCGTGGGCGCCAGCTGAGCGCCTGCAGCTGGGGGGTGGCTGTGGGGCCAGTCTGGTGAGTGCTCTGCAAGGCTCTCGTGGTTGGTTTCCCCCTCCCTTGCCCCACTGTTACACTGCAATACCCCCTGCCCCAAAAGCTCTGCCTTGCCATTCACTCCCAGGCAAGTAGTCTTGGAAGTGGGGAGGCTGGAGCTAGGTTCCTCCCCCGCGACCATATTAGCTTTGGGGTCCTCATTGGTCCTGGTCTCTGGGGAGCCCCTCAGTCGTTCCACAGCACCTGCCGCCAGCTCAGAATTCTCCTCCTCTTCCTCGTCCTCCTCCTCGCTGTGGCTCTGACTTGGCCCTGATTTCTCCTCCAAGCCTCTCTCTTGTAACAGGCCCATGAACCTCTGCTTTGCGGGAATCTTCATCTCCAAGTTGTGGAGATTGGGCCCATATAGGCCTACGCTGATCACCCCCTCCACACTGGTGAGCTCTGGTGACCCAGGCCCCGGGCTGGTACTCTGTGCCATGGCCTGCTGTGAGGCATCAATGACCCCTGTGGGGATGCCCCCGGAGGGCTGTCTATCTGGGGCTGATGGCCAAAGATCCCCACCTTCACTGGGACTGTCTATTTGGTCACAGCCGAGCTGCAAGCTCTCCAGGAAGGCGGCCTCTCTGATGGACTCAGCCTCACAGCTGGATGGGTCCTCATCCCCATCTAGTTTGCTCTCAGCAAACTTAGCCGTATTGTTGCTGACACGAGTGCAGCTTGGGCTGTCGCGGGCAAAGGAGCTGTGCTCACTGCGGCCCGCCTTCTCCTCGTACATCATGCACATCAGAGAGTCTGGCAACGAGCTCTCGTCGCAGTTCATGGAAATGATGTCCCGCATTGTTGACATGAACTTGTCGCAGCTTGCATCCTGAGGGCTGCCCCCTGCCCGGGAGAGAGTGTCCTCTAGGTTCTCTAGCTTTACCTGGCACTCAGCTTCATTCTCCAGGGACTCACAGCTCCTTTCCAACTGACTGTACAAAGGGGAGCCGTAGAGCTTGGAGTTCGTCTGGTAGAGGCAGCACAGGCTCTGGGGGCTTGGAACGCCTGCTCTTTTGTGCTGGGCATAGTTTCTATATGCATCCAGAAAGGACAGCTCAGGATCATTCATGATGTAGTAGTCGGTGCGGTTGAGCCCATGCTTGGCTGTGCCAAGCAGCAGGTCCCGGTCATGCTTGCCACACTCCCACCAGACAGGAAGGTACAGACTGGGCCTGCACAGCTTGAGTCGCTCATGGAGTTGTGGGTATTTGAGCACTTGCTCCCGGACCTTCCTTAGCAGTTCAATCCGGTACAGTGTTCTTGCAGCACGTTCCTCTGTGATTGGTTCAACATAGATGCTGGGATCGGCGGGACCTACAGCAGGAAGAGAGAGAAGCAGACAGTCCATTACTAGCTAGACACAGCTTGGAGGGGCCTTATGGCCAAACTGTGTTACTGTGCTGTCTATGGGGTTAGGGTATGGCTGAGGGTCACATGTACCAAAAGAACTCTCAGAGGTGACAGCAACAACAGCCTGGGAAAAGGCCATGGGTGCTTAGAGGTTACTAGTCAGCGTGGTGCCTGCTGTGGATTGTGCCATGGAGAAGCAGCAAGGTAGGATTGGAAGGGACCTCGGTAGTCCAGTCCTCTGCACTGTGGCAGGACTAAGTATTTTCCAGACTGTTCCTAACAGGTATTTGTCTAGCTTCTTATTAAAAGCTTCCCGTGATGGAGATTCTACAACCTCCCAGGGGAATCTTTTGTAGTGCTTAACTACCCTAACAGGCGGGATGTTTTTCCTAATGTCCAGCATAAACCTCCCTTGCTGCAATTTAAGACCCTTGCTTCTTGTCCCGTCCTCAGCGGATAAAGAGAACAATTTATCAGTCTCCTCTTTATAACGTTTAAGTACTTGAAAGCTGTCATGATGTTTCCATTCAGTCTTTTCTTCTCTAGACAAAAGACACCCAACTTCTTCAATCTTTCTGCAGAGGTCCTATTTTCTAGATCTTTAACTATTTTTGTTGCTCTCCTCAGGACTTTCTCCAATTTGCTCACATCTCTCCTGAAGTGTGGTCTCCACCTGAGACTTTATCATCAAGGAGTAGAGAGGCAGCATTACTTTGCATGTCTTGCTTACAACACTCTTGTTATACATCCATTTACACAAGACATTTCCTAAAGATTAATGTTCCTGAGGAACTGCACTGCAGGTGGACGCTCCAGGAATAGCTGCTCCTCTTGAAAGTGAGTCATTGTGGTTTCAAAAATCCCCTGTGAATGGTTTGCCATCTCTGATTTTTCAGTGCTGAGTGGTGGGTAATCTGGCAACACAGATTCAACATCATGTCTAGTTCTGTGTATGTTAGCGACCCATGTCTTCCCCAAGTCCACTGTACACTTCCAGTGACCTCGATCTGGGATCGGTCAGTCTGTGATAACTTATTTCTAATGTTAAGTGGTGACTGGGACATAGCCTTGCTCTAGATGTAGCTGGCTAAGATTCAGATGCACCTTGTGTTTTGCTACTTCAAGTAACTATAAATACTTAGAAAGTACTGAGACATCAAGGCAGTAGCTCTAGGACCTGACGTCACTGAAGAGATAACAGGTACCATTCAATCTTTTCAGTGTCATAACCATATGCTATATTAACAGGTTTTGGTCCAATTCCCCACATGTGGAGATGAGTAGAACTAAATGACATCAGCGGGTGGCAGCTACCTACATAACAGGGGCAGGGCGAAACCTGTCCATGGCAGAGTATAAAGATGGAGATCAGAGGAATAGCTTTATCTGACGTAGGCGATGACAGACAACCCTGTTGTCAAGAGAACCAGTCCACTGCATCAGGACAAACATGTCTGAAGTATACTTATAGAACGTAAGTTGCTTCTTATTGTGCATTTCTGCAACAAACCTGGCCAGAGTGCCTTCGTTCTTATGGATTCATGGTCATGTCTATTCAGCTGATCATGAAGGGGTGGTCTTGGCTATTTGCACAGACTGGGACAGCCTCCATAAGGGGAGCTCACGCACACAGCCAGTGATTAACAACCCCGTCAGCCATCTGTCTGATTAACGACTGACAACAGGCACTAGACAGAGCATACTGCTTGATCAGTTGTGAAGAGTCACGTGAGAGGCAACCAGTCTGCAAAGAGATTGGCAGTTCACTAGAATCCATTGTTGCCCCACTTTCCCTTCCCCCAGCAGGATGCAAGCTCCAAACCTTCCCAGGGTATACCTAGTCCAAGATGTCCTCCCCACCACTGCCCCACACCCTAGCAGAATCCCCTCCACTCACCATCCTCTTTCCAGACAGGGAGGCGGCAGACATTCTTGCACATGGCCACAAAGCTGTAGAAATATTTCTCCAGGCTTTCATCTGTCTTCTTATCCAGGCGGGAAATGGCTCGGAACTGGGTCCAGTCAAAGGCCTTCTTCTCCTGGTCATAGATGACCCCGAAGGAGGAGACAGTGCGGTAGAAGTCTGCTTGCTCCCGTCTGGTCCATCTGTAGGGTAGCGAGAGAAGCAGACATTGATGAGATACATTTCTTAACAGTTTCGTGCATTTGCATTGTGTCTGGTATTGCTGAGAGACACCAGCTGGAGAGACCTTGGAAGCAGAGCGCTCCCTCACCCCGAGATCAAGTTCCACAAACGCATCAGTAGACTGGCCTCAATTCTAGCTGCCAGGGCCTTCCTAGGAACCAGCCAATTGTTGCCCCATTGGCTCAGACATTTATAAGGCTCCAATTGTACCTTTGTGGTGATAATGGCTTTTGTGTTGGGACACTTGGCCAACAAGAACTGCATTGACTCAGGCTATAGAAGAACCTCAAAGGTAGCGGCTTAGTCTGAGACATGCTCACCCCAGTGATCTACAGGTTTAGTTCTCAGGTACAGACAACTGGGTGAAGAGTTTAGTGGCTCTCTCCTGATTGGCAAAGTTTTCCAAAGAACTCCCCCATCAACAACTGAGTAGATGTGCTGTATAAGTGAGTGTCAGGCTGTAGCACCCTGCACGTGCAGAGCTCTTCTACGGATTCACCCCTGTAGCTGGATCAAGTAGAGCCCATTAAATTGTTTAGGGACATAAAAGGCTCAGAGTCTCCCTTGCAGGAGACACAGAAGAAAAGGTTGAAGGTCATGCAGGAGAAATCCTGATCACCATGTCGACAAGGGTGCCCATGGATAGGGCTCATGTTTGTAAGTGCAGCCCTGCCTTCCTGAGAACATCAGCAGCCCCTCAGCCAGGGAAGAGCTGGTGTCTGGGCGAGTGCTATCCTGGTCAAGGGTTTGCTGTTTCACCCCAGGTTTCTGTCTAAGTGGCACAAGAGCAAAGATGTTGACTGGTGTCTTTAACTTTATGGCATGAAAATTTTTCACTGTGCCCCAGTCCCTGCTTCTTCTGCGTTCCTGTCAGAGGAGAACAAGAGGGTCACCTAGTGAAATTACATAGCAGCACACTTAGACCCAGTGCAAGGAAATACTCCTCTCCCTGGGTCCCTGTTTCAACCAGTGCCACAGGAGGCAGACAGTGTGGCTGGAGTGCAAAATGAAGGTAACTCCTGGGCAATGGTGCAACATGGGCTGTGGCTGTGATGACAGTGATCCACCCTCATGTGTCTGACTGCAGGTGGAGGAGCTGGAAGGACCCCAGCCTGTCACATACGGCATGGCCCAGGTGGGGCTAGGGTGTGTCCTGGTAGCACTAGGCAGTAGATCCTGCAGGAGGCTGGATGCCAAGCTAGATGGCCCAGTCTGGCCCAGCCACCAGAAACCCCCACATTCTTCCTTTCCAACAGCTGTTAGCGTGAGCTGTAAGCTCCTGAAGGAGGCTGATTCTTGGCTCAGCCTCACCAATGCTTGTGCCTGCCTGGGGGTGTCGGAACCTGCCTCACAGTGTTAGTTCAGGGACCCAATTCCCAGCTGGGGAACGTAGGTGATTTCTGGCCGCAAGGGCAGCGTGTGAGCTTGAGAAACGTTGAGCCAGCTTGTCTCAGGAACATTGGGCAGACAGGGACTGCTGCGGCAACTTCACTGGGCAAACAAAGGAGGCCAGTGACTCGAACAGGACCTGCTCAGGGCTCCATTACCTCTTCTGCATTTCCTTGTTCACTGGGTCCATCTCAGTAGCTCTCCTGAACATTTCCTCCTGCAGCCAGTAGCCATGGTTACCGGGCACTAGCATCTCGGCTCGCGGGGGCAGCTCCTTGCGGTTGCAGCGCTGGTAAATGGTGACAAGCCGCCGCAGTCTGGCTGTGAGGGCAGACGAGACAGGCCAGCAGGATCTGTCTGAGTCGGAGCCATCCTGGGCTTCAAACATCAGCAAGAACATTAGTACTTAACACAAACAGCTGGGGCAGGGGCTCCTCATTAAATAGCTCCCTCCTTCCAGCCAAGGGGCCAGGGCCAGGCCACTGTTTCTTTCATCTCCCAGGCATGGTCCACAGCTCACTCAAACCCTCCCCTTTTTGCAATGGGCTGCCAGGGTGGCTGGAGACTCCCATCCACCAGGCACTTGGCTGAGCCCCACCATATTCATGTCACATGGCTGTGACCGGCCATGTTACTGC
This sequence comes from Podocnemis expansa, assembly GCA_007922195.1. Taxonomy (NCBI): domain Eukaryota; kingdom Metazoa; phylum Chordata; order Testudines; family Podocnemididae; genus Podocnemis; species Podocnemis expansa. Next base: position 417,082 of record ML682044.1, read on the forward strand.
CTGCCAGGCACCACCAACCTTATTTTAACTGCTCCTGAGGAGTCCTTCACCACCCAGTACCTTGGCCCTGCCATGGCTGACTCCTCCAGGCAGGGAGCACCTGTGCCAGGCGCACATCTGCCTCTCATCAGCTATGCCTGAGCTTGGCTATGGGGCAACCCTGCTCCCTGGGCGGCATCCCTGACACAACAGGTTGGCAGTGTGGGGAGGGCCCAGGCATGCATTCTGGTCTCAGTCATCAGTGGCTGAAGATCAGATTCCACAGGGATCAGACTCTTCTTGGGAACTATTTCCAGTTTTAATGCAAGTAGCAGGCTCAGGTTGGTGACAGATATGGGAGGCAGGATGAAGAGGTTACTTACCTGTAACTGGTGTTCTTTGAGACATGTTGCTCCTGGCTATTCCATAGTAGGCGTACACACGTCGCATGCACGGATAGCCGGAGAATTTTTTCCCCTAGAGCACTCGCTGTGGCTCTCTATATGAGGCACAGCTGACCTGCCCCTCTTCAGTTCCTTCGTCGCAACTATTCCGCAGAGGGGACGAGGGAGGGAACTGCAATGGCCAGGAGCAACACACCTCGAAGAACTCCAGTTACAGGTAAGTAACTTCTTCTTCTTCGAGCGATTGCTCCTGTCCATTCCATAGTAGGTGATTCACAAACCTTACCTGTGGTGGTGGGTCAGAATCACAGATGAACAGACTGCAGAACTGCTCTTCCCACCAGGGTGTCATCCTGAGCTTGCCACGCAATCGCATAATGCTCCGTAAACGTGTGAGCGGACAACCATGTGGCCGCTTTACAAATGTCCACTATCGGCACTCCACTCAAGAATGTGGCAGAGGAGGCTTGAGCTCTTGTAGAGTGGGGTTTGATCACCGGTGGGTTGACCTTAGTCAAGATATAACACTCCTGTAAGCACAAAACTATGCAGGACAAGAGACGCTGCACTGAGACAGGTTCCCCTTTCATCCTGTCTGCCACCGCTACAAATAGCTGAGATGTCTTTCTAAAGGGTTTTGTCCTCTCTATATAAAAGGCCAAGGTGTGGTGAACGTCCAGCAAGTGGAGCCTTCTCTCCTTCTTTGAGGCATGAGGTTTTGGATCAAAAACAGGCAAAATGATCTCCTGATTGTAATGGAACTGCAAGACCACCTTAGGATGGAAGGCTGGGTGAGGACGCAGCTGAAACGTTGTCCTTGAAAAAGACGGTGTCGGGCGGGAATGCCGTTAACATCTGAATCTCTGAAACTCTCCTGGCCAACATTATTGCCACTAAGGCCATCTTCCATGAGAGTAGGAGGAGCAAACAGGAGGTGAGTGGCTCAAATGGGGGCCCTGTGAGCTTTGACAGGACCAAATTGAGGTCCCACTGAGCTATAGGTGGGCGCACTGCCAGAAAAAGCCTCTCCAGGCCTTTTAGCAAGCGTTTCACCAGAGGGTCTGAGAAGATTGAAGCCTTGTCCGCCCTCTTGTGGAACGCTGAAATTGTCACCAGGTAGACTGATTAAGGACAAGGAAAAGCCTTGGGATTTTAGACACCAAAGAAAGTCCAAGATGGTCAGAACTGAAGCCCAGTGTGGCTTGAGACTCTTAATGTTCGACCAAGCCACAAACTTGGCCCATTTGGCTTTATATGACGTCCTCATCAAAAGCTTCCTGCTGTTAAATAATACTTTCTGGACCTAGGTTGAGCACTGCAACTCCCTGCCCTTCAGCCACGGAGGTTCCACATGCAGAGGTGCGACGACCACAGGGTGGCGCAGGTGCCCCTGGTCCTGAGAGAGCAGATCCAGAGGCATCATCAACTCTATTGGGTCCCTGACTAAGAGATGCAGTAGAGTTCCATACCAATGTTGCCTTGGCTACGCTGGAGCTATCAAGATGATTGAGGCCCAGTCTTGTTTGACTTTTAACAGAACTCCCAAGATCAATGGGGTTGGGGGAAAAGAGTAACAGGTCTTCCCCATCCAAGAAGTCTCGAAGGCGTCCACAATAGACCTTAGGCTTTGCCCCTGAATGAACAGAACTCTTTGCACTTTTTGTTCTGATCGGACACAAAGAGGTCCACTTGGGGATAGCCTCACAGTTGGAAAATGGGTTTCAACACTTCCCATTTGAAGGGCCATTTATTGTCGCGAACTTCCTGCTCAGAGTCTGCCAGGAAGTTGCGCTGGCTGGGAAGATATGAAGCCACCAGCTGAATTGAATGGCGAATGCAGAAATCCCATAGGCAGAGGGCTTTGCCGCAAAGTGGGGTAGAGTTGGCCCCTCCCTGCCTGCTGATGTAATACACTGCGACTGTATTGTCTGTTTGCACTGACACCACTCTGCCTTTCAGGTTGTCTAAAAACACTTGGCAGGCCAGACGGACTGCTTGGAGTTCCTTTACATTGTTAGGTAGGTTCAACTAGCTGTGCTTCCAAAGTCCTTGGGTTCCGATATGCCTGAGATGTGCCCTCCACCCCATGTCTGATGTGTCTGTGCCCAAGAACATAGAGGGTTGGGGGGCACCACCAGTCCAGTAAATTCAGCACATCCATAGGAATTGTGACCATACCATCGATGCTGTCCTTCGCTGGCCGGTAGACCGATGCCAGCCACATCTGCAGTGGGCGCAATCTCAAGCGGGCGTACTGCACCACATGGGTGCAAGCTGCCATGAACCCCAGCAGACGTAGGCAGGAATGAATCAGTGTGAATGGAAACCTCTGCAGGTCCTTCACAAGGGACCTGATATTCTCAAATCAAGACCGAGGGAGGGATGCTTTCGCTAGACTCGATTCCAACAGTGCCCCTATAAACTCTTATCTTTTGCTTCAGAACGAGAGTGGACTTTTGAACATCAACTAGTAGACCGAGGTGTGTCCTGTATCACGCGCAGGTGGTGGGAGACCTTGTCTTTCTACTGGCTGCAAACCAACCAACTGTCCAGGTAGGGGTACGCCTGGATCTTCAAATGCCTGAGGAACGCTGTGACTACTGCTAGGCACTTGGTGAAAACTTGAGGGGCAGCTGCTAACCCAAAGGGCAGGACGGGAAACTGAAGATGCATGCCGCCCACTACAGACCGCAAGAACCTTCTGTGCCTGGGAATTATGGAAATATGGAAATACGCGTCCTGAAGATAGAGGGCGGCATACCGGTCTCCCAGATGCAGAGAGGGAATTATCGACGAAAGGGAAACCATGCAAAAACATACCTTGTGCAGACAGCAGTTCAAGCTCTGAGATCAAGGATGGGACAAAGACCTCCCTATGCAAAAAGTAGCGGGAATAGAAACCTTTCCCCCAGAATTCCCACAGTATTTCCTCTATGGCTCCCTTGTCCATTAGTGCGTGCACCTCCTGCTCCACCAGCAAATCATGAGAAGGGTCCCTGAAGAGGGTCAGGGAATGAGGAGGGTGGTGGGGCGGGGAGAAGAGAATTGGAGTGAGTAACCCCGCAGCAACGTGTGCAGCACACGAGTTGGAAGTAATCCAGGACCACGCTGGCTAAAAATGGGATAGTCTGTTAGCAAACAGCAGGAGTGGATCCAGACTTACTAGTACATCTTGTCAATTTCAAAAGGGATAGCCGTGTTAGTCTAGTCCAGTAAAAAAACAACAAGGAGTCGTGTGGCACTTTAAGACTAACAGATTTATTTTTTGCAAGAGCTTTCGTGGGAGAAGATCCCACTTCCTCAGATGCTTCGAAGATGGGTGAACTTACAGAAAGGAATGAAATTAAATGCAAGGGGATGTAAAACACAGGATCAGGTCATACAGTAACAGCAAATCAGAGCAGTTTTCAGGTTCAAACATGGGAAGCCTGAAGTCAAATTACCTTTTGTAATGGGAAAAGAACCCATAGTCTCGATTAAGTCCTGCTTTCACAACTCCTTGTTGTTTTTTAATGGTACATCGTCTCTGAGTGCACCTTCAAAAGCTCTTTTTGGAGCCCGAAGCTCCTTGAGCTTGGGAAGTGGGACAATAACTATTCTTTCAGCTGTTCCAGCTGCGCTGTCCATTGTAACTATGCAGGCAATGAGAAGACCTGGGCACCAGTAATGGCTTAAAGGGTCTTCTTTGGGCGCCGGGGTCTGCAACCCTAGAGACTTTAGCAGGGTCCTTCCATCTTTCAGGGTTTGGAGCTTGGAGTTCGTATGCTGCGAAAACAGCTCTGGGCCTTCAAAGGGAAGATCTTGGATGGTATTCTGCACATCTAGTGGCAGGCCTGATGCTTGAAGCCAGGAGCTGCGGTGCATGGTGACACTGGAGACCATGGCTCTGGCTGCCGCATCTGCAGCATCTAGAGCCGACTGCAACAGGGCCCTGGAAACTATCCTGCCCTCCCTAATGGAAACTGACAACTCGGGCCTCAAACTCTGATTCAACTTCTCTAAGAATTTCTTGAAGGACGACCACGTGTTAAACGCATAACAGCTAAGAATCGCTTGTTGGTTAGCAATGTGGAGTTAGAGTCCTCCTGTAGAGTAAATTTTTCGGCTGAACAAGTCCAGCTTCTTCATTTCCTTAGACTTAGGGGACGGCCCTTGATGGCTCTGCCTCTCCTTCTTGTTGGCAGCTGCTACAACAAGAGATCCTGGCTTTGGGTGCATTGTAAAAATGCTCATACCCCTTCAAAGGCACAAAATACTTCCTCTCTACTTTTTTGGCTATGGGAGGAACAGAGGCTGGGGTATGCCACACAGACTTCATGGTGTTTTGGATGGTCTTGATGAGTGGGAGGCTACTCATGAGTGGACTTCTGGAAACAGAATATCAACCATAGGGTCTGCTTCCTCCATTATTTCTTCTGCTGGCAGACTCAAGCCCCGGACAACTCTCCATAGAAGCTCTTGGTGTGCTCTACTATCATCCGGAATAGGTTCAGGCTTTGCCCCCCGCAACCGCTTCACCTGGGGGGGGATGACAATGACTCTCCTGATGGATCAGATGGCCTAGTCTCCGGTGCCGGCTCATCCCGCAGTTCCGTCCCTTTCCGGTCTGTAGGGACCTGTGATCTTACAGTGGACTCTGCCTCTGAGAGGTTCCCCATCTCTAGGGGCACACTGACCATGCAGGAAGGCTGGGGGTGAGAGCCTGCTACTGAGTGGGATCTGCTCATCCTTGGGCCTTGCTCCTGATGAAAGGCCCAAGGGGTCCAAAAAGGCCACTGTGAAGGAACAGGCCAGTGAGGATGCAACTGCAGGGGATATGGAGCTGATTGTCTACTCCTGGACCTACTAGCTCTGGATACCATTGAAGCCTCGTCAGAGTCTGACGAAGGGCCACTCTGTGGAGACCACGGCGACGCAGTACTGGAAGATGTCCTGTGACGGTGGTGTGGGCTTCGGTCCCTAGACATTCGCAACAGCACCGGAGAAAGATGATGGCCCTTAGACCTTATTTGGGAACAGTGCCAAGGTGTTCCCACTTCCGCAACAATGGTGGACGGCACCAGGGAGCAAGGCTGTGCCGATGCTGTTGTTGATGCCTGAGAATCCTTTGCTTGAACGCACAAAGGTGACCGGGATCCCGATGCCAGGGAATGCAGTGAAGTTGTGTTTACCAGCGAAGGTTTGCCTCTTGATGGCCCTGACCCGGGTGCCGGAGATGGAATCGGGCCCGAGGCTGATGGTGCCATCTCCTCAATGAGGTCACGCACTGCCTCAAATTCTTCAGGCATCGAAGGGAGCAGCATGTCCTCCTCCAGGATGTCTTGTGTCGGGGAGAGCACGGATACAAGAGTTGACAGCTCCACCTGAGCTGGTGTCGATGGTACCATTGGCCTCTGCACCTCAGGCTGCGGTGCCTTAGGGCTGTTCCTGCTCGACCTCGTGGGCAAACCCCCTTTGCCAGGCTTCCTCTTCTTCTGCAGCTCCGGGGAGAGGGACCGGTGTGTCTGATGTCCCGATGCCTAGGAGGCAGAAGGAGCTGTGGACAGTGCCATTGAACTTGATGGCACCAGTGCAGTGGCTCAGTGCTGTAGGTTGCCCAATGATTCCCAGCAGCCTGGGGCAGCCAGAGCGCTGTGCACTGATAGTGCTGTGCTGGAGCCCAATCTAGAAGTTGGTCTAAGGGCTTCCTCCATCATGAGAAACTTCAGTCTTTGTTCTCTTTCCTTTTGACTGAGAGGCTTGAAACTTCTACAAATTTTACACTTATCCTTGAGGTGCGCCTTTCCCAAATACCTCAAACATGAGCGTTGTGGGTTATTTAACGGCATGGGCTTCCAGCACGACTCGTAAGTCTTGAAGCTGGCATGCCCTGACCCAGAGATCGGTGCAAACCTAACAAGCTGCTTACTACTCAATTCATGGGTGTGACCTGGGCCTCCTGGGATAACCTTCTTAATGTGCCAAAATCAGGCAAGCTGCAAAACCAGCAGCCAAAGCCTCAAACCACTGATGGGTGGTAATTAAACCAGTCTCCCAGTCAGTAACAAAACATGCTTCTGATTCTCCACTCTGGTCATCACCAAGCATAACAAAACAGAAACAGCTCCCTTACTGCACATCAGTTCCTATGGTCCCCTCTAGCCATGGGGTCTTTTAAAGAAATAGGTTCTTCTGACCCCAAAGGGTCAGCCACATCACCCAGAACAAAACAGGATCTTGGATCTTACCCAAAATACCATGCTGCCAGCCAATCCTTTAGTAACTACAACTAAATGTTTAATATAAAAAGAAGGCAAACAAAATATAAGAGATGTTAAAGGGTCAAAGTGAATCACATACATACAAGTGATTTAGAGTCCAAAGAAAACAAATTCTTGACGGTCCTATAGTTTGCAGGTTAGTCCCACTCTGGTGTGCATCCTGCAGCAGCAGCAGCTGGGTGGGTCTCAGTCCTTTGTTCAGTCCCAGGAGAATAGTTCCAGAGGAGGGTGTTGGTTGCAGACAGGCTGAAGAGTAAAGACTAAAGACAAAATGCAGATGGGTCCCCTGCCTTTTATCTCAGAGTCCTTGTCAGGTCAAAATGGAGGTGGGCCACTTGGTCCGTTTGGGGAACTGGTCAAACAGGTTTCTTCTTGGGCACACTGCAGATGGGAGCCATCAAGAGGAACAATAGTTTTCCAGACACCCAGTCTGGGATTGCCTTAAGAACAAATTGCTTGGAACACACATAAAACAAATAGATTTCTAATTTCTAATACAGGCATGATATGTACATACAAACTATATAATCATTATTAGCAGATTACAGCTTTTCTATTGACACCAAACATGGCATGTCACATATGGATTATTGCCAGTATGAAATATTAATATGAAAAATAATCATAAACAGTCCCCTAGACCCAGACAGCGTCACAACAGGTACTTAAGTCTACAGTTGTCAAAGGGGAGACTGCCATAAGGTAGATGAGAACTACAGCTGCTGTCATGGCAGTAAGAAGGAACTGAGGAGGGATGGGTCGGCTGTGCTTCACATAGAGAGCCGCAGCAGCCCCACTCCAGGGGGCGCCACATCCGACCCTACGGGTGCTCTAGGGGAAAAAAACTCCAGCTATCTGTGCATGCGATCCACGTACACCTACTATGGAATGGACAGGAGCAATTACTCGAAGAAGAAGCCCAAGCTCCAGTGTTTGTCCCCTCACTGAACTTGTGGATTTGTGGGGAGGACCTTGCTTCTGCTTGGTGCCTTCTGAAAAAGGGGGATAATTTCTTGCCTGGGGGATGGGTTTGATCACTGCTTCCAGATGACAAAGCTCATGTTACCCAGGCATCCTGAGCAACAGGTCTTCACAGTTGTCCCCTGTGCCCCAGAGAGACACTCGCACACTGTCCTTGCCGGACAGGTCCATGTTAGCAGCAGAGATGATGTACACGGATACTTTCCTGCTGACTCCTACTGCCGCAGTGCCCAGCAAACCCCAAGTACATGACCAGGCCCCCATATGAGGTGCCATGCAGGCTCAGAACAAGCCACTCAGAAGGCACTGCCTCACCTGCCGTATTATCGTCTCGCTTCTCAGTGACTTCTCCACACAGATGTTGAGCCTCCTGCAGGAATAATCAGATCCAGGATATCAAAATCCACCCCGAGAGAACACCTACCCACCCACCCAGGAGCAGGTGTCGAAGGGATCTAACCAGTCACATGTGCCCATCTACTCACAGTCCCTGCACTCCTCCAACCAGAAAACCTCTGAATCCAGTGGGCCTGGTGCTGCCTGCACTGTTCCTGTGTCTCAGCACGGGCAGCATCTTGCTAGCTGAGTGAAGGGTTTGTAGGCACAGCCATGTGCCACACTGAATTCAAGGGCAGCTAGCCAATGGCCATAAAGTGGTTGAGCTACCCAGCAATGGCTGCAGAGAGGTGCTGTCATGTTACAGCCCAAATGCTCTCTCATGCTGGTCCCAGCCCAGGAGGGCCATGTGACTGAGAATGCCCTTTTGTCGCTCTGGGGTGTTCTAGGGGATTCATTAGTCAAGAAGAAACCACTGACCCCGCAACATGTGCTCTTCCCTAGCTGAGAATAGCCCAGAACAGCCCAGCACTCCCAGGAGCCACCAGGAAGAGAGGGAGTGACCTGGTCCATCAGTGAGGGCAGACAGGCCCAGCTACACTGCACTAAGGTGGGAGACACTCCCAGGAACTCTTGGCATCAAAGGCTCTGTAGGATGGATGGGGTGTCCCTGCGGGCCCTGGGAAGAGACGTGGAGTCAGTGAGCTACGTGCTGTCTCACAGCCCTCTGGCAGGAGAAGGCAGATCCTACAGACAGATGGACTCATGCTGCAGGGAAGAAGATTTGGGGCTAGCTGGGGCAAACAAGTCCGAAAAGACACTAGCCTGTGGCTGAGCTCCCTTGAAGTGGCAGTGGTGGAAGTATGGTGGGATAGTGAGGATGTCCTATCCTGAGTTTTCTAACCAGCCCCTGACTGACAGGAGGGCTCTCACTGCCATGCCATCTGCCTACACACTGCCCAGGCTGGAGCTGCACCCACCCCACCAGGCTAGGACCCTCTGAAAGAACAAGGAAGACACCCCATGATAAACATCCCCAGGGGGCTGTGCCTGGAGTCCTATGCTCCATTCCAGTCACCCCAATGCCAGGGTGACAGGTGCAAACTGGGGCACCCAGATGTGAGCAGCGAATATGCTCAGAGACTGCAAGGGCTGTTTTCTGGGGAGATGGACAGTTTGTTCTGACTCAGCTGAATGGTGTGAAGGCAGCAGGTGGAATGACAGCAGTGGAGCACAGCTGGGCGTAGCGCAGCCAGAGTTGTAGAAGGGGGTAGCTCAGAGGACCACAGGTCTAAGGGAAGGCTGGTTCTATGTAAGACGAACCAGGCTGGGAGATTATCAACCAAGGCAAGCAGCCCCATTGCCCAGGCCTTCTATATCAGGTTACACTGGACACAGGCAAAGGGGCTGGGGAAGTGGTTCTTGGCTGGGAAATCTGGACAACGCTACTTGGGAGAAGTCCCATTCCGCAAAGAATTGTGGGTGCAAGGGTGGAGTTACCTGGAGAAGGCAGCCCCGCAGCAAGATTTAAAGCTACAGAAGGAGAGCACAGCATGGCTACTCCGGGGATTGGGGAAAGTGGAGGCTGGCCCAGGTCCTTTTCAGAGGAAGCTCCTCAGTGTGCAACAAGCTGCAACCCCTGTGGAGCCAAGCCAAACAAGGGGCCTGTGCCTTCCTGCAGCATCTGCTGGGCCCAGTTCTCAGTCTGCTGCATCCCTCCTGTTTCCTCCCCTAGGTGTCAGGCCAGCGGGGCTGGGCAGCCCTGGGCCAAGTAAGGCACTATGCTGGAGGGGCCTGTGCTGGGCTAGGTGTGGCCTGGGCTGTGCTAGGCACCATGCCATGATGGAGTGGGAGGGGGCTAGGTGCCATGCTGAGGAAAGGAGGGTGGGCAGACTGCTCTGGTCAAGACACGGGAGGCAGCGCCAAGGACCTCGGATCCTACTAATAATAAGGCTGGTCCCTACCCCACCCCATGGGAAGAGCCAGTCCTGGCATTTACCATGACAATCCTCAACCAATGTGGGCAGTGAGGGTGGGGAGATGGATTTGGACCGGGTGTCCTGGGCACACTCAGAGCACTGTAGAGGTGAACCAACGATTGGTGACCAGCACCAGGAGCCTGCAGTGGAGATCTCCCAAGAACAGTACCCGGTTCCCATGCAGCACTGTCACTCGGGGTGTTGCCAAGAGCATGGTCACAGACAGTCTGAGCGCCAGGCACCCTCCCAACAGCTGCCCAGTTGACCTCCACTGACAACAAAGCAGATTAGCTATGGTGGAGAGATGGGGGGCTGGCCTGCTGCTCTTTCCCTTGCACCAGCAGAATGACAAGTGCATCCCGAGGCCAGTAGGGGCAGGCCTGGCTGGGGGGCTGCTCCCAGCTGTGTCAAGTCTCACTCACCTCCTGCTTTGGCAGCCCCTCAACTCTGTCTCCGCTGTTCTCCTCTTTCTCCATGGCTCCTCTAGACAAAACAGCCCGACAGAGCATTAACCCTGGCAGCCACACTTGTCCTCCCCTACCCCAGCACTGCCCCTGCACCGGCAGGCTGAGAGTCAGCTCCCTCAGCGTCACACCGTCTCAGTGCCCTGCCACAGGGGACTTGCTGGAGCCCTCTCCTGCCAGCCCTGGCTCAGAGCCAGCTGCACATGCGTGAGTGTGGGCCTGCACCCGATCTCTGCCTGTACTAGGGAGCTGATATTCAGTATGTTGGACTGATGGACACTGTCAATCTCTATATGTGCAAAGCCAGCCCCAGCCACACATGGGCCAGCTCCAGGGATCAGCTCTGTGATTCTCAGGGACTTGGGAATGGGCATCAGCCATTTCTTCTGCTGCAGCACATCAGCCAGGCAGCACTTCTCTCCCCACTTCCTGCTACTGTGGGCTGCAACCTCTCTGATCAGCCACTCACCTGCTCAGTCAATGAGCCTTTCCCCAAAGCACTGAACAGCTTCATGGGGCTTGAGTCTGTCAGTGCCCAGCAGGGTGGGAAAGCACACACTTAGGTGGGTGGGAGGGACATAGGCACCTCCCTGGCCCAATGCAGGAATGCAACCTCCCCAGCCCAGTGAGGGAATGCAACTCCCCGGCTCAGTGCAGGAAGGCACCTCCCTGGCCCAGTGTAAGGACACATCTCTCTGGCTCAGTGCAGGAACACAGCTCCTCGGCCCAGCGTGAGAACGCACATCCCTGGCCCAGAACAAGAATGCACCTCTTGGGCCCAGTGCAAGAATGCAACTCCCCAGCCCAGTGCGGGGACACACCACCCCAGCCTAGTCCGCGGATGCACCCTGCCTGCTTCTTCCACTGTAACATGCATTTGTGCCCAGTAGACACTGGCACTCCTCTGCTGCCTTTACATTGGGGCAGCTACGGAACTGCCAGCTTATCCTTCTTTGCTCCGGCTCAATTCTGACGCCCATCCCAGAGCACATGACACTGATCCTGCGTCTCGCTGCTCCTGGGGGCTGGCCAGACCCCAGCCCCATCCTGCCCACCTTTCTGCAGCATCCTGGGTCCCGTCGCTGATGCCCTGCTCCGCAGACAGCAGCTTCTCGTCGGGCATGCCCACCTTCTCCAGGAAGCACAGTGCTGGGTCTGCACGCATGGCGTTGTACCTCTCATACCCTGGAAACGGCACAGCTGAAATTAGGCAGGGTAACTAGGACTGACTCTGCTTAAACTCTGCCAGTGCCCATGGGGCCTGCCCGAGCATGCCTGACTCCAGAGTGAGGACCTCACCCCCTGGCCCACAGATGATCTAGCCCCTCAATGGCAAGTTTCACCCAAAGTCCTTCACGAATAGCAGCTGTGTAGTCTTAAGCCAGCACTTAAGGACAGGAAGTGAAGACTCCCATCTCCAGTAGAAGTTTCAAAATGCATTTAAAGAGGCAGAATGTATTGAACTGAAACAGAATTGAGCCAGGAATGTGGTTGCTCCCCAAGTCTGAGTCAGGCGATCAGTTTGCTGTGGCCACGCTCTGCAGAGCCCAGCGCCTGCTACCCCCATGCTGCCCCATGTCAGGGCCAAAACAAGTCCTGGAGTGCCTCTACTTAGTCGTGTGCCTGGCCTCCTGCAGCTCTAGAGGGCATTGTCCCAAAGGGCATGGCCCACCTCTGCACGATCGGGGGAGCCGATGGAGCCAAGGTTGCAGCCTGCCCCTCTGATGTATACACAGGGTATGGCCCTTTCAACATGCAGCAAAACCATGCAGCTTCCTGGGGCTCTTCCCTGGAGCACCCAGGATGGGGAGGGGCCTGTGTGTGACATTCCACTCACACTTCCTGCTAGGGGTCTGGACCATCAGCCTAATCTCTGAATCTACAGCTGCTGGCTCCTTGCTAGGGCTGTGTGACTACCCCAGAACATGGGGGCGCACTGAGCACTCAGCCGGGGCAATACCGTGTTTGAAAACTCCAATCAGCAGCGATTTATCAGCCTCTGCATTCCACCAGTCCACTGGGATCTCCACATAGTCGATGTCCGGCAGCAGCACGTCCAGCTCCCTGAGAGGGACAGGCCATGAATGCACCATGCTCCAGACTTCCTGGGACTGAACCTCTGCTACTGCAGACAGCTGAGAGGGCCTGAGGTTCTGCAATGGTGGGAGAGCTGGGTCCTGGCCTTCCCCCGTCACAGCACTCTGGTGACTGCTTCTCCAGAGACACTGGGTCAGGTCCTGCCTTCTGCTGGGTGTGGGCTCCCAGGACCCCATGGGGACACTGAGCAGCCATGGCCACAAGCTAGCCTGTTACTGTGTTAGTGGAGTCCTGCTGTTGGCCTCCCCTGCACATGCTAGTGTCCTGGAACCCTCCTGTGTGACAGGGGTGATGGCCAGGGCCCAATCCCCACCCATCCAGCCAGTGTGGATGGCCTAGAATCCTCCTGACCCCCCCCCCACCTGGTTTGAATGGTGCCTGCTTGAAGGCAGGGGTGTCTTCCCCAAGAGCAAGGCAAAGGAGCTATTCTTTGGAGTGGGACATGGACTGGTGCTGGCCACAAGGGCACCGTGGGAAAGCAGCAACCTCTTTTGAGATGGGTGACAGGGGGTTTAGTGAACTCAAGCCCACCTCGTCTCTCACGTCTTGGGAGCTGGGATTCTGTAGCAGGCTCCCCTGCTATGCTAATTAGTGACTCCCATGCTTTGCCCAGCCCAGCATCCCTTGGGGTCTTCAGGAACCAGAGCGCTGCATCCATTTCACCCCCAAGCTCTGGACAGAGCAGACAGAGAGAAGACAGGTCCCCACACGCAGCACTTCATTCCTGTCTGAGCAACCAAGAAGTCACTGCTGCCAGTTGTGCTTCAAATTAATGTGCCCTGTACACAAATATGTGCACATCTCTGGAAAGCTTGAGGGATGGAGGGGTGTGTGTGCAAGTCTGCATGCACACACGTGCATATTTCAGCTGTGCCATCCCCTGGCCAAAGGAGCCTGCTCTCTGCCTCCTCAGTTCCATGGCAGCGGGGAATCTCTAAGCTGCAGGAATTGCTCAGAGCCTCGTCTGCCCTCTGCTGGGACCAGCATCGGAGACCCAATCCTGCAGCCTTTACTGAGGCAAAGCTGCCATCAAAGGAGACAGGAGTTGTGCCTGCATGAGAAGTGCAGGACTTGGTGTCAGACTGACTCAGGATCGCCCAGTGTTGCCTGTGACCATCAGCTGGACAGCAGCTGGTTAGCTCCCTGAGGCCAGCCCAGAACAGTCAAGGGCTCCCCAGAAAGCAGTGGGGCAGCAGGCAAAGGTCTTGGTAGCTGTAATTGTGCAGCTGTGCATGTAAGTGACCTGGGCCACTGGAAACATCATACCTGGCAGGCGTTCCTTCAAAGGCTTTGTCAGCCGCCTCCCCCAGCACTTCAGCTTTCAGGTAGTAGAGCATTCGCACCCGCAACAGCACCCTGCCGAGGGAAAGGGGCAAGTCAGCTAAGCGCACTAGGCTGGGATCCAACACGGTACAGCCCTGATGCATGGCAATCCAGTGTTTCAGGGCCAGCTGGTCTGTATGCCACATGGAGCAGTGGAAATCGCTGCCCACATCTGCAGCCATGTAGTCACGTGGCAGGAGAGACGTGGGGAGCTGCTCCCCTTCTTCAGTAATTTAGATGATGCCATAGAGAGTACACTTATAAAGTTTGCTGATGATACTAAGCTGGGAGAGGTTGCAAGTGCTTTGGAGAATAGGATCACAATTCAAAATGATTTGGACAAACAGGTAAAATGGTCTGAGGTAAACAGAAAGAAATTCAACAGACAAGTGTAAAGAGCTCCATGTAGGAAAGAACAATCCATTGCACACATACAAAATGGGCAATGACTGCTTATGAAGAAGTACTGCAGAAAGGGATCTGGGTGTCATAGTAGATCATGACCTAAATATAAGTCAACAATGTAACGCTGTTGCAAAAGCAAATAGCAGTCTGGGATCTATTAACAGGAGTATTGTAAGTAAGCCACGAGAAGTAATTCTTCCACTCTACACTGCCCTGATTAGACCTCAACTGGAGTATTGTGTCCAGTTCTGGGTGCCTCATTTCAGGAAAGACATAGACAAATTGGAGAAAGTCCAGAGAAGAGAAATATGAATGATTAGAGGGTTTGGAACATTTGACTTATGGTGGAAGATTGGAAGAGCTGGGTTTGTTTAGTCTGGAAAAGAGAAGACTGAGAGGGAACATGATAACAGTTTTCAAATGCCTAAAAGGTTGTTACAAGGAGGAGGGAGAAAAAGTGTTCTCCTTAACTGCAGATGATAGGACAAGAAGCAATGGACTTAAATTACAGCAAAGGAGGTTTAGGTTGGACATTAGGAGAAAATTCCTAACTGTCAGGGTGATTAGCCACTGGAATAAATTGCCTAGGCAGCTTGTGGAATTTCCATCTCTGGAAGTGTTTAAGAGCAGACTAGACAAGAACCTGTCAGGGATGGGTTTATGAGGGGACTTGGGCCTCCCATGAGTGTAGGGGACTGGACTCGATGAACTCTCATGGTCCCTTCCATTTTCTATGATTCTATGATTCTCATGACAAAGCCACCAAGGCCAAGTGCAGGCAAAGCAGGAGCTTCGCCCATCCTTGGCCGCTGGCAGCTCTGTGATGTGGCAGGGCTCCAGCCCCCGGGGCGCAAGAAGGGAATGTGGGGACTAGAGGGCCAGCACCATTCATGGGGAAAAAGGGTTTAGGCTTCTTCAGATCCCAACTGCCTGGGTCAGAGATCTCACCTCATTAACCCCGGGATCAAGGAGCTCACCAGGGGTGGGGAGGGGCCCCCACAGCCCAGCTGTCCACATTCCCCACCATGGTAGCCTCACACTGACCTCACTCCCGACCTATTGAGGGACGGGGCTCATAGCTGGAGAGCTCTTGATGGGACTGTGATTGCGTAAGCCAGGACACAAGTTGGCTTGACCCCATGTCCTGATGATCAATCAGGTAGAAACAGCTCTGGATTCCAGCTCGTTAAAATAATGCCTCTAGGTTTTCCTCTGCAAACAGCTGTTCCTGCTGGGCATCATGTCCCACAACAGGCTCCGCCCCACTGAGTCCCAGGAGCCGTGTGCCCCAGGCCTCCCCTGCACTGTCTAAGGTCCTTCTCTTTTTCACTGCTCTCTGCTCCACTAGAAAGAATCACTAGCCACTACTAACTTTGCAAGCCTGCAGTTTCTGCCAGCGCCACGATATTGGGGGGGGGCGGCGCTCAGGCATCTGTTCAGCCCCTGCTTTCCAAGGTGGGCTGAGAGCACCTTACTGGCAGCTCTGACAAGAAAAGAGCTGCCCCGAACACCAGCTGAGCCACGGGACACATGCCTTGTACCTAGTGCCAGTGAGCTGAGAGGGCTACGCAAGGCTGCAGCTGCTGCACTTTACACCACAGCAAAAACTACCCAGGATCTGACAACCCCGGGGGCACCAACCCAAAACCCCCTGGTTTCCCCATGCTGGTTGCCCAGGTGTCTCCTGCTCCCTGCTCTCAGATGCTGTGCTGCAACCCAGAGGCATGAGGCCAGATGGGGGAACCGGACTCTCTCTGGTCCATGGCAGTGTTCTCTACAGACTCATGTGCTGGGAGGGGCAGGGTGTCCACACTCACTTATTGCAATGCTGCTTCAGGTGCTTTTTGTAGCTGTCGTCATGCAGGACTATCTCAGGGTTGCAGCTGGCCAGCCAATCCGCATTCTTTATCTCAGGAAGCAGCATCTGGTTCTTCGTCTTCTTTCCCTTCCTGCCCCTGGGCACTGGGGCTGACAGCCCTGCAGCAGTGAGAGGGAGCGCATGAATGGTATTGCAGCAGGTCAGATGCCACCCTGATAGGCACCATATCAGACAGGACAGACAGTGGCTGGTAGGAGCAGTGTGCCTGGAAGGACCCAAAGCCAGTCCTTGTAATGTTCCTCTCACCACAGCTCAGACGGAGGTGGGGGAAGCAGAGGAGAGGGGGCAGTCTCTGCACATCTTGGATATCTGTCTAAGTACAATTCCACAGCAGATGTTAGGGCAGGTCAGGCGGGGCCACATCCAGACCCTCCCAGCAACCTAAATGCACTGGGCAGTGCTCAGCACAGGAGGTGTTTTAGCAGGATGGGCTGCGGGATGCCACTACTCGCAGCCACTGCCCCAGAAATGAAGCAAGCTGGTCGGGCTCCCAGCAGCCTGAAGGTCAAAGTGTCAGACCCAGGCCTGTGGAAACATCAGTCTGCCTGCTGGGACGGGGCAGGTGTTCCAACGCCTGCCCTCTTCCTGATAACCCCTCCCACAGTCACTCCACCTGCAGGCTCAGATCTAGCCACCTATCCCACGTGGCAACCACAGCCCTCCATGACATGCACCAGCCGCCACCCTCAGGCATGCCACTGGACAGCCACATCTCCCGGCACTGCAGTGCACAGCTGATGCTCAGCACATCTCTAATGCACAGAGGTGCCAAGCTCAGCTCCACTTGGCCCTACCAAAGGTGTTCCAGCCTTCTCTTGATGGAGCTGAGTATGGAACCCAGCAGAGACATCAGGTCCACATGCCTCCAACTTGTTCAAGATCCTGAGATGGTGCCATACAGCACTGGCTGGTCAGAGCTTTAACCAATTCTATGTGGCAGGGCCAGTGTTACACCATACTGTCTCCCTGTGTTTTCATTCCAACTGGTTCTTGCACTCTCACTTCTCCCATGCATGTCTCTAAGCCTGGACAGCCCCAGCTCAAACATTCTTTCTCCCAGAATGGACCAGCTCCTCTTCAAGGGCTCCCTGGACTTTTCCCTACCTTGGCTGTCATTGCACAGTGGGCAGAAGTCAGCCCTGTATTGCCAGTCGCCTACCCAGAACTGATATGCAAGCAGGTTCTGAGGGCTTCTCTTTGCTAGGGATCCAGCTGAGGCAAATGCAGAGCTGAAGTGGAGGTAAGGTGTTAGTGACCCTCAACAGATCACGCTGCTTGCTCACTACACCATAGTGTTACTGAAACCTGGGCCCATCCATGCCATCTTATTAGTTTCTTACTATTGTTCCATTCCATGCTAGTGCCCCTGGGCACAGCCAACAATGCAGCCCTGCTGGAGTCTGAGGTTCACGCGCACTCCTTTGGTCCAACCAGCACACACATGATCCCCCAGCCCCAGACTGTCCTGCTGAGATGACTCAAATGTGAGAGCAAATGACAGTATTAATTGCTACTGCTAAGTGATGGTGTCCTTCATGTCCAAGAGGAGTGTGCTGCAATGGCATGGGGGGATTCCTGACTGGATCTGGGTCTCCCAATTAACCACACAAGGCCTGGCTGCTTTCTACTGCACCACCCAGGATCGCTCACAGCCACGTCACAACCAGCCTCTGGAATGGCCTACAAACCAGAAACATTTAGCCTTCATCGTAGCTGCCCAGTGAAAAACTTCTGAATGCCAGCCCTGGGAGCCAGCCAGAAAGGCCAGGCAAACTTATTGCCACTTTGTGCCATGGATACGGCCACCCACAGGGCCCAGCCAAGGAGCTGCACAGGCTACCTGCCAGATGTCCAAGGGCCAGGCCTCACAGGCTACGTCTATACTAGGAAAAGTTAGTTTGAATTAATAAATTTGAGATAATAAGTTTGAACTAATTAGTTTAAATTAACAAAGTGGATTAATTTGACTTAACATTAAGTCGAATTAGTTCACTTTGTTAATTCGAACTAACTGCCCTTAATTAGAATTTATTAAGTTTGAACTAAGGGTTAATTCTAGTCTACACAGTCCTTAGTTTGAACTAAGGATCAAACTAAGGGCTTAGTTTGAATTAACCAGCAGCTCTTACTAATTTGAACTGAGCTTTCATTACTTTGAATTAAGGAATTCCTCAGAGTAGACAGGGACTAAGTTGGTTCGAATTAATCCTCCCTAATTCAAACTAATTTGCAAGTGTAGACATACCCATAGACTCGTAGGTCAGATGGGACCAATACGATCATCTATGACCTCCTGCACAGAGCAGGCCACAGAACCTCACCCACCCCCTCCTTCTATAATCTTTAACCTATGACTGAGTTTTTGATGAGTCCTGAAATCACAGGTTAAAGACCTCAAAATACAGAGAAGCCCCCAGCAAGAGAGCTGTGTCCCATACTACAGGGGAAGGTGGAAAAAAACCCTAGAGCCTTTGCCAATCTGCCCAGGGCAGGGGGGAGGTGGGATTCCCTCCTGACCCCATAAACAGCAATCAGTCAAATCCCAAGCATGTGGGCAAGACTCACCAGCCAGACACCCAAAAAGAATTCTCTGTAATAACTCAGAACCCACCATATCTAACATCTCATCTCAGGCCATGGGCATATCCACCATTCAATAGTCAAATACTGGTCAACTGCCAAACTAGGCTGTCCCACCATACTATCCCCTTCATAAATTTATCAAGCTCAGTTTCCACTGTTAAATTGCATCCTGTTCCTATTAGTGCAGTTCACAAGGTCATCCACATCTTCCTGCAAGATATCTCCATCCTCCTCTGTATCAGCAACACCTCATAATTTTGTGTCATTTGTAAACTTTATTAGCACACTCTCACTTTTTGTGCCAGGGTCAGTAATAAAAAGGCTAAACAAAATCAGTCCCAGGACTGACCCTTGAGGTACAACACTAGTAACCTCCCCCTAGTCTGACAGTTCACCTTGCTGTATGAGCTGCTGTAGTCTCCCCTTTAACCAGTTCCTTATTCACCCTTCTATTTTCATATAAATCCACATTTTTTCCAATTTAACTAATAATTCCCTATAATTGCATCAAATGCCTTACTAATATTTAGGCAAATCAGATCCAGTGTATTTCCTTCATCCAAAAAATCTGCTTGCTTCTCAAAAGAGATCAGGTTGGTCTGGCATGATCTGCCTTTTATAAAATTATGTTATGTTTTTATTTCAATTACTGCTACCTCCATAGCCTTAACTACTTTTTCAAAGCTTTTTCCAAGACCATGTGTACCATTGAGGTCAAGCTCACACTGAGGTCAAGATCACTTTTTTCCCCTTTCTTGAAAACAGGAACTATGTTAGCAACTCTCTAGTCACATGGTACTACCCCTGAATTTAGAGATTCATTTCTTGCTAATGGGCCTGCAATTTTATGTGCAAGTCCCTTTAATATTCTTGGATGAAGATTACCCAGGCCCCCTGATTTAGTCCCATTAAGCAGTTTGAGTTTGGCTTCTACTTTTGATGTGGTAATTTCAAACCTCTATATCCTCTTTCCCATTAGCCACCCTACCACTATTCCTGAGCTCATTAGCCTCCTTAAAAAGGGAGGCAAATTATTTGTTTAGATGTTCAGTTATACTTAGATTATCCTTAACCTCCACCCCATCCTTGGTGTTTGGCAGTCCCACTTATTCCTTCTTTCTTTGATTCCGATATATATGGGTAAAGAATCTTTTACTGTTGGTTCCAATTCCCTTTGCAAGGCCCAAATCTGCTTGGCTTTTGGTCTTTCTCACTTTATTTCTACTTGTTCTGGCCTCCAAGAGGTAGCTTTCTTTGCTGATCCCTCCCATCTTCCATTCCTTGTAGACTTTCTGCTTTCTCTGAAACACCTGGCTGAGATGCTGACTCATCCAGTTTGGTCTACAACTCCTGCCTAAGAATTATTTCCCCTTCCTTGGGATACAAGCATTACACAGTTTCTGCAACTCTGACTTGAGTGATTCCAATCCTCCTCCACCTTCAGATCCAAAATCTTCAGTCCAATCCATCTCCCCAACTATCTCCCTTGATTTTTGAAAGTTAGCCCTTTTGAAGTCAAAGACCCAAGCCACAGATTTATTTTTGTTTATTCTTCCATTTAGTTTCAACTGACTTAGCCTGTGGTCATTGGAAGCAATGTTGTTCCCTACAACCAGTTCTTCTATGAGTTCCTAACTAGTCACCATATCAAATCTAAGATGGCACAACTCTTATTGGTTCAGTAACTGTTTGGTGAAGATTTCCAGATGGATAGCCGTGTTAGTCTACATACAGCAAAAATAACAGGAGTCCTGGGGCACCTTAAAGACTAACAAATTTCACACAGTTCCCATTAGTATTTGCTTCATTAAAGGCCTTAAAAAGGTCCAGATCCATGTCCAGATCAGACCCCAGTGGCCTGTAGCACACCACAAGCACCACCCCAGGAGAATAGTAATTTTCTTCCACTATGAGACTTTTACCCAGACAGACTCTGTCTTACCAATTCCATAACTGCTAATTTCTTTACCTTCTACCTCATTGTCAATCTACAATGCCTTCCCCCCACTTTTGGCTTTACAGCTGTCTTTTCTCATTTGCCTTAGTGTCTCAGTCTCCCAGTTAAGAAATGCAGCGATGAATCACAGAAGATTAGGGTGGGACGGACCTCAGGAAGTATCTAGTCCAAGTCCCCACTCACAGTAGAACCAACCCCAACTAAACCACCCTAGCCAGGGCTTTGTTAATCTAGGGCTTAAAGACCTGGCTACTCCACGCTTGTGTGAAGTGCTGGGTGATCTACACAAGCAGCATCCTACAGGGAGGGGATGGCTACCACAGAATGGAGCAGACTCATCTGTACCAGTGTGGTTGCCAGCAGAGACCACAGGTCTGAGCATACAACCCTCTGGCCTGAGCCAAGCAGCCAGCACTGGCCACACATCCAAACTACTGAGAACAGGTATGGGCTACACTCTGCTACTAACCTCACAGGCGACATCTGTCACCATCCCTGATGGCCCAAGACTGTTCGCTGGTCTAAGTAACAATCCAGCTTGGGAAACAGGAACTCAGGTGGCCAGGTGCCTAAGCTCTGCAGCCCAAGCTTCTCGGCTGGGACAGAGCTGGCCATCTGTATTGGAAAGCCCCTCTGTCACTTGCCTCCAGGGCTCTGGAGCATGTCAGCCCTGTGGCTACCACAGTGGTTCCTGGTTGCCCAGCTGTGGCTGTCGGTGTGGCTTTCGCTTAGACTTCTAGTTCTAGCACTGAAGCCGGGCATGTTGGTGTCTGAGAGAAGAGCAATGGTGGAAGAGGAAGTGGAGTACCTGAGTGATTCTGCAGGGCCTGATTCTGGCCGTCCTTTGTCGGAGTGATCAGATCCCAGATAAAACTCTTAATCTTCTCATCTCCCTTGTAGTGTTTGACACAATAGACCAGGAGAGCCCGGCAAATCATCTCCATGTCCTTCTCGTTCAGGTGCCACTTGAACCGCCCATGGGTCAGGATATCCTTCCAGCGCCCCCAGCTGGAGGAGCAGAAACACACACCACAAACACTACAAGTGAACACCCTTCTCCAGTGGGGAGATCGCAACACCGCACTGGGCACTAATGGACCAGGTCTGGCCAGCACGGTGAAGCAGGGAAGTGGTACCTTCCCTGTTTTGCAGATGGGGAAACAGATGGGGGGGTGGTGGTGGTGGTGGTGGGGGAATCTGCCCAACATCATTCAGTGGGTCAGTAGCAAAGAGAGGAATTGAATGCAGGAGTCCTGACTCCCAGGCCCATGCTCTAGCCACAAACCACACTTCCTCCCAGAGCTGTCGGGTTTGTGACACAGCACCCAGCAGTCCCCCTGCTGCAGCAGAGCTGGGCTATTAGCTCTGCAGCTCCCTTCCAGGTTTGCAGCCTGGTGCAGCCATCTGCAATGGGCACAGCCAAACAAAAGCAATCACGTGACCCCAAACTGCCCAGAGCCACAGCTGACCAGAAGGAGAGCCCAGCCCCACATGATATGCATAGCCAGCTGAGACCCACCCGAATATGAGCAGGTTCTTCTCCACGCGGAAGCATTCAGCCCGCAGGTAGCGCCGTGTCTTCTCGTTGAGGCGCCGTGAGCGTGTCGGCCGCTCGTCAGAGTCACTGTCCAGCTCCGAGAACTCCATCAGCTCATCTTCCTCGAAGGAGTTGTAGTGCTTGGTCTGCTTGCGGACACGGGGCCTGTCAATCACTAAGCTCTCCTGCAGGGGGAGACAGTGAGAGTCTAGATTGCTTGGAACAGCCTAGCAGATCCTTCCCTATGCATGATACCTCCCTGTGCGCTAGCACAGTGTGCAAGGGGATGTGTCTCTCCTCCATGCTGCCCTCTGACCATAGAAACCCCTAGCACCACCCAGCCCTCTCCAAGCCCAGCATCACATCCAGCATCTGGTTCCAGACCCAACTGGCCAGTTCATGCCCAACCACTATGGACTGCCACATACACATTTAACTGGGGATGCAAAAAACAAGGGGTTACTTACTGTAACTGGACACCATTGGAGATGTGTGGCCCATCTATACTGCACACATGCATACGCATGTACATCATGTGCCCGAGTCCAGAAATTCTTCCAAGCAGTGTCCATTGGCCCGCACACATATCGTAGATCTCCCAGTGGAGGGCACGAGAAACAGTGCAAGCTGACACCTCTCCATTTCCTCTTCTTACCACAAATCCAATAGGATCTGAAGCAGAGGGATGGTGGGGGGAGTGGTGGAGGAATACAGATAGAGACCCCACATGCTGAAGAACCTCCAGTTACAGTAAGTAACCTCCATTTCTTCTTCAAGTGTTGGTCCCTTTGTGTATTCCACAGGTGAGTGACTGGTAAGCAGTGCTGAACCTGGAAGTGGGTGCAAGAAAGCAGGTAGTAAAGATGTTTTCAGCACTGCAGATCTCAGCAGCTGAGGAATGAACCAATGTATCACAACCATGTGGGAAGAACTCCAGGTGGCCACTTTGCAATCATGTAGGGATGCTGTGGAAATGGCCTGTGCTTCCACAGGAAGGGAAATCTTTGCTGTCTGGCGACACTCTAGGGTGCACCCTGAATCCCATTCCAAAATCCACTAAGAGGATATGGTTTGCCCATGCAATCTGCCTGCAATGGCAATGAAGAGCCATGGCGATTGTCTAATAAGCTTTGTTCTCTGGAGGTAAAGCATCAGGGCATGCTGAACACAAAAGCAGTGAAGTACCTTCTCTTCAGCAGAAGCATGAGTGTGGCAGGATGAACTAAGTCCCTTCCTGGAGGCCTTGGGCCCTGCCCCATCCAGCCCCAGAAAAGCGCAGAGGAAAAGTCCTCTGAGTGGTCTATGATGGCTTCAGGGGAAGCAGCCAACCAGAGAGATTGCTGGCAAGGCCAATCAGGAGCCAAGATGAACATATAAAAAGAAGCAACAGAGCTAGAGCACTAGCAGTCAGTTACTGCCTGGAGCTGTAGGAGAGAGTAGTGGGTTCCTGGCTGGCTAGAAGAGCAGCAAGACCATGGACAGCTCAATGTAGGCAGGACTGGGCCCAAGAAGGGCTGCCAAAGACAGGGTTTTAAGAAGGAGATACTATCTGGCTTTGGAGATCAAGCAAGGACTGAGTCAGATCAAGGAAGAGTGTCACGATGGGTCCTGTTGGTCTGGTTAAAGAATGAGTCCAGGCAGGGCTGCTGAAAAGGACATATCAATGGAGGGTACCATGATAGACTCTGCTGGACTGTTATAGAGAGCAGTGTTTCCAGGGAGGGAGTCTTGGTGGTATAGCTCCATAACAAGACTGGGAGAAGGCAGAGACTCTATAACCCAGAAGGGATTTGTTTGGTCCACCTACACACAAAACATATAAGTTGGCTGGAATGCTGAATCAGTAAAGAAACCATTGACCAAGGAGATGCAAAAGGAAACCCTTTCCTTGTGAAAAACCATATACAGAGGGTCTGCAATGATAACAGTTTGCTAATCCTCCTGGCTGAAGTGACAGCTACCTTTCTGGACAGTAAGGTCATGGAATATGTCACCATGGACTCAAAAGCTGGATCGGTGCTTGTTAACAATCCCACTGTAGTGTGATTATCTCGCTTTGGACTGAATCACGGATCTCCCACTCCTGGTTCGCCAAGAAGTCTCTACTCAGTTCATCTGGCAGGGAGCTGTGGATACACAAAAAGTAAATGGTTTAGATCATGATGTGGTTCCAGATGCACCAGTTCCAAGGGCTGATTGCTTCCAGCTTTAACTCCAGCAGGTGAAGTTCACATGTACTCCATTGTATCAATGGTCTGACCGTTCACAAGTAAAGAGACTAGTGAAATCCTCCACATGCGATAAGAAGTCAAGGTCATTGCACTCCTAATGCCTTGAAAACCTGTTGGTCACCTTTCTAATTCTAGGACAATATCTCTCTCTTGAGCAGTGCCTATAAGGTGATGGAGTGTATGATTCTGAACCAAATAATGCTGACTGTGGAGTAGTGGGCCCACTAGACTACAAGAAGCAGGCTGGTTTTCAACTTCACAGACGTTGCTGTGACCCGGTCCTACCCCTCACAACACGTCAAGACTGGATTCCAAGGAAAACTCAAGCCAGTACTGTTCTCATTGAACTATCAGCGGCACAGAACACAGACTGGAAGGATGGTCCAAATCGTGAAACTGGCCAGAGTGAACCCATCTATAAATTCTCAGGCTACTGAACATCACACTCAGAGACTGGAAGATGTTCATGCACCCCAGAGACTGAACCAGCAAGCTGTGCTTTCTGAACAAGGGGCTACTAGAAAGCTTGATACCTTCTGCGACACTCTTTAATTTTACCCAAGCAATATACCTGAAATAATAGCACATACTTTTCAGTATGCTGATAATGTGGCACATGCAACTCCAGCTCATTGCTTTAAAGAATCTGAAGTGACCTTTACCCCTGACCTAAAGATCATGGAGGAGTACTTCCAAAAGTAGTGGCTGAGGCTGAATCCAGGCAAACTGGTCATCTCTACTTGCCACCTTGATAACAGAATCATACAAAACACTCTGTTGAATTTTATATCAAAATTCTGCATTAAGACCCAAAGCAAACACATTTTGGTATCATTCTTTACTGCAGCCTGACCTTACCTAACCACCTCAGTAAAGCAGCCTCCAAAGAGATGACTTACATCAACTTTTGAATAAATTTAGCAGGAAAAAGCTGGGGATCAGCTGCCTCAGTTCTGCAAGCCTTGGCATCAGATGCAGAGTTCTGTATATGGGGATGGATAAAAAGCTGTCATACTCAACCTGTAGATAGGCAGCTAACTTAGACCATGCAATTCATCATGAGAACTTTAAAATCAACACCATGGTTTTCCGTACTGGCAAACTTCAAACTTACAGCTATGCATCAAGATATAGGCACAGCATGAAAACTTAAACATGACAAAGACTACACAAAATTTCCTCTCTCTCGGGATAGGGATAAGACACCCTGAAAATGCCTGAAACTGCAAAAATCACTATGGACCATACTTGACCACTTCACGTCTCTGGATCTGGCCAGGGAATAGCAAAATGTCTGAACCTCATCCACCATTCCAAACGAGCACATCAAGCAAACAGATGCCCTCCCAGTTTTGACCTGCCACAGAGACTTTGAACCATACTGAATCACATCTGAACAAACCACAGAAAGTTGGACTACTCGATGTAAAAGCAGAAAATCAAAGACTCACCTTCATCAATTGCAGGGAGACAATCCAAACCATCAAACATATCAAAATGCACTGCCCCAAATATGGATTCAAAAGTGAATTGGATGATATCCACAATGTAAGAGAAGGCCTTGAAAAGGCTTATGGACATACAGTTGCATCTACAGAATGTTGTTCTGCAGATACAACACATGCGAGAGAGAGAGAGAGAGAGAGAGAGAGAGAGTTTCCAGATAGAGGGGTCAAGATTTTGCTTTGCTTTGTTTGTATCATGGTCATGACACTGTCTGACATCACCTGTATACAGAAGGTATGAATAACCAGAAGGAAAGTCTTGCACCTGTATCAGACCACTCTCAGTTCTAGTAGGTTTATATGTAGCCTGGCCTCTCATGGGATCCAGGTTCCCTGAACCATGTGGTTGTTCAAGTAAGCGCTCCGCACCAGCAGGGAGGCATCCATCACAATGGTGTCTCTGGGGCTACACAGATTGCAACCCCCACCATGATCTTTACTAGGTTTGACCACCAAGTGAGGAGTGCAATAACTTGAGTGGGAATGGTCACCCTAGAGTTGATATGTTCCTTGTTCGACTAACGGACTGAGTGGATCCAGACTTGTAGGCACTTCAAGTGAAGACTGGCAAACACAGTCACATAGGTGCATGTGGCATAACAGTGAAAGGCACCTGCACACTGTAGTTCTTGGTTTGTGGGTAATGCATTAAAGCAGTTTGCTGATGACGTGAAGTCTCCCTATGGGGAGAAATGCTCTCACTGAAACCAAGTCTAGTGCTGCTCCTATGAAGTTTATTGTCCCTGTGGGTAACACAATGGACTCTTCTCTATTTATGCAAACCCTTAGAGCTACCAGACACTACGAGAAACTGTTGTCAGCCTGACTTCCTGACCTGACTGGTCTACCAGAAGCCAATCATATAGGTATGGTAAAACTGTATAGCCCCATCATCTCATCAGATTTGCTACTACTGAGAAAATGTTTGTAAAAACACTAGGTGTCATAGCTAGCTCAAAGAGGACTTGGAACTGTAAGTGTTCCTGGCCGACCCTAAAACGCAGGATGTTCCTGTGTGAGGGCTGAATAACCAAGTGGAAATACACGTCCTTCATGTTGAGCTGTGAACCAACATTCTGAAGCGAGGAGATTATCAATGCTAGTGGAATCACCTGGAACTTTAGATTTTGAATAAAGTTGAGTTGCCAAAATGGGTCTCCACCATATCTTTCTTGACAATCAGGAAATACAAGGAGCAGAACCCCCCTCAGTGTAAGAGAGATACTAAGGTGGAACACGTTCTAAGGCCCCTCAGTGTAAGAGAGATTCCACTTCCTGTTGAATAATGACATCATGACAGTGGCCCTGAAAGGGAACTAGAAGGGGGTCTGTGAGAAGGGAAAGTGGGAAACTATGTAGTATCCCTGAAAGATAATCTCCAAAACCCAGTTGTTCATCATGCTCACCCCCCCCAGTTCTAGGTGAAGAGTGAGAGACAGCCCCCAGAAATGATAGCAGAAGAGTGGCTTGCATCGAAGGTGGTATGCAGGTCTTGACCAGTATTTCCAAAGTGGCCCTTAGCTGTGTGATTGGGAATGAGTAGAGGACATGGGAATAGAGCAGGCTGAGAAACAATGCCTCTGAACCCTTGGAGGTTTTCACAGAGGGTCAGGCTGGTGTTGGTAATAAGATGCATGATGGGGGTGTGGTCTTGGTCTAAAAGACAGTCTATGGTGTTTCCTCCTAGGGGCTAGAGTGTAAATTCCCAGAGACCAGAGATTGGATTGTGAGTCCTTTAATGAATGTAGGGATGCATTTGTTTTCTCATTAAAGAGATTTGACCCATCAAAAGGAAGGTGCTGAATGACCAGCCTAGGAAACCCTGAAATTAATCAAGAATACCTCCTCATGACTAAACCAATGGCCATACTTCCAGAAGCTGAGATCTGAAGGTCGCTGGAAATTCTTTACAGTAGTTCCAGGTACTGTCTATTGTCATCCAGAGAAAAAAGTGACCACTTCATCCAGCAATGATGAAGAGACATCCATCGAAACTGTCAGTATCTGTAGATGTAGGTCAACTTCCTCTTTGTGGTACACTGATGGATTCAGCTGGTGGGAGGAAGAGGAGCAGCCTAATTCTTGAGAAGGGCCCAGATGTCTACCATATGGCTCCTGGATCACAATATGGCCAGAAAGAGGAGGTTCATTGATTGCGGGGACCTCAAGGAAATTGGTGCCAGAGGTCCTTGGTGAGGTCAGTGTGACCCCAGACTGTCAGTCTGGGCTCAACAGTCTCCATGGAGACGCTGCAAAAGCTAGCACCGCCAGCGTATCCACATCTGAAAACTGTTCCAACAGAAGGGGTGGCGCCATTGATACTAGGGCATTCCTGTCTGAGGGGTGCACGTCTGTGTTCCTGGGGCACTTATACAGGCTTTCTCTGGTGTCATAATATCCCTCAAAAGGGCTGTACCAGCGAGGAGAGACTATGGATAAGTAAGGACAATATTCTCCATTGTTGTCTCCATATGCCCTGGTGTCTGAGCAGTTCCAGAGGCCAAGTCCAATGGATCCAGAATGACCATGGCAGGAAAGCACTCCCTGGGTGAATGAGGAGCTGCAGAACATGGATCTAGACCAGCACTCATAGAAGAAACCAGTAAATGTTGGTCCTTATGCTTCAGTACCGAAGCGGCTGACAGAACTGGCAGGTCTCTTTCTTCCCCCACACTTTGCCCTCCAAACTCAGGGTCTTCAACTGAGCTGATTCCTTAGGTTCTGTGTGAGGAGTCTCTCCCAACCTGGATACGCTCAGGAAGGTAGCATGTTTCTTTCAGAATGTCTTTGATGAGGATCTGTCTTTACTTCTGTGTGAGCCTTCCATTCTCACAGGAAGCCCTCAAAGAAGTCTTTGGGATTAGGCACGGGAGGCTCTGTTCCTGGGAACATGCTTGGAGAGGCCCTACTCAGAAGAAGTTGAGGCCAATGTACCAGGGGGTCTCCTGGGCCTGGATCAGAGAGGGCTTCTCCATCAGGTGCTCCTTCAAGTGGTGCTTACAAACCTCTGAGATTTTGGGTAGCAAGGATCAACAGACAACAGCACTTGCAGAGAAATGTGGCTCACTTGAACAGTAGAGGCAATGTTGATGTTCATTGCTGATGCAGAAGGAGCACTGGCAAGACATGCAGCTCTAGAAATCCAGGGTTCTGGGCATAGTCTCAGACCCACGAAAGTTTCCCTAACTCGGGGAAAAATACATCAACTAACTATACTATGAACTTTAACTAACTGGTAAGCTTTAAAAAAAAAAGGATTTACAAATGTTTGAACAGATGTTGTAAGAGCTACAAGAGTAAGACACTGAATTCCAAGTCAAGTCAGGTGCCAATAAGAAGGAAATGGAGAGGTATCAGCCCACACTCTGTCTTATACCCTCAGTTGGAAGGACATGGCCACCCACACAGCATGTGCAGACCAACGGATGCTACTGGAAGAATTTCCAGGCTTTGATGCATGGCATGCACGCATACTGATGTATGGAATAAATATAAGGACCAGCAGTCAATGAAGAATGATTGTGTGCACATGTGGCAGGGTTGGAGAATGACAATCATTTACAAGCAGAAAATTGTGCCTGAGATACTTGTGACACTCTGTGTCCAGAAATAGCACCCTAGAACCTCCATATTCCCCCAATGTCATATAATTACAAATGGTTTGTACAAAATGTGTCTGTTGAACATTTTGGATTTTATGTGCTATCATTGTACCTGAAGTTATGAAGCTTTGCTATGTACATGCTACTGAAAGAAGTTGTGAAGCAGGAAACACCCATAACCAGCTTTGCAAGTATAACAGTGAAGTTGCCAGAAGTTCTGCTGCCTATTAAGGGGAATCCACTTTCACAAGGGCCATCCCAAAAGGCTTCACAGAGACAGTGCATGCAACAATGCAGATTGCTTGACCAATGTGGGTGCCATACTCCTATTACATGCTTAGATCGCTCTCAAACAGGAAGAAGCTATAAAAGATGGGGAGTAACATCACCAAGTGTCTTCACTCCCACCCAGCTTAACACCTGAAGGAACATCTGGAAGGCAAAAGGACTTTGAAGGGGAGTCCCAGTCTGTATTAAGAATCTATAGCCATCTTGTATCATCTGTCAAAGTGAGATATGGTCAGATTTCATTCCTGTACTATTTGTAGACATTAGACCAGGGGTGGGCAATAATATTCATGGGTGGGCTGGCACCACAGCAGAGAGCCGGCTTCGGGGCTGCAGTGCACAGCTGGCAGGTGGGTGTGTGGTGGTGACAGGGCAGCAAAGAGTTGGCAGGGCATGTGATGAAAAAATGGTGTGGGAGGGGAGTGCAGCATGGAGACATCTGGCTAGAGGGCAGTGGAGAGCTGACCCCACAGCCAGAAGACAGCCGGCTGCAGGGGTGAAGAACAGCAGAAGTTGGGGTGAGGGTGTGTGTGGAAGGCCAGCCTGGGAGGCTGTCCACCAGAGAGGGTTGTCCCATGGGCCGTATCTGTCCCACAGGCCGCATTTTGCCTACCTCTGCATTAGAATGAGAAAAGTTATTTTTATTTCTTTAGTAATTATCTCTGATCCTTTATACCTACTTCTTATAATCACTTAAAATCTATTTTGTAATTTTACCTAAAACAGCGTGTCTTAGCTAGAGTGTTTGGGAAATCTCAGCTCACTGGACAAGGACTGGTGCACATTCTCTCCACATCAAGGGAGGAATGCACTAGTTAATGAGCTTACTATGATCAGATTTTGACCAAAATAAGATGGTCTAATTCTGGGGTGTAGTGCATAAAAGCCGTAGGGTGGGGGTGGGGAAAGGTTGGCTGGTGCCTCTATCTCTTGTTGATTCATGACTGGCTAGGGAAAAGAATTCATATACCTTGGTTTGTGTGTGCCTGCCTTCAAATATCTCGGTAAGTGTGGTTGCTGGCAGCACCACAGCACAAGGGGCAGCCCAGTAAACTTTCTTATTATCTAGCTGGGCATGGGGTTTGTCATGCTAGGGCTGAAAAGGCCAAGTCATCTTTAAAATACATGACTGACACCTAACCTTTAAAAGCATATTGTAGGAAAAAACAATGGTAGTGTTGTAAGTAAGCTAGAGCTTTGATATGCATGGATATTGTTAGTAGTTTCTTGATGATGTTTACCTACATGTTAGAAGTTAGCAAGGTAAATGAACTCTTCCCTATTTGTGACTATTGTTCTATTGGAAGAGGTCAAATGGAACATTAAACATGTCAATGGACCTTTGATGTACCAATGTAAACTGTCCATTAATGGTGTTAATGCAGCTAATTACCTGTGGTGTCCAAGAGGTGAAGGTTTTACTTCAAAGGACAACATACCGTACTGTTCTCCACTTAAGGAAATGTCTGTGAACTGTCATGAAAGCCTGCATGAGGAAACTGCCTGCAAACACCCCCGCCTTACTACACAATCTCTGTATCTCACATCCATCCAAACTTCTCAGGGAAAGTTTGGGCAGCAGGATTGAGATCCCAGCCAGAACCCACCTGGAATCATCCTACTAATTCTCATGGGAGAATTAGAACAAACTCTGCACTTGGACTATTTGGTTTATATTCCTTTGAACTGGATTTCTAACAACCAAAGCTGTGAAACAAAGGCTTAAACTCGTCCAGGTATTGAATGTACGCCTAAGACCTGCAAACTTTGAATTCTACTGGAAACCTGATGTTATGGACTTTCAAATCATAGTATGCATGTGATTACTTTAACCCTTTAACAGTATTCTTATAGTTTGTTTCTTTCCTTGTGTGACCCAGGCCTCCTGGGATAACCTTCTGAATGTGCCAAAATTAGGGCAAGCTGCAAAACCAGAGACCAAACCCCCAAACCACTGCTGGGTGGCACTTAAACCAGTCTCCCAGTCAGTGACAAAACATGCTTCTGATTCTCCACTCTGATCATCACCAAGCATAACAAAACAGAAACAGCTCTCTTACTGTACATCAGTTCCTATGGTCCCCTCTAGCCACTGGCTCTCTTAAAGAAATTGGTTCTCCGGACCCCAAAGGGCCAGCCTTATCAGCCAGAACAATATAGGCTTGGCCAGCCAATCCTTTAGTAACTACAACTAAAGGTTTAATATAAAAGGAACACAAACAAAATATGAGAGATGTTAAAGGGTCAAAGTGAATCACATACATGTAAATGATTTAGAGTCCACAGAAAGCAAATCCTTGAAGTATCTGTAGTTTGCAGGTTCATCCAACTCCTCTGATATGTACCCAGTGCTTAGGTGGGTCTTGGTCCTTTGTTCAGCCCCAGAAGAATAGTTCCAAAGGAGGGTGTTGGTTGCAGACAGACTAAAGACAAAATGGAGATGGGTCCCCTGTCTTTTATCTCAGAGTCCTTGCCAGCTCGAAATAGAGCTGGGTCACATGGTCTTTCTGGGTAACTGGTGAAAGAGGTTTCCTCTTGGGCCCACTGCAGATGGGAGCCCTCCTGATGGGGGCCATCAAGATGAACAATAGTTTTCTAGACACCCAGTCTGGGATTGCCTTAAGAACAAATCACTTGGAACACACACAGAAACAAATAGATTTCTAATTTCTAATACAGGCATGATACCTACATATGAACCATATAACCATTCTTAGCAGATTATAGCTTTTCTATTGACTGCAAACATGGTATATTTCATATGGATTATTCCATATATGAAATATTAGTATGAAAGATAACCATAAACAGTCCCCTAGACCCAGACAGTGTCACACCTTTTATAAAAAGCCGTTAGCTTTAGTTACTAAAGGACTGACTGGCAGCATGATATTTTGGGTAAGACCCAAACCTATACTGTTCTGTGTAATGTGACTGACCCTTTGGGATCATGAGAAAACTTTCTGGGTAATGAGATTGGAGTTTTAAGCAACTTCTCTCTTTACCAGGCCCAGTGGCCTTACTGGAGACCAATGTCTGAAATGTAGTAAAAGAGGCTGACTATGTTTTATGGTGGCTTCTTGATATCCAGTGCAGGGGAATCAGAAACACTGATTGTGACTCTTTGGGGAGTTTATCTCCAAGTAACCCACCCATGCTTGGAGAATCTGCTCTCGTTTTTGCAGCTTGCCCTTATCTTTGCATATTCAGGTGGCTATCCCAGGAGGCCTGTGTTACAAGACTCCATCTGCTATTATGTTGGGTAATTACAGCATCCAGAGGGGTCAGCTGTTTATCACCAACAGGGCACTGCTGGGAGCCAGCCTACCAGGCTGGAAGGTTAAGAGGCCACAACGTTTCCACAGATTTCAGGCTGCACCCCGGCTGGAACCCATCACAAAAAAGAGGCTGAAAATTAAACCCAACATCTATATAACTACTTACGCTTAATAGCTGACTCATCTCTGCATCTCAGCCCATGCCACTCCCAGGCAACGCAAATGGTAGGACAAAGGCTGTGTTTCAGGGTGGCATAATTTACTCGCAGTAGTGGTGGAGGGGTGGGGCTGTGGTAAGAGAATCATGTAATGGGAGGGTGTATGAAGCTACAGGATACAACAGCAAACATGCACCCCACACCAGCTGGAGTCACACTATAGCCCTTTGCTGGTGTTGTTGAATTCCATCTCTCTCCAGTAACAAAGTCAGAGTCAACGGTGCACACACATCCATGCACAACACACACAGTCAGGGAGAGACAGAAACACACTCAAAGTCACACACTGTCAGGCACACAGTCCATCAGACACAGACACACGCACACACAGCCAAGCACATGGTCTGACACATACACCTCCTTTCCTGCTAGAACAGTAAAATCTGAAGAGCTGCTGTGAAATGTTTCCCATTAAGCCTCCCCTTTGCTACCATCGAAGCCCATCTGCTGTTGCTGCACTTGCTGAAATTCTGGAAGCTAGAACCCTTGGGAGGTGCTGAAACTGGCTTCACTGAAGTCTGCACTTGCCAAAAGAAGTGAGAGGCCCAGCTGTTCACCTGAGCAAGCAGGGCCAGCACGCCACTGTCTGAAAGCAGGATCAGAGAACATCTACATCTGTTCACTCTTTCTCCAAGCAGGCCAAGTCCTAATTCTTTGTTTTTAATGCTCCCTGCTAGAAGCATCTTACATCACGGGTGGGGCAGGCAAGTGCCACAGAGGAGCTGGGGCTGGGGTGGCTGCTGTTGGCTAGGAGACATTTTCAAAGGGCATGCTGGGAATGCTCATGATGCTCTGGTGCTGGAGCAGCTGCTGGAGGCAAGGAGAAAAGGCCAACTAGCAAGTGCCTTTGGAAATGTCCTGTCCTCTCGGGGAACTGCAGCAGCCATATTTACCCACTGTCACTGCTGGGCAGAGGGAAGTTTGCGTATGTGGGCAACATGGCAATAGCCATGGCAAAACCACCTGCAAACAGTCAGTTACCCAGTGACCCACCCAAGCGCATGCAGCTGAAGTGATTCCCTGACTGTGCATAACCAGGGTTCTTTTCTTTGACTGTGGACAACAGCAACAGTCTAGCCAGTTTTACTGTGGTATATAGTGAGTTTCACTACCTGGTTCCCAGGTACTAACTAACCCCGTGCTGTGAGAATGGGTTGCTAACACAAACAAAACATTTTACAACCCTGCACCCGTTTTCTGTAACTCATAGAAACATCCCCATCATTTTATGATGCTTCTGTTCACATTTATTTCAATGGAGCTGGTCTGCTTGTAAGACACAAAGCCTGAACTCTGGGCCTGACCAGTGTTCCCTCTGAAGCAATCACCTAGGCCAGTGGTTGTCATACTTAGGGTTGGGACCCAGTACTAGGTCACAGACCCCCAGGCACTGGGTTGTGACACCCCTTCCTGCCACTACCAAAAGACAGCAATGCAATGCTTAAAGATGTAATTGCTGGGTCAGAGGCATAAATAATTTTTTTCAACTGGGTCCTGAGGAAAAAAGTTTGAAAACCACTGACCTTAGCAATACAAAGCCAGGCGGGGGACACTAACATATACAGGCTCTACAGGGCAGCATAGGCATTATCAGAACAGTGAGACTCCTCCACCCATGGACTGCACTGGGCACGGGCCATAGTAAATTCCTGCCATCCCCCCTCATAGCAACATGTCATACACCCAAGTCTCCAGCATTCCCAAGGCACTTTAATGTTAACTACTCAACACCCTGCCCCATGGGAATTATTAGTCAATCTCACTTGCGCAAACAGATCAGGAAAGGAAGAAACTGGGCAGCTGCTGTTGCCTCCCATCTCATAGCATGACATCAGCTTGTCCCCTGCAATGATCTTGCTTAGCCAGTGGCAGAGGAAACTCTCAAATCCTGATCCATCAATGCAACAGGCTCACAAGCACAGGGTGCCTCTCAGCACACGAAGCTCTGCCAGCAACAGCTGCAGCCTAATATCAGGGAAAGGAAGGAATTTGGGCCAAGCAGATGCAAACCAAGGAATTCAAGTACAATTCTCCAACCTGTTTACAAAGCTGCCACACAAACCAATAGCCCCCTGCCCCATGGACATGCCACACTGAACCAGGTGATTTTCAGCCTCCAGCAACAGCAGTTCTGGCTTGCAGTAATGTCCCTTGAGCAGAGTGTGGAACCAGCATCCAAGACGCAGTCCCGTATTTCCATGGGATTCCCTCTTTTTTAACAAGGGACATGGCCTCTTACTTCAACCAACCCTGGAGATGGCAAGTTCCACATATCCTCTCCTGGCTGGCATTTTACCATCACTGCGACACCATAGCTTCTTTTTAAATCCCATCGTATCACCACTGAGCTCAGCAAGCAGCACATGAAGGACACATCACAACAGGGACTGTGGCTATGAAGGGCTAATCTACACTGCTTTGGAATTTTCAGGCCCTGGCTCCAAGAGAGCCATTCCCCATAGATCCACCTAGCTGTCATTCAGCTGGATTACCATGCTCTAAAAACTGCTGGGGCCCATGTTCCCATTGCATTGCCTGGGGTTGGCGCTGCAGCCAAGAAGGGAGTGGGGCCAGGCAGATGCTTCGGTGACACACATTAAATGCTGCTGGAGAGGCAATGAGAGGTCCCCAAGCATGACTGAGGTCACTGGGTGCAAAGAGCTGCTCCCACAAGAGGTGCTGGCCAGGTACTGTCTTGTACACACAGCAACCTACCCATGTAACCACCTGCCTCTGCCCACTCATTGCTCCCCGCCCAACCCTAGGTCAAGGAATCGGCAAAAGGATGGGGCTGTGGCAGGAGCTGGCATGGTAGTGCATGGGAGGGAAGGGCCCTCACAAGATGCCACGCATGGGGGTTGCTGTGAGGGCTGAGGGAGGAAGCAGCATCTTCACACAGAGTTAAGTGAATAAAATAAACCAGGCTGCCTGGTGCAGAGCCACTCAGCACCCACCCCCCCTTCCCCACAGACTAAAAGGAGCTGAATCATGGTTGGCAACAATGTTCCCTCTAAGCCGGTGATGCAGCTGAGCAACTTATGGATGCAGCTGAGCAAGTTCCTGGGCCCGGATCGGGCCCCTGAGCCACTGCCCATCAGCTCCCCAAGTGCATCCGTAACTTGCTCAGTTGCATCACCAGCTTAGAGAGAGAACATTGTATAGATGTCTTTTTGTTCAAACTTTAGAAAATTAATAAAACCACAGTATTTTAGTTTAACATTTTTATTAAACAAATATGAAGCAATGATGCTGCCTTTCAAGCCTCCTCTACACCTCAGTTTTTGACGCCTGTCTTTGTCACATTTCCAGAATGCATATACAGAGTCTAGGTCAGCCTTGAATCCAGCACTTAGATATGACTCGATGCGCATTAGCATGTCTAGATGAGAAACATCCAACCTGTTATGAGGCTCTGTCTTAATATTACTCATTAGACTGAAGCCTCATTCAGCATCTGCACTAGATGCTTGAAACGTACTACATATATCAACCAACTGGGCCAGGAATGGGAACTTATCTTTTGTCAGTGTATAGGTGACAAACATCTAAGAATGTGTTCAGTGTACCAGCCATTACCTTTTCCAGAACAACAAACATTTTGGTTGTCTGTAATTTCAGCTCACCTTTAGAAGATGTGAAAATACATAAAGAAAATTTGTAAGAAATTACACTGATAAGAGCTGATGATCACAGATAGCCAATACAATTCTATTATTTTTTAGAGATTCCTAATGAATGTGCCAATTCTGACTAGATCTCACTCATAGAGCTAAAAGAAGTTACCCTGATTCAGGCCTATATATTACTTGAGCTAATGTTAATTAAGGTCAACGACAGTTTTTCCACTTTACTGAAAAACTTAGATCAGGCTGCCTTCTCTCTCTGCTACAATCCCCATCTACAAGTTTTGTGTTGTTCTTGTCTGCAAGCTTTGAACTTTCCTTTACCAGCTTGCAACTGAAAACAGAGCTGTGCTAAAAATACATGGAGGGGACACCTCCTTCTAAAGCCATTGTTTACGGCACTTGGTAAAGATATCAAAATGGGAGGACACATGTAGTTTGCCTATAATGTATTGTCAGGGCCATTCACTTGAATGTGAGCACAGGTGGGGTGTGCCTCTTGGATACCACAGAGCCAAGCATGTGTGAATACCTAGTATAGTGAAAAAACAACAAGGAGTTGTGTGGCACTTTAAGACTAACAGATTTATTATTTGCATGAGCTTTTGTGGGAGAAGATCCCACTTCCTCAGATGCTTCGAAGATGGGTGAACTTACAGAAAGGAATGAAACTAAATGCAAGGGGGTGTAAAACATAGGATCAGGTCATACACCCCCTTGCATTTAGTTTCATTCCTTTCTGTTAGTTCACCCATCTTCGAAGCATCTGAGGAAGTGGGATCTTCTCCCATGAAAGCTCATGCAAATAATAAATCTGTTAGTCTTAAAGTGCACACAACTCCTTGTTGTTTTTTCACTGGACTAGACTAACACGGCTATCCCTTTTAAAATTGACTAGTATAGTGAGCCATTGAGAGATCCTGGGATGGAAAGTGCTGTAGAAATGCTGGGTGTTAATAAAGTAACATAGGGTTCTATACAGTTCTCTGTGTTTATTCTGCATCTTGGGTGGAATGTGTGTGTTGTGTCTACCTAGCCCACTGTTTCCCAACCACTGTGTCACAGCACACAGGTGCGTCACAAATTTTTTTGAAAAACTACTCAGAGCGCTCTGGATTGGCTCATTGGCTCATGAAAATATATGGCTTCATTCGGAAACTACATGGCAGTGTGCCTCAAATGAATTAAAGGTAGCAAGGAGTGCCATGGCAGAGAAAACGTTGGGAACCACCGACCTATGGGGCAGCAACGACTTGAAAGGGAAACAAGACGTTTCCTTAAACATCAACCCTCCCCTCTCCGCCCCCCACCCCCCCCGTGTGCCATGAGCTTATCCTGGGCTTCTAATCTGCTCCCAGCCCGGGAGCCCCCAACCCAGCTCCGCTCCCCGCTTCTGCTGCCCGCCAGCCCCGACCCCCGCTGGTCCCCGCCAGCCCCCAACCCAGCGCCTCCGCTCCCCGCTTCTGCTCCCCCGCCAGCCCCAGCCCCGGCGTCTCTGGTCCCAGCTTCTGCTCCCCCACCGCTCCCGGCTTCTGCTACCTGCCAGCCCCGACCCCGGCTCCTCTCCTCCCGGCTTCTGTTGCCTGCCGCTCCCCGCCGCTCCCGGTTTCTGCTCCCTGCCAGCCCTGACCCCAGCGTCTCCGGTCCCAGCTTCTGCTCCCTGCCAGCCCCGACCCCGGCTCCTCTCCTCCCGGCTTCTGTTGCCTGCCGCTCCCCGCCGCTCCAGGCTTCTGCTCCCTGCCAGCCCCGACCCCGGCTCCTCTCCTCCCAGCTTCTGCTGCCCGCTGCTCCCCGCCAGCCCCAGCCCTAGCTCCTCTGCTCCCCGCCAGCCCCGACCTCAGCTCTGCGCTGGGGTCAGTGCTTGCTGCGCCAGTGAGCGGAGGCAGCTGCGCCACGGCGCACTGGCGCAGCTTACAGGGAACATTGGTTGGCAACCCTCCATAAATTTAAAGACAGGACAGGCTGTAAAAAAATGCAGATTTTTTGCTGTCTGTCAGTTCATAAAAGGAAATATCCATAAAAATCTCTCTCTCATTCAGTCAGTAGCAGTCTAGCAGCTATCTGCTGTTCTCTAGCTATCAACAAGAACTGCATGCAGAACTCAAAATTTGGATCTCTGCTTTGTTATTTATCCTTCCCTCGTTCCTAGTATCCCAATCCTTTCTTCGACAGCCAATGCCCACTGCATGTGACTATGACTCCCTGGAGATCAGTGCCGAAACTCAGCACCAGCCAGACCGTGCAATGCGACACCCTCCATTACAAAACATTTGTGTTTGGTCTCTCCCAGCACTCACTGCAGCTCCCTGCCATGCGCACAGCAGACAGCTGCTCCTACCCAAGCAAGGGCGGGCAGTGCTGAGCTCCACAACACATGCACACTTCAGAGAAACGCAACTGGCCCAGTGACACTACCACTGGAGAGGACAAGAGGACAGGGGAGCTGGAGGCCCCGCTGCAGCTGGTCTTGCTACCAATCCTTCCACCAAGGGCTGCACTGGACTGTGCTTACAGCTACTGGAGTTGCCTTCTCTCCAGCAGAAGTGTGAACTGCCACCAGTGCGCTTCCACACATCAAAGGGTGGCTGGAGCAGCCTGCTGGTTGAGATGTAAAAATTCATTAAATGGAATGGTTCAATGGTTAAATGTGGAGGGGGGAAGATGTGCTGGGCTCTGCTTCCTACTGCCAAGCGAGAGCTGCCTTGCTGCACCATACAGCCCTAGCTGGACAGCTCTGGCTGGCGGGGAGCTGAGCTGAGCCAAGCCCAGCTGTGGTTCCTCCCGAACATTTGCGCTGTGTTCTGTGCCCCCCACAAGCTACAGCTGCCCAGCTGCTCACCCCCAACCCCAAGTTGAAACATAATCAGCTGTTTAAAATGTTTAAAAAATGTTTAAGCAGCTGATTACCATTTAAATGGTTAGGCTTTTACATTCCTAGCTGCATGGCTGCCAAACACAAGAGCTGTGGCAGTGTCCTACACCGGGGTGCTCTTCCCACAGGAGAGCGCAGACACCCCAGCCATTCTCCCTGACCCTGTCACATTGCCCAGCCCAAAGGAGCCAGAGCCCAACTTGTGCTTCCTAGAGCAGCCACAACTAGTAAGTCATCTCCCAGCCTGCAGCTGACTTTGTTAGCAAAGGAGGTGGGAGAGCATGTGCGGCTGCCCAGAGCTGCTGCTTTTGCATAAGGGAGAGTGTGACTGCATGGAGGAGTCTGAATGTGCATGAAGGAGAATGCAGCTTTAGGAGCATGCATGCACATGAAAAAGGGTGCTTGCATGTGAATAAGCACGTGGTTTTAGGAGCATGTATGCATTTGAAGGAGCGTGCGGCTTTAGTAGCATGTGTGCACGTAAAGGAGCGTGCAGCTTTAGGAGTGTGCATGCTCATGAAGAAGCATGTGACTGCCTGTTTTCAGGGCAGTGTACACTGTGCTCTACCTTTTCATTCTTCTCGTCTGTGTCCAGTTCTGCTATCTTGGCCCACTTCTGCCAGAAATTGGGGTCATCCAAGGAAATGTCGGTTCTGTTCCCTGAAGCGACAAAGCTAGCCTGAGGACGAAGGAAGAGCCAGTCAACTGCAGTCCACCACCAGCACAGTGAGTGAGTCCGTGTCACCCCACCAGCATACCTGCCTGCAGGGAAAAGGGACTCTGCCAATAAAGCCATTTGCAGAGGTGCTAAGAGGGACCAGCGTCAGGATCGTTTCCAGCCCACTGGGAATTCAAACTGTACCATTTAGCCCTGGCAATGGACAGGAGGTGGGACAGCCCCACACCCAAGCAGTGCCCAGATCACCAGCCTGGGGAGCAGAACTCAGCAAAGCTTTTATGGGCTCCCTGTTCCACAACAGAGCCTCAGGAAGTGTTTACAGCACAACATCCTATGAACCATATTCCCTTTGTCCGGTAGCATGAGTGCACAGCCTAGTAGTCAGTCATCACCCCCACTGCTTCAGCTGACTCCACACAGAGCCAGTCCTACACCAAAGGAGGAAGGAGGCAGGAGATGAAGTCACTCACCTTGTGTAGTGAGAATGGTTCTTTGAGATGTGTCTCCCTATGGGTGCTCCATTGTGGGTGTGTCTATGATTGGGGGCTCCTGATGGAAGAACTTTGGTAGCAGTGTTCATTCAGTCCACACATACGCTGCTCCTCATCTGCCACAAGGCTAGCCAGCGTGGGCGAGAGAACCCTTCTCAGTTCCTTCTCTATCGCAGAGCAATTTACGACAACCCTGCAGTAGAGGGAGGGAAGATGGGTCATGGAGCTCCAGGAAGGCTGAAGAACCATTGTTACCGCACAAAGAGAGTAACTTCATCTTCTTCGAGCAGCATCTCCATGGGTGCTTCACTGTAGGTGACTCTCAAGCAGTGCTCACCACTGGAGGTGGGAGCTTTGGAGGTGAGTCTCTTAGCACTGTGACACTGAAACTATGGCATAATGTTCTGAAAATGTATGTGTGGAAGCCCAGGTAGCTGCTTGGCAGATTTCTGATACAGGGATATCCCTAGAGAAGGCGAAAGAAGAGGAGACCGCTCTCATAGAGTGCATGCACACTGAAGATCGGGGTGATGTATTATGCACCTGGTAAAAGAGCTTGATGCAGCTCAAGACCCATTTGGAGAGTCTTTGAACTGAAATCGCTGTAACTTTTTGACCTATCTGCAATGGTGAGGGAGAGTCTCAGAGATTTTCTGAAAGCTCTTTTCTGTCCAAACAGAAGGCCCAGGCTTTCCTCACATCAAGCATATGGAGGATGGCTTATTTATTGTCTAAATAAGACTTGAGATAAAAGGTTGGAAGCTGAATAAGCTTTTTTACATAAAAAGTGGACGTCATTTTGCGAGTGAACTTCACATATGGTCTATGAATGACATTTTCAGGAAAGAATTCATTGAAGGGGGGATGCACCACCAGGGCTGCTATTTCCCCTAACCTCTTTGATGAGTTAATGGTGTTCAGAAACACCATCTTACTTGAAAGGTGAGTTAGTGAAAAAATGGCCATGGGTGGCTCTGTCATTTCTTTTAATGCTAGCTTGAGATGCCACTGAGGAAGTCTGGGAGAAGTCTGGGTTGGGGAAAGAGGTTTGCTATGCCTTCGAGAAACTTCTTCATGGTCAGTTGGGAGAAGATTGAATATCTTTCTATCTGCTGGTGGAAGGCCGCAATTGCTGCTAAGTGAACTTTAGAAAGTTGATAGGCTCAATTTCTTGACAGTCAACAGAGAGTCCAGGAGTACAGGTAGGATGGCTGTATCTAGGGTGATGCCTTTGGGCTGACAACAGATTTGAAATGTTTTCTGCTTTTGCAGGTAGGTATGATGGGTAGCTCCTTTCCTCTTGTGTAACAGCACTTCCTGTTCCTCTTCAGAGCACGATGTCTCTGTGTATGGGAACCACGAAGGAGCCAGGCTTTAAGCCACAGAATCTGCAGGCTGGAAAGGAGAGTGCTTCCCTCATTCTATGATAGCAAGTGTGGAGGGACTGGAAGAGTCACTGGTGGACATATTGTCAGCTGTGCCAGGTAAAGATACCACATCTGATCAGGCCAGGGAGCAATCAATATGTTTGATTTCTCTTATTTCACCTTCAGCTGGACTTTCAGAATTAGAGGGAATGGGAGAAAGGGATAAAGAAGACTGGTCCCATGCGAGGAGTGTGCCCCCATGGAGAGTCATCCAGTACCTGCTCTGGAGCAATACAAGGATATTTCGTGTTTTGATAAGTAGCAAATAGATCTATTGCCAGTGTCTTTCACTACTGGACTATGTTGTGTAGGAGCATGGAATGTATTTCCTCTTAGTGGCTGAACGGGAATTTGCTGCTGAGGTTGTCCAGTGTTGTGTTGTGCACTTGTAGATAGGCAGCTGATAGTAGGACAGTATGGAATATGCACAAGTTCCATAGCTCTAGTGCCTCCAGGCACAAGAAGTGTGATATGGCACCTCCCTGATGGTTTGTGTAATACATGCATGTTGTATTGCCCATCATGACTTTGTGTGTGTGTCTTTGATCAGTGGGAGGAAATAGCACACACATTTCTAACCGCTCTCAGCTTAAGCAGGTTGATGCAAAGACACATCTCAGATGGTAATCATCCACCCTGCATTCAGAGACCAGAGATGTGCACCCCATCCTATGAAGGACGCATAGGTGATCAAAAGTAATGATGGGGAAGGCTGAACAAATGGGATAAATATGCACATGTTCGTTGTGTGACCGCTGTGGGCATTTATGGTAATGTGTTTATGCTGTGTCTGTTTGGCCTGCAAACCAAACCGAACCAGGCTTGCAAGTATCTAATGCGTAGTCTTGCATGGGCTATGACCTATGTGCCCATGGGCACATGTACCACGGGATGGAGGCAATGCCTGGCTGAAATTGTACTGTCTCTACCAGAACAGAGAGGCTGAGGAATCTGTGACGTGGAAGGAATACCTTT
Source organism: Podocnemis expansa (assembly GCA_007922195.1). Taxonomy (NCBI): domain Eukaryota; kingdom Metazoa; phylum Chordata; order Testudines; family Podocnemididae; genus Podocnemis; species Podocnemis expansa. The sequence continues at coordinate 460,455 of ML682044.1, forward strand.
TGTGATACGTTGGGCAGAGCGTGGTCAGGCATGTCGGGCACAATTTGTTCTTATCAGTGTTATTTTGTGTCCAGCACTGATATCAGTTTGGCTGCGTGTGTGAACACGTGTGAATCTCTGAAAGAGTGTTCCCTCAGGATTACCTCTGGCTCAGATCTCTAAGTGGGAACTCAGTTAGCCTGGTGATCTACAGCCTGGCTTGGATCTTAAGCAGAAACTCAGATAGCCTTTTCATCCTATGTGGAGGTGTTCCTTTGGTTTACACTTTGGGTTACCTTTGGCTCAACTCTCTAGTGAGAACTTGGTTAGCTCACTGATTTGGAGCCTAGGCATACCCTGTGTGCAACAGGTAAACTGAGGCAACACTCATGATTGAAGTAACCAACACAACCATGGATCCTTGTAGAAATGAAGGTGACAGGCTAGGCTTTACTGCGATGTAGCATTATGACAAACAAGCTGTATCAACAGATCTGTTGGCAACACTGGTGCTCTCAATGCAACAAAACAGTTCAATTGACAGCAGGACTCACCGTCACCCCCTTCAGCTGCACGAAAACTGGGCTCCAGAGCTCCTACTCCTATACTCTACTCGGACCTACTAACTAAGCTCCCTTGGGGGTCCAAAATTCCCTTGATTGGTCCACATACCCCTTTTTGCTGCTACCCATCAATTTGATAAGTCCGCACATCACTGGACATCTTCATCCATCAAGGTGTCAGGTTTGACTGAAGCATTACCTTTATCTCCTTGGCACTAGGCTGACCTGACACCTTCCATCTTTCAGGTACTTTTCCATTTTTCATACTTATTATTGCAATTTCACTTATTTCTTGCCAATTTCAGTGAAGCTGAACTTTCATAACTTGTCTCTTGACAGAACCTTCAGTTCAGGCCCACTGTACATTCCGTTCAGGCCCACTGATTTGGATTACTTTGTTAGGCCTTGGGCCAGCACCTGGGCATTTCTACTTATCTTTTCTATTTTAACCTTCTACTTCCTCCTACACCTTTGCCTGAATGGAGTTGAGATCAGCTCCTATGAATTCTTGTCTTTGTACCAGTGTTGATGTCGATTTTTGAGCACTGATTTATAGCTCCAGATTCTGCAACAGGTTCAATGTCGCCTGGTGGCTCACTGGGCTTCAGCAAAGAAACATGGCCTGAGAAGGCAGTCACGTGGAAACAATAAATCATGATTCCCTAAAAGCGTAAGTGGGCCACCACTACCAAGAGGACCTTGGAGAATCCTTGGGGGCCGATGACAGGCTAGAAGGGAGTACTCTGTATTGGTAGTGGTCTTGGCCTAGTATGAACCTAGTGTGCCATCTGTAATTCAGTATAATGGAAATGTGGAAGTATGCATCTTGGAGTCAAGAGCTGAGAACCAAACTCCTTTCTCTAATGCTTTAATAACTGTTGATAGAGCTGAATAACTGTTGAGCTTCAGTGCCTTGATATATCAGTTGAGTCCTCTGAGGCCCATTATGGGTTTCAAACAACTGTTTTTCTTTGGTATTAGGAAGTAGTGAGAGAAAAACCCTTTGCCTATTAGATGTGGAGGCACAGACTCTATGGCCCCTGTACTGAGGAGATGGTTTATCTCCTGGTGTAGCAGACTCTTGTGAAAGTGGTCCCTGAAGAGAGCCAGGGAAGAATGTATGGGTGTGGGGAGGAAGAAGAAATGAATGGCATCTCCATCCTGGATGATCTCCAGCACCCATTTGTCAGAGGATATCTGTTCCCATGAGGTGCCAAACTGGGTAAAATGGCTTTTGAAGAGATGGATAATGATCTACAGAGTGAGATGACAGGGAGAGTGTTCCATGGGCACCTCAAAATTAACCCCTCAGAACTGGAAGGAAGTTGATTGAGATCTTGACTGCTTTTGACGGAGAAATTTAGGTTTCTTCCTCTGCAGCTGGCAAGATCTCTGAGATGCGTACTGGGATAACTATTGAGGGTTATTGTGATGAGCAGGGCTTAAACGGTGGCTGAGGGCTGAATTTTCTACTGTAGGCTGGAGCATAGATCCTGAGAGACCCAAGTGTGGCCCTAGAATCCTTCTACATGTGAAGGGATGTGTTGGTCTTTCCAGCAAATAACCTTGTCCCTTCAAAAGGAAGGTCTTGCACCACAGTCTGGACCCCTTTAGGGAAGTTGGATAAAAGAAGCCACAAAGCCTGTCTCATCACTTTGATCATGGGAATCAAGCATGCTGTTATGTCAGCCACATCTAATGAGGACTGGAGGGACATTTAGTCACCAGTTGACCCTTATTGACTAAGCCCTGAATTGTTCCTTGTGAGAATCAGGAAACTGCTCAATAAAAGAACTCTCATAGCCATATTTCAACAACGAGGCTTGGTAGTTTGCTATGCCGACCTGGAAGGAGGCTGAGAAACAGGTCTTCCTGAAACAGATCCATGAGTTTCAGTTCTAGTCTTAAGAGGTGGATTTGAACCGGTGGATTTGGCCCTTAGCAGCCCTTAGAATTGACTGCATCCACAATGACTGAATTGGGAAAACTTTGTGTCCTTTGCAGGAACACAATAATTTTATCCACCCAATTGCATGTTGGCTGGACTAATGCAGGAATCTGCTATGTGAGTTTGGTGTGGTCCTAGAGCTCCTCATTAATAAGGGCGGCTCACTCTGGAAGAGGTGCAGGAAGGTAGAATGTCCACTAGCTTGTGGTGAGACTTAGTCACCTCCTGTAACAGTATTTGCGGGCCTTCTGCCATCCTTTGCACCAGGTCTTGATATAGTCCAAAACCATCAACCATAGATAATGGAGAAGGTCAGTCACAGGGGATGGAGGGGGTATCACTGGGTCATTCTGTGATGACTGCCTCCTCCACCTCAGCCCCTAACTCCTTCCATGCCATGTTCGGTGGGCTCAGAAGCCATCAATGCTGCAGCTTGAGAAGGGAGTTTCCTCATTTATTGGTATGCCACAACAGAGGCATGGAAAGTTTGTTGCCTCCGAGCCTGCCAAGAGTCCCAGTGTGGCCACTGTGATGGGTAGGGACCTGGCAGTAGGGACCAGTAGGGTCCATGGCTGAGCAAACCAGTGAGGCCATGGATCAGGGGATGATAGCCTTGATGTCCACAGTGAAATGGAGTCCTGTATGCCAGGTGAGAAGGGCAGTGGGAATCCACATTTTCTTGATCACTTTCTGACTCCAGTCAGAAAAATGTGTGGCAGGAAGATGTTGGCACGTCCAGGGCTCTGGATGAGCTTAGGACCAGGCTCTGGTATTAAGTAGAAGTCAGTGTGTTGGATGCAGAAGGATCCACTGCACTCTGGAAACCCAGTGGTTCCCATGGTGTTGGTGCCAGAAGTGGTTGTTGGCGCCAACAGGCTTGCACTGTAGGGGTCAGAGATGCAGACTTGGTAACAAGGTCTGTTGGTGCCTTGTACACCAGAATTGCTACCGATGTCAATGACCGTACTGATGGATCCTTCCCTGGGGGGAATATTCTGTGCTTTCACACTCTCCTTGTACTGGTGCCTCTTTGCCTGGGCCGACCGAGTCTTTAAGCAGTCTGATTTGCTCCCTCAGCTCAGGACGGCACATCCACTGGGTACCAGATCTAGATGGCTTTGATGCCCTTGGTAACACTGACACTAACTGAGTTGGAGGTCATTTTTGGCTCAATCAGGGCTCACTACAGAGACTCACAGACCTTTTCTTAGAGGACTTACATGAGTGACTTGTGTCCCTGGTATCAGGTGGAGAGCTCCTGCTGGGACTTGGGATATCAAAGGCTGACTTCACGAGTAAGAGGTTGACTGTTAGCTAACAAATTTATTTATCACATGAGCTTTCATGGGAGAAAATTCCACTGCATCAGACTCTTTGAAAATGGGGGAACTTACTTTATTTTTAAGATGGGGGAACTTCTGTAATGTCCCCCATCTTCAAAGCGTCTGGTGAGGTGGTATTTTTCCCAATGAAAGCTCATGCGATAAATAAATTCATTAGTCTTTAAGTGCCACAGGACTCCTTGTTTATTTTGTTGAACTAGATTAACATGGCTGCTCCTTTGGAACTTGAGTCTTAGCTGTCTGTCTTTCCTGGATCTGGACTTTAGTAGCTGACACAAGCCACACGCTTGTGGAACATGCTTCTCTGCCTGGCAGCAAACACACTGGGAGTCTCTATTAGTCACTGGGATGGTGTCCTTGCAATTGAGGCACTTTCTGAAGCCCAAGGAGCCAGGCAGACCCTTGTCCAGGGGGCTCCCCCACCACCCATGTGGGCGAGAAACAAGCCCTTTCCATTTTCTTTCTCTCTTTTCTTCTTCTTCAGTTTTAGGCATGGCCAAATAAAATACAAACAAAGAAAAAGCTTCAGGGAAGCAATGTTAGCAATTCTAGAAGAGGAAGTGATCCATGAATGAATGGACAATTCTAGCTCCTGCTCTAGCCAGCGGTGACTGGGGAGGAACTGAGGAGGGTTCACCCATGTATGTTGGCTGGTCTCATGGTAGGCGAGGAGCAGCGTATATGCAGGCTGAACAGACCCTTCTACTAAGTTCTCCAATCAGCAGCACGGAGGCACAGGTACACCTACAGTGGAGCATCCGTAGGAACGCTACTCAAAGAAAAATCAAGCTATTGGAGTCTAAGAATGGGAGTTGTGCTGGTGTCTGCTCCACTGGCACAGGGAGAGGCCAGCCCTGCAGCCATTCCTGCAAACCCCCCTGGGATCTTGAAAAAAGCTCAGCTCTTTCCCTCTCACACATCTTCCCATGCAACAGATGGCACACGCCTGACTCTACCCTACGGGAACTAGTCCAGTTGATCCGGCTATGGAGGTGCACAGCTGCCCTACCATTGGGATGTAGCTGTCAATCACTGAAAGGAGCTCACTTCAGCTTCCAACCCAGGGCTACTCAGTAGCTCTGGCTGATGCTAAAGGGAGCAAACTGCAGAGACAGAGGGATCTCCTCAGACCAGAGCAAAGGATCAGCATTTCCCAGGGGTTCCTGAGGCAGTGGAGGGATTTGCCCAGGCTGGAAGCAGAGCTGAGATCAGAACCCCAAGTCTCATTCTAACTACTAGAGAACACTGATTTACAAAGATGGGGCCAGATTAAGGCCCCTAGGGGCTCAGGGCTGCAAAATCTTCTGCCCCTCCCTCTCCCACCACGCTGACAGGCAGGGAGGCACTCAGTGCTGGGCGGGCCAGAGCCCTGAGGTCAGAAGCCACAGTCCATGATGCTATCACACCACACCCAGCTGCCAGCCTGCCCCAGCATGTCTGGGGCACTCCAGGGGTAGGGTTGGCTGGAGTCCTGTGTGGCTTCCAGCAGGGACAATCCAGGGTCAAGAGTGCTGTCAGGCTGCCATGCCGGTACCCTCATGGCTCAGGCTGTCCTGTCCTGTCCCTCAAGACCCACGGCATGGTTGCCCAACAGTGCTACTCGCCCTGAACGCTGCTGCCAGATGCCACCCCACATGCCAGCCAGCCCTGCTCCTGGACTGCAGCTGCAACGTGCTGGCCCACTCCTCCCTCTGGGGCAGACCAGCCAGTCCAGGACGCGGAGGGCCAAGAGTTCCACAGACTGTGGCCTCTGGCCACAGGGCCCCTGTCTCCTCAGCATCCCCCAGGTCCAGCTGATGCTCTGCTGGATAAGCGGGCTGGATCTTTGGGGGGAGGGGAGCAGCGGCCCCTTCAGCTTGGCACTGCAGCCCCCAAAGTCTCTGCCTTGATTCTGTGTGCAATGTGGCTCATCCAGACACAGCCAGGCTTTACATATCCCTCCCCACATGACCCTGGGAATGGCTCACAGGAGACACAGAGCTGCTCCTGTGGCCACCCATCTCTGTTATGGGCTGACCGTCACATTCCTTCCTCCTCTGCTAATCAGCAGAGATGTTGTGTTTCCATTCAGCTGCCCATCGCACAGCTCTCCTTCCTCTACCAGCTAGATTCAGCACATGACCTCATCCTGCTCTTGGCATGCCCACCTGCCAGTGGGTCCGCAATGGGTAATGAGCCCAGCAGTATCCTACCTCAGCAAGCAGTGGGGCAGCAGGGGAATGGCACAGGCTGTGCTGACACCCCCCCCCTTGCCAGGAACACACAGGGGAGGTCAGAAGGCAACAGGCCATGCTGAGAGCAGTGTGTGTCTGTGTCCCATCTGCCCAGAGCACCCTGCTCTCGCCCAGGCCCCAGCAGGCAGAGTGCACGGCACCTTGGCAAAGGTGGAGCCCTTTCCCTCTGACTGGATAGTGATCGTCTGGGTTCTGCGCTGCAGGATCTGGTCTATATCTTCCTCGCAGAACTTGGAGCCTTCGTCTTCCTCATCCATTAAAGCCCCATACGCTCCTTTCCGCAGCAAATCCTCAACCTCCATCTTTGAGAGCTGCTGCACCTACACAAGACACAGGATGTTGGGGGCTGGGCTGGGAGTGCAGACATGGGGACAGTTATTCCCCCATGTTCTATGCAGGTGCAAGGCCCTGAGCCAGCCCTGTAAGGCAGAGGCTAAGAGCTCCAAAGCCCAGCCCTAGCTGGAACCATAGATCACCTCCCTGCAGATGATGCACAGGAGCTGTGAGAACCTGCAGTGATTCCATGCTAGACTGAGGCTGTACGTGCCCAGACACCTCGCTCCTGACCAGGAGTGTGGCTGCCTTGGGGAAGGACCCAGGGCACTGGCCCAGGCCCCACCCCCAACTGCAGGCCACGCCCCCAGCACAGATTCGGTGCTCGGCCCGACCCAGCCTCTGGCGCCTGCGGCACCAGTCGGGCCCTGGATCCCCGGCTGGGGACAGGGCAGGGAAAGGCAGCCTGCTGCACGCCCAGCCTAGGAAGGGGCTGGAAGTGACTGCTGCTGTTGCGAGGGCCGGGCCCTGGATCTCCGGCTGCAGACAAGGAGAGGCAGGGGCCGTGCCAGGACCCAGGGCACTGGCGTCGGGATTCAGGGCACAGGCCCTGTGTGCCAGGTGCCCGTGACGCCCCTGCTCCCGACCCCACAGAATCTGCTAGGTGAGATCCATCAAACCCACCAGAAGCAAGTGTGGCAAAGGACTAGATAGAATGACAGCCCCTCTGCCTGGCTGCACCCCACACTGCTGTTAACACAGGCGTCCTTCTGGACAGGTGACATGCTCACATGTTCCCAGCAGGACTCAGCAGCTCCCTGTGGGTTAGGAATAATTCAGTCAAACTGACAGATTTTTCCTTCAACACATTGGTACCAGCCCTTCAAACTCCGCCCCCAGACTTCCTGTCTCTGGAGAGTCAGTGCCTCCTATCACACTGGTGTGCTGGATCCTTAGTTGTTTTGTTTGTGATGCCATGGCAATCAGCAACCCCTGCTGGTCACAGCCAGAGCCAGCTGGGCACAGCACCACCACAGCAGGCTTCCTCTTCTCAGGGGCTACAAGCAGGCTACTTGTCAGCTTAGTACCAACAGCCTCTGGGCACATTCAGTTCCATCATTGTGGGTCTCAGAGTCCCTGAAGACCTGGGGTGGGCTCAGAGCTCAGTCCTTAGTGAACATTGATCCATCCAGAGACAGCAGGAAACCCTGTGGGTTTGGAAGCCTGTGCTAGGGCAAGCCATTAGTGAGCTGAGAAAGCACACCACAGAGAGCAACTAGGGAGGCTCTAGAGCTGGGACAGCAGGAGTTGCAAGTCAGGCCCCAGGGGCACAGGCAGTGCTGGGGGGACCGGGCTGGATGCTGCAAGACAGGAGTGACTTCCCTGGTGGAGGTGCTGGATGCCTGCCTGCTACAGGAGAGGCTGGCAGAGGCTGTAGAAATTGGCTGCCAGTGACATGGATCCTGAGCAGGGTCAGCATGAAGCCTCATCTCTGTGCACTCACCTGTGCTGTGTGGGCAATCAGGTGAGATCATTCTGACCTGTGGGCTACGGGCCTGCTACAGGAGATCAGCCCCATACCCACTTTGGGAAACACTGCTAGGAGCAGCAGAGGCACAGAGCCCTCCAGTGGCCCCAGCATCCACCTGGGACGGCGAGCAACCTACCCCATTGGTGCTGCCCTTGCGGTTGATGTCCTGTAGAACAGCCTTGTCCAGGCCCAGTTTGAGGCTGGCCTTGTCAAACATCTCACGCTCATAGGAGTTCCTGGTGATGAGGCGATAAACCTTCACTGCTTTGCTCTGCCCGATCCTGTGGCAGCGTGCCTGGGCCTGCGGATGCAAAGGCCATGGCGTCAAACAGTGTATGGGCAATGCCTGAAAGTCTGAACTGAGTCCAGCACCAAACCCTGCCTGGAGAACAACAGGCACAGCCTGACTCCTCCCCATAAGAGACCCAGCCTAAAGGGCCCATACCTATAGAGCCCCCTTCGCCAAGCTTCCCCACTGAGCAGCCAGCAAGTGGGAGTGAGGCAAAGGTCTGCAAACAAGGGTCTAGGCTTAGATCCCCTGCACCTAAGCCACCTTCTCCTGGTGATTCCACTTAATGCAGGACAGGCCAGCCTGAAGTCAGGAGCTCTTGGCAGCCAACTCCACATCTTCCCCACCCTGGGGCATGGTGCAGCAGGAACCTGAAGGGGGAGTCAGTCCTGCTCCTGGCCCCCTAGCACAGCTGCTCCCCCTTTGCTTGTCCGACACATCCAGCACCACTCTGCTCTGACTGCCTGGTATAGCGATGGGTGGTGGTCTGTCCCACAGTCTCCTTCGCTGGCCCCAGCAATGGGTGGGGCCCCACCCCATGGTCCCATTGGCCAGCACACAATGCCTCTTCTATAATCAGCGCTATAATTCATGGGCACCCTATCTACACACTGATAGCCCCGTTCCCCAGAACCTGGAGGTCATTCTGAGGATTCCAGTCCGAATCGAAGATGATGCAGGTGTCAGCAGCTGTAAGGTTAATGCCCAGGCCTCCTGCCCTGGTGCACAAGAGGAAGACGAAGCGATCTGAGTCCGGTTTGCAAAAGCGATCAATGGCTGCTTGGCGCAGGTTCCCACGCACCCGCCCATCGATGCGCTCATAGGTGTATCTGTTTAGACAGGAACAGGATCAGGTCACCACACAGCCTGTACCATGTGGAGTGGGGCCTCTCCAGTCTCTGCCACCCAGCTACTGGTGCTGCGGGTGCCAGCTGGCAGAGTCAGAGCACACCGTTCCTTGCAGGCACAAGGACTCTGGCTCCCCTGGTGCTGCACAGTGTGGGCAGCCAACCCCACATGGACTACGGACCTCTGGGCTGTGCAGCACATGCCCTCCTTCTTGAAGACAGAGGAAGCCCCCTGTGAACACGTCTGTGACATTCTGAAGTGGTCAGGCGAGGGGCTGTCCTTGTCAGAAACCAGTGCAAGGGCCCATACTTCTCAGAGTTCTGGCCCACATTCCACATAGGCCAACAGGAGCCACACTGCAATGGGAGGCCATGGACCTGGTCAGCAGACTCTGTGGTTTTGCCCCTCTCATTCCAACCCCCTTCCTGGGGAAAGTGTTCTGCAGGGTTTCCCTTCCCAAGGCTCCCCCACAGAGAGGCAGTGCAGCATGCACCTGTCAACTCTGGCTTCAGTGCAGAGGGGGTGACTTAGGGCTGGGGAAGCTTTGCTCTGCTGGTCACTGGGGATGGGTGTGATACCCTGCCTCCCTCATGATCACCTTGTAACGCAGCATGTATCCTCTGATGAAAAGCATGCCACATGAGGTGATTCTGCAATGTTTGCGTGTACTGAACATTATGGTTGTGGCAATAATACATGCTTGCTGCAACGTCAGGTGTATGCTTATGAGACTTCGCTGTGTGATACACCCAAAGATACATCTCATGGCTTAAAAGATATCCAAGCAAGATTGTGAGCGAGGGAGGGGGGGACAGTTCACACCTCACTGAGGTGTGTACAGAACAAACCCAGTTGAGCATTCCAGGAAGAAAGGAATAGCCTAGGCTGCAATGAAGGAACCAAGAAAGGGGCTTGCTGAGTTGGGGCACAGATAGAACCATACATGGACATTATTTGTTACCTGACCCTGAAGAGGGTGGTGAAGTCCCACAGGGAAGAAGGGGCATTATAAAAAGAGACACTTTGCTACTCTCTCCCTCTTCCAACTGCAAACACCAATAAGCAACTGAAGTGCTGGCCATAGGGGGGAGTCTAGCTGAAAGGAAGTCAGCTAGCCTATGGTGAGAATCCTCTGACTTGGTAAAGTTGCTGAAGTGTTAAGCTTAATTTAGAATGTGCTTTGCTTTTTGTCTTCTTTTGATCAAATCTGATGTGCTTCCTCTGACTAAAATCCTTTAATCCCTTAAAATCCTTCTGTAATTGGATAAATGTGTTTGTTTACTTCACCTAAAGTAGTATATTTGCTCTAAGGGGTGTTAGAGATGTCACCTGAAGTAAAAAGGCTGGTACGTATCACTTTCTTTGTTAAAGTGATGAACATTCAGTGAGCAGCACTGACCACTGTAACATGGAAGTTCCTAGAGTTGTGTCTGGGACTGGGCGTGGTGGCTGGCTAGAGGCATTCAATCACTGAGTTGGGGGCAACTTGCTAGTGGGAGTGTGTGTGAACCACCCAGGAGCCAGAGTTCTCACAGCAAACAGAGTAAGATGGGCTCCAGCAGTGGGGGACTGGAGTGACATAGTGTTCGCTGGTGCAAGCTGTGCTAGGGCAGTGGTTTCCAAACCACTGGTCGTGACCCCAGTACTGGGTTGCAGACCCTCAGGTATTGGGTCACAGTACCCCTTGCTGATGCCACTGCAAGACTGGAATGCATTGCTCAAAGATGTAATTGTTGGATTGCATGCATAATTTTTTTAAATTGGGTTCTAAGAAAAAGGTTTGAAAATCACTGCACTAGGCCTAGGGACGATTGCAATGGGGCCTCCTATATCAGTGCTGCGCAGTGTCCATCCTGTGGGTTGAATGGGCTGCACAGCCTGGGCTCCCACAGCTCTGACAGCTCTAGTTGTTGATTCCTGATCAAGAGCAAGACTTCTCTCTTGGTGTCTGCAGTATGATGCTGTTTGGGTCTAGGGGACTGTTTATGATTATTTTACATATTAATATTTCATAGTCACAGTAATCCACATGTGATGTGTCATGTTTGGTACCAATGGAAAGGTTGTAATCTGCTAGAAATGATTATGTGGTTTATATGTAGGTATCATATCTGTATTAGAAATAAGGAATGTATTTATTTTATTTCTACTCCAAGTTATTTGATCCTAAGGCAATCCCAGACTGGGTTTCTGCAAAACCACTGTCCTCTTTATGGCCCATTAACAGAGCTCACAGCTACAGTGGCCCTAGGAACAAACCTGTTGGATGAGTCACCCAGACTGACCATGTGACTCAACTGCATTTTGATTTGGCAAGGACTCTGAGAGCGTGGGGAAAGCCAAAGGTGATAAAAGGCAGGGGCCCCATCTCCAGTTTGTCTTCAGTCTGTCCACAACCAACACTCTCCTCTGGAACTATTCTTCTAGGACTGAGACCCACCCAGATGCTGAGTGTATACCAGAGGAATTGGACTAACCTGCAAACTACAGATTCTTCAAGGACCCGCTTTCTATGAACTCCAAATCATTTGTATGTGATTCACTTTGACCCTTTAACATCTCTCATATTTTCTCTCTCTTCTTTTTGTATTAAACCTTTAGTGGTAGTTACTAAAAGATTGACTGGCAGCGTGATATTCTGGGTAAGATTCAAGCCTATATTTTTGTGGCTGGCCCTTTGGGGTCAGGAGAACCTATTTCTTTAACAGACCCAGTAGTTAGGTGGGAATCTAGATGACCAGAGTGGGGAATTAGAAGCATGTTTTGTTACTGACTGGGAGACTGGTTTAAGTACCACTTGTCAGTGGTTTGGGGGTTTGGCCCCTACTTTTGCAGCTTGCCCTAATTTTGGCACATTTAGAAGGCCTGGGCCACAGGCAGGCTGACCGAAAAGCATGCTGCCTCAGCACTCAGCTACAAGGTTTCTGTGGAGGAGCAACAGGAACACGGGACCCTTAACTCACAAGATCCTGTTCCCAACTGGCACTCCCGGGATGGTAACAGACAAGAGACAGGCCAGGGTGTGTGCAGGGAATGATGTGCTAAGGTCTCTGGGAGAGAAGGCAGTGAGGGTGTTCTCTGGAGAGGATGCTGCACAGTAAGAAAAGAACCTCCATGCTCACCACTGAGGCAGACTATAGCGAAGCCCCTTGGAATAATGGATACCCAGGGCCAGAGCCACCCCATCCATCCTTCCCACTCTAAGGACTCTGAACAGCACAAAGCCCAGTGCAAATGGGGCTCAAGAGGCAGACGGACTGTGCAATATAAGAAAAGAACACAAGACCCACCCTCTTGTTGAGGGCACAGTGGGCACATGTAGGGCCCAGAGCCTGGGGGAAGGACACAATGGAGTGTGGGGGTCTTGGTTTGGCTGCTCCCCAGATTGAGACCATCCCTTATCTTAAACTACTCTCAGTTCTCATTGGCAGCAACTTGCACCCCAACTCCTTCCTTCTGAACCCAGCTCATCGACCACCTTCCCTGATGTGAGAACCAGGCCAACTGTGACTACGAGGCAACACTGCCTATGTCCCGGTCCCTTACAAAGGACAGGGCATGGACAGGTGAGGGGTGTGGGCATGGCAAGAGGGGATGGACTGGCCTAGCCAAGTAATAACTCAGTGGCATTTCTAAGCCATTTTCCTGCCACTTCTCTGTTCTCAGCCACAGCCCAGTGTGAAAGTAATTGGAAGGCATGCGGTCATGGCAGCTGCACGGGGGCTAAAGACAGGCAGAGATGGGGAAAGAACAGGGGTCTATGCAGCTACCAGGACACCTAGGGTCTCCCTCAGGGCACCTGGGACCAACCTGGACATTTGAGCACCTCCTCAATCTGCCACTGCCCTCTGCAGTCTCCCACGCGACTCCTGCCTGGAGCGCCCCACCAGTCATAGTGGAGCCAGGCCCAGCTGGGAGCTTACTCAGTGGAGAGCCCAGTGCACATCTGCCTAGGGGCTCTCGCCTCGCATGCCTAGTTGGCTAAGCCCTCAAGGGAACTACAGACTAGCACAGGGGGAGCCCCAGCTGGTTAGGCTGTGTGGAGGGGCCGAGAGGCTGGAGTAAGGAAGAAGAGGCTTTTGAGGGCCTTGTGAGCAGCCTGTGTCACAGGAGGCAAGCAGCTGTGACCTGGCTGGAGTCGCCCCCACCCCAGGCAGCAGCACTGCATCAAGAGCAGGGCCTGGCCATGGCCTCCTGCACTGCATAGCAAGACATAGGCTGGGTTTGTCTCCCAGACTGTTGTGAGCAGGCAGGGTGGGCTGAGACAGCAGGTCATGAGGGTATGCCAGGCAGCGCAGGCTGTACTGACCGCCTCTGGATGAGATAGTCCTCCAGGATGTCCAGGCAGCGCACCATCTGGGAGAAGATCAGCACCTTGTGCCCACCAGCAATCAGCTTGGGCAGCAGCTTGTCAATCAGCACCAGCTTGCCAGCCGCCTGGATCATGGCCTGCAGCTGGAAGTCCAGCGCCTCTGGGCTATGCGCCTTACGGAAATCTTCCAGGATTTTCTCCTCTGCTCCTGCAAAGCCGGAGGGGAAATCAGAAAATCAGCCCTGGCCACAGTTGGGATCCATCTGGGCTGCCCAGGCACAGCTGTCCTAGCCCTGCTCTCCACAGTCACAGATCATGGGGGAGTGGGCCCAGCTGCTGCCAAAGCCAGGCCTGATGCCCAAGCCAGGTGGCCAGAACCACACCTTGCTCATTTTCCCCTGAGTGGGAGCTGCTCTAAAGAACCTGCCCTGGGCAGAACCCCTCCCTGGTGATGAGGTAGGGGTGGCTGCAGCATGTTGCCAATTACAGGCACGTTGGTATGTCCCACCCCTGGCTCACCGTTGATGAGGTAGGGGTGGTTGCAGCATTTGCGCAACTCCATCATGGTGTTGATGAGGTTGGGCATGTTGTGCTGGCTGGCACCCTTGGACAGGAAGGAGAAGTTCTTCTCCAGGATGGCCCGGTAATACTTCTTCTGGATGTTGGTCAGCTCCACCTCAATGATGGTCTCCTGCTTGGGCGCCAGGTTCTTCTCCACATCATCCTTCAGCCGCCGCAGCATCATGGGCTTGAGGATTGACTGCAGCTTCTTCACCTGCTCAGGAAAATTGCAGACTCACTGTCCTCACTGCCGTGTGTAGCAGGCAGTGATGGCCAGGAAGGCCTCCTAGGGTAGTAACTGTGCACATGGGGACCTGAGCTAATCACTTCCCAGGGATGCCAGGGCCAACCTGTTCTGACAGAGAAGACTTTGCTAACTTCCAGCCCTGCACACTACACTGGAGCCTGAGAGCCAGGCTGGAGTGTGGTTCAGAACACTTCTGTCGAAGACACACCAGAAGAGAGGAGGCCTGACTCCCTCCCCAGAACAGAATTCATTCCTAGCAACAGGCAGGCGAGGCAGCAGGTGTCTGGAAGATGCCAGGTGAGCAGAGGCCCATGTAGACACTCCCTGCACCTCCCTCCGAGAAGCCAGTTTATACCCAGCCCCCACCCAATGCCCCACAGGCCCCGGTGCAACTCCTCCTCTTGTGCACAAACCCCTGTTGTTGCTGGCATGACGAAGGCAGCTGTTCTGACCTGGGCCTGGTGAAAGCAGAGAGGAGGTGCAAGAACCTGCTCCAAAGGACAAGCAGAGCGCAACACATAAACCTAACTGCCCTCTTCTTTCTTACATGTGGAAGTGGGGACAACAGGAAGGATGGGACCACACAGGCAATGTTCATGCTTGAGGGTGTGCTCTGTGCATGCAGGGCCTGTGCAAGGTGTGCTGGGTACAGGATGGTGTCTGCGGAGCATTCAGGGGAAGGAGAGCATGCAGGGGCTGTGTGATAGCCATGCGTGCAGTGACGGTGTGATGGCTGTGCGCGCAGGGGGCTGGAGTTGGCTGAGCGCAAGGGGGCTGGGGTTGGCTGGGTGCACAGGGGTAGGAATATGCGGAGGCTGGGGAGCTGGAGGTGGGTGCTTGGGGCATGCTGAGTGTGCAGGGGCATGTTACGCAAGTAGCAGGGAGCATGCTGGATATGCGGGGTACTGCATGTGGGAGGGGCACATGGGGACTGGGAATGTGCTGGAGATGCAGGGGCTGGGGGCATGTGGGTGTTGCAGGGTGCTAGGTGTTCAGGGGGCTGGATGTGCACATGCTGGACGTGTGCGGTTGGGGGCCATACAGGAGGAGGGGGGGGGGGCAGGTGCTGGACAGGCAGGGGACTGGGGATTATGCTACATCCAGGGCCTGGGACCAAGGTGCTTTCCATTGCCTCATTGCCTTTGCTGGGGTAAAAATTAAGCATGTGCACAAGTGTGTTTCTGGATCTGGGCCTAAGTGTGCTGGGTCTCTGCGCCACCAGTCCCTGACACTTGCCATGGGTCACCCCCACATCAACCTCTGGGCCTGCCCCCAGCCCCTGGGCCCTGCTGGTACCTGCTCCTCAGTCTTCAGGTCCCCAAACTCCTCCAAGAAGGCTGTCTCTGAGGGGAACTGCTGCGGTTCCAGGAAGTTCAGCAGGCTGAAGAGCTCCTCCACGGAGTTCTGCAGGGGCGTCCCAGTCAGTAGCACCTTGTGCTCCTGTGCAGAACGCAGCGTCAGGGCTCCAGCACCAGGCTGCTGTGCTTGTACAGCCAGTGCCAAAGAGCAATGGGTTCAAAGGAGCCAGCAGGATCACCCCATGCCCTAGAGATGCTCACTTGCCTTGCCATGATTTCACCCACAAGCAGGAGGCCAGGGCAGCTGACCGCAAACCACAAGGGTCAGAAGGACCACGGCTGGGCCAGGCACTGGTTTGATCTGCTCCCATCAGCAGAGCCCAATGCTGTCCTTGGTCAGGACACAACGAGCCATGCACTGGAAGGTCTGTCCAATCCCAACCAGGCATGCATCACAGAACTAACAGAGGCCCAGGCTGGAGCCTTACAGGAGACAGTCCCTGCTGGCCAAACAGGGCTCTATGGTAGCACCACAGGGAAGCTCATGCTGTCCCTGGCTGTGCAGCACATGCTCTCTGGAGGGGAGCTGGGCCAGGCCCTCTGCCATCATAGGAGGGAGCCTGGCCCAGCAGCGAGGGCAGAACTGGGTTCTAGGCCCAGCTCCACTGCTGGCTCAGGGGGTGAGCCCGGACAAGACCCGTCACAAATCTGGGCCACCATTTCCCCATCTATAAAATGGATTGACAGTAATGACCCATGTTTGTACAGTGACTGAGACTGGGTTTAGGAGGAGTGTACTTATTACAGTAACAAGGGGAGGGAGGGAACAGATGGAACTCGGGGTGCTGGGAGGGCTGTGGCTTCCCAAGGGTTTATGCAAAGGGCAGAAGGTGAGGCGCTGTGAGCCATGTGGGAGCTGTCACTGCTCAACAGGACAGTATGAAAGGTAGAGTCTCACAGCAGTGACCCATTAGCCTTATACTGCAGGGTGGCGTGTGTGCAACACCACAGGCAGCATGGAGTCAGACACAGACTGGGCAGGAGTTTTAATAACTCCCAGCTCTGGAGGAGCTCTCAGCTGGCTGAAGACAGCGTCTTCCAGCCGGGAGGGGCCTCTGGCTGCCGGCTGTGCATGGCAGGCAGCGTCCCCTGCACAGGGCAGCGGTGGGGAGCTGTGTGGCCACGCGGCTGTGCAGCTTCGAGGGAACACTGTTTACGGCCCAGAACCAGCTGGACGGTGAGTTCTGGTCTGCAGTGAAGCAGAGCCTGCTACACAGAGCACAGCCACGGGTTTGTGCCCTGAAGGAAGGGGGCTGTGGCAGAAGGCTGTGGCAACAGTGGGCATGAGGCACTAAGCTGCCTCTTAGTCTGCACCCTGCTGAGTCACGGCAGGCATGCCAGTTCACTGGACACCAATAAAAGAGCTTGTCTCTAGAGCCACTTCCTTGCTGTGGATAACACACAGTCTGTGCCATCCACCAGAGGACAGCAGCTGTGCAGAACTCACAGTATCCCTGCATGACAGATTGGGCAGGGACTGCTGGGGAACACAGCCCCCTCTGAGTGTGTGTGGGGGGATGTAATTAGCTACAGATCTGCTTGGCCAGCCACTGAGATTGATTCCCTGCTGTAGCAGCCCAGGACAGGGGATCTGCAATAGCACAAGCAGTCTGAACACCTCTGCTAATGACTTACTCACAGCACCTTGAGCTGGGTCAGCAGCACCTGACACTGCCATGGAGGGCCCCACCAAACACTGGCCAGGCCCCACAGCTGAAATGGGGAAACCACACAAGCAGGGTGGCAAGGCTGAGGGCAGCTGCCTGAGGACAGCCATGCCACTGGCAGGGGCTCATTTCCCTACCCAGCCCAGCTCTGACTGCACAGGGACAGTGCTAAAACATGGCTGAGTCCACCACTCTGCACTCCTGTGAGCAGCCCGTTCTCACCAGAGCCATGAGCTTCAGCCCTTCCAGCAGCTTGCAGTTCCTATTCTTCAGCCGATGGGCCTCATCGATGACCACACAGTGCCACTGGATCTTCTTCAACTCGGGGCAGTCAGCCAGGATCATCTCAAAGGTGGTGATCACCACGTGGAATTTGAAAATCCCCGGGAGAGGGTTACCCTGAGGAGACACAGGCCAGGCAGCGGCTTTCCCACCATGAGCAGCAGAATGCTTCTGACAGGCAGGCTGGGTGTGGCCACCCACCTATCAGGCAGCCCCACCCCAATCTGAGGCAGGTCTCCAGCCAGGGGCTTCATCAGAGGATCCCCCAGAAGGGCATCTTGGAGCCTGCGCACCAGTGTCCACACCAGGGGACAGTATTGCTCTCCTCGGCTGGAGTGACCCTGTAATGCCAGCCATGAGCCTTGCGCAGGGCTAACGTGGCAACCAGCAACATGAGGGGATCCAGCAGCCAGAGGGTGACACAGCTCCAGATACTGGCCTCTTGGCAAGATGTCCTTCATACTCTGGGGCAGGGCTGCACTGGGTCCTGACAGGCCAAAGTGCACATGGACTTTAGAAACTTGCTCTGACTGCAGACCCTTGAGACCATCTCCCCTCATGCAGCACATGGTTCCCTGCCTGCCCTGCACATGGCTGCCTGGGGCCAGGCCTTCTGGAGCCCTTCCGTTTGAGTGTGGGGGCTCCTAAAGGACCTGCTTTCCTCAGTCTGGGTGCCCCTGGGCAACTATGCCCCTCAGGCTGGGTGCTCCCCTGGCCCTGCATTCCCCTCCTGGCCCTCTACACTCCTCAAACTAGAATACCCCTGGTCCTGTGTTTCCTCTAATTCCTCTGCTCCCCTGAGGCTAGGGCCCCCTGGCCCTCCACACTCCTCAAACTAGGATCCCCCTGGCCCTCTGCTCTCCTCAGGGTAGGTCCTCCTCCAGCCCTCTGCTCCCCTCAGGCTTGGATCTCCCTGGCTCTGTGTTTCCTCCCAGCTCTCCACACCCCTCAGGCTGGGTGCCCTTGGACTTGCCATTTCCCAGAATCTGAAAAGCAGGCTCACACCATTAAGGAGGGCAAGACCCACTCTTGGTGGTGGTGATGGGGGCGGCGGCTGTGGAATTCTGCCCTCTTGCATGCGCACTGCCTGTCCCGGTGATACATGGAGCCCTAACCCTCTGCCCTATGGACTGGGGACCCTGCCTATTTCAGTGGTGTCCCTTCCCCACAACCAAGGCAGCAACATTCCTCATAATACAGAGGTAGGCAGGGAGCCAGGCTGCAAGGCTGACCCCAGGGTATCCAGCCAAGCAGGAGGGACCTGGAGCTTGGGGCTGAGAGCAGCAGTACCTGTGCATCTCTGTACACCATCTCATACTGCTGGATCATCTGCCTGCTGATCTGGCTGCCATGATAGACAATGGCATTCATCTCCGTCCAGGTGCGGAACTCTCGTTCCCAGTTGGTGATTGTGGAAAGTGGCGCGATGATGAGGAAGGGGCCATGAATGCCCATCAGGAAGATCTCAGAGAGGAAGGTGATGGACTGGATAGTCTTCCCCAGTCCCATCTCATCTGCCAGGATGCAGTTCTTCCTACGGATGCAGCACAACATGCAGGGGGACACAGTGCACAATGCATCAGGCAGGTCACGCCACTGCTCTGTACCTGTGAGCATGCAGAGTGGCCAGCACTGGCATCCTGGGGCTGGGAGGGGGAATTCAGGGCCCGTAAACCACTATGAGATGATCACATTAAAGGCGGTTGGCCACAGAACACATTTAATGTCTGCATATTGCCACCCAAAAGGTCAGTGGGAAAATGCTTACTCAGCTCCTGTGGGTTCCAACACAAATCAGGCACCTGGGGGTCCGAAGGCCTGGCCAGCAGCATGTCCATCTGCTAAAGCACTGTGTAGATGGTCAGGGCAGAACACAGTGCACAGTTTTGTCTCTTAAGGGCATCTGTGTCCCTACTGCTGGGAGGGCACCTCAGCACAGCCAGCACTAACCAAAATGCTACCACAGGGATCCTAATGCCACCCCCATTTTCCCGCAGCCTCTCCAGCCCCTTGAAGGCACCAGCACCCAGCATACACCTCAGGCCACTTGGGAGGAGCTGATTTCCGTGGTTTTAAACAACCATAAAGGTAAAGCTGCAAAGGACACAGCTCTGCTGACATTCTCCTAAGATCAGGGGGTGCAGGGTCCCACCTGCCCATTGGGCACAGGGGCCCATGCATCAGCCACAAAACGGTACAGCAAGCACCCTCTTTCCCCCCGGTGACTCCTTACACCAGTGCTTGCTCAAACCCTTCCTTACCTGTTGTACCAGTTAAAGAGCAGCCAGTTCATCCCCTCCAGCTGGTACTCCCGCAGCTGGTTGCTATTCTTATATTCCCGAGACTTCTCCAGTTTCTGCCAGGACTCGGAAGCAGGGCGCTCCTAGGAGGTAGAGCAGACAGCATGAACCACAGAGAGGAACAGACAAGCGCTCAGCGAGGCATGGCCAGAGACACGGGACATGGGACAATGCTGGGCTCAGGCAGAAAAGGAAACACACAAGAAAGATGTTCCAAAATAAATAGCAAGCATCAGCTGATCACAGCAAGGCCATAGTCCCCAGATCTTCCCCACCCTGAATATGGGGGATCTGGAGCTCGGGCAGAGCAGCAGAGGGCAGCAGACCAGCACCGTGGGGCATCAGCAGACCTTAAACAGCATCAGTGCTAACAGAACTCCCTCTCCCGTGTCACAGGCAGGCCGAGGAGTCCACGTTACCACAGATTTGATCTCCGGTGGGATCTGCAGGGACTGGAACTCTTTGATTTTTCCGGGGTCAACATCTTCCTCCAGCTCCCAGGTGCTCTCCTCATATGGCAGCGAGCACCACTTGACCAGGTAGTGGGTCACCTCCTGCAGCACAATGAGAGGTGCTTTGGGATCAGGGAGGGTGTATGGGGCAGGCTCCCTGGCAATGAGAAATGCCCTGGGGACACTTTCAGGTGGTAAGGCCCAGGATCCATGAGCTCTTCTGCCCCATGGGTTGCAAGTCCCCAGCAGGCAAGTGCTGTAAGCATGCACAGGCATTCAAACACACGCCTGCCCACCAGCAAGTGTGCACACACAGGTCATGCAGGGACGAGCAGATCCAAACTGGGCCCAAATATCCCCCTGCACGGGCTGGGCACTCAGGGATCAAGGTCTTCTCTGCAGGCCCTAGCTGCCACGAAATGCAACACATCAACCCCTGCTGCTCAGAAGGCTGAAGAAGAAAGCCAGGACTCAGTACCAGGCCCAGGGGGGTCTCCGTATTTCCAACCCCCTGCTCCCAGTACATCCGGGGCTCACTGAGTAGTACTGGACAGTAACTGCACTGACACCAGCACTGCTGAAACCCACAAAACCTGTCCCCACAGGGCATTTCCCTGGGCAGAGCCTCTGCTCTCCCCACTGCCCCTCATCCCCCCATGTACAGATGAGGAGCAACATGGCAAGAGTTGCACTCACCTCCCCAGTGTCAGAGTCCTTTGTATGAGCCACCTCCAAGATCCGATCCACCTCCACGTAGTCTGGGTTGAACAAATCCTCGTCAGGCTGGTGCAGCGGGAGGAGAGAGAGCGACACATTCAGGCAGCCTGCTGGGCCGAGCAGGCAAGGGTGAAAAGGGCATGGTCTCTGGACCCCACAGAGCAGGGGGCACACATCAGAGCAGGCCTCTTGTGCCACTAGAGGCATCAGGAGGGCAGGCCCCTTACTGCTTTACACCACATGGGGATTCTGGCTCCATTCTGCCATGGAGCAGGGATGTCTGCCTGTGCTCAGGTAGCAGGGTGCTCACACCCAGAACCCAGTGCCACATGCTAGTGACTCCACCAGCTCCTGTCAACAGTGAGAACCTAGCAGGCAACACTGAGCTGTTGAGGAGAAGCTTTAAACACAACTCCAATCGCACCCCAACCTTTCCTGGTGAACCTCAGCAGCTCCAGTCACCTGCAAAATGGCGCCTCCTGACTGTCCTCTGCCAGCTCCTCCACACAGCCAATACCCCACAGCCTGGCACCAGGCAAGGCCAGCAGGGGCTGCCACCTGCACTGGGTCCCTCTGCCCTACCTTGTTGGAGCTGTCAGCACCATCTTTAAAGGCTGCAGGTAGTGGGGTACAGCCTGGGGGGAGGAGATCTGTGTTCTGCAGCTCCAAGCCTAGGCCCCAGCACTCTGGCAGAGCACACCTTGCCCTGTGTGGGGCGAAGGTTATGGAGCCCTCCAGCAAGGCACGATGTTGGCACAAAGAGGGATCAGGCTGGAGAGTTGGTGGCACCCCTGATGATTTACAACCACAGTTAGAGTGGTTTCTATTTCCTAGCAGTTGATTTACACTTGCCAGGACATGGCACGGGAGCCACAGGAAATGTCTCCGGAGTTAATGAAAAAAAATGATAGAAAATGGCTCTTAGGTGGAACGAGATGAATTTGCTCCCAAAACAGGGGCTGGGCAGGGCTTGTGTGTCTGTGGCTCCCCCTCCCTGCAGCAACCCTGTCCCAAAATTTCACTTGCTTGCACCATGAGCAGCACCTGACACGGTCAGTGAGTAATGCAGAGAGCTCTCAATGGAGCCACGATGCCCCAGGCCCTCAGAGATATACAACAAGCTGCAGGAATCCTGAGCAAGATGCTGCCTGTGCCACAAATCCCCAGCCCCAACATCTTGCCTTGGCATGATAGTACCACATCCCCTTGCTCACACTGTCCTGAAATACACTGCCTTGGCACAGCCTCTCCTCGCACTACCACTGCCCTGACACGAGGGTGCTACATAATGCTCCCTGCTCACTCTGCCCCAATACACACTGCCCTGGAACAGACCAAATATGACGGTGCCAGGCACCCCTTCCTCACCCTGTCTTGCCACATGTTCCCAACTCAGAGTGAGCATGATCCACAAAATCAAGCAGGAGGTGACCATGGCAGGGCAAGCTGCAGTGGGGCTGGGTTAGCTTGCTTGTGTGAACTCTGGCCTGAGCCTCACCGTGGTCTGTGACAACTCGGTGCAATTCCCCAGAGCCCTGGTAGTGTGGACAGCAGGGCTTGCTGCTATCACCCCAGGAACCATGAGGGGGAGGGGCACTGGCCTTGCAGCCCCAAAAGGATGGCTTTCCCCTGCTGTGCCTGGGCTGCTCTGGGGCTCCCCCCAGTCACACACACACACTAAGGAGAAAGTCTCCACCTTGCCCCACTGGCACTGGACAGAAGTGGGCAGCCAGCCCCAGGACTGGAACACAGGCTGCCTTGCTACCTCCAGCTGGCCACCATATATGCTCCAGGTAACGGAGCACTCAGAAGAAAGCCAGGGCAGGTCAGGCTGAGCCAGCCATCACAAGGCAGCTTTTGCACTGTAACAAACCAGCACAGGTGGCAGGAATAGCAGAAAGCAGAGGCGCCTGGGGGGGGGGGGGCCCCGGGGGGGTCATGGGTAGCTAGTTTAGCCAGCCCAGCGTTCCAGAGAGACAGGAGAGAAGTGCCAGTCAGCCTGGCTGCTGCCTCACCTCTGTGAAGATGTGCTTCATCTGGGCCTGCTTGTTCCGAAAGCGCTTTATCTTCTGAGAGATCCTGGGGTCCTTCTCCAACTCTTCCAGGGTTGCCCACTTACAGTGCAGGTAGGAGCTGTTGAACAGGCAGCCAAACATGAAGCCTGGTGGACAGGAATCCACCCACCACCCAGCCATTGAAGGTGCCGTCAGTGACAGCCACAGCAATAAGCCCCTGGTTGATGAAGCAAAGCACTGCTACGCTGAGACTGAGTGCGTGGCCAAGAGCGATCAGATAGTGACCCTAAGACGCAGCGGGGAGTGGGATCAGAGGGGAGCCTGGAGGGAGGAGTGTGACACTGTCTGGGACTAGGGGACTGTTTTATGATTATTTTTTCATATTACTATATCATATTTGCAATAATCCATGTGATATGCCATGTTTGATATCAACAGAAAGGCTGTAATCTGCTAGGAATCATTATATGATTCATATGTAGGTATCATATTTGTATTAGAAATTAGAAATCTATTTGTTTTTATGTGTGTTCCAAGTGATTTAATTTTAAGGCATTCCCAGTCTGGCTGTCTGCAAAAACATTTTTTTCCTGATGACTCATCAAGGGAACTCCCAGTTGAAGTGGGCTTAAGACAGTGTTTCCTAACCGTGCCACGGCACACAAGTGTGCCATCAGGTCTGAGCAGGTGTGCCACAAAATTTTTTGTAAAACTACTGAAAGAGCTCAGGCTTGGTTCATTGGTTCCTGAATATTCATGAGTTCATTTGGAAACTATATGGTGGTGTGCCTCAAATTAATTAAAGGTAGCAAAGTCTGCCATAGCAGAGAGAAGGTTGGGAACCACTGGCTTAGGAGGAAACCTTTTTGGCCAGTCACCTAAGCTGACCACATGACTCAGCTCCACTTTGATTCGGCAAGGACCCTGAGAGCATGGGGAGGTCAGAAGGTGATAAAAAGCCATAGCCCATTCTCAATTTTGTCTTTGGTCTTCAGTTTTCAGTTTGTCTGCAACCAACACCCTCCTCTGGAACTATTCTTCTGAGACTGAACAAAGGACTGAGACCCACCCAGCTACTGCTGGGTTCATACCAGAGGAGTGGGACTAACCTGCAAACTACAGGATCTAAAAGGATTTGTTTTCTATGGACTCTAAATCATTTGTATGTATGTGATTCACTTTGACCCTTTAACATCTCTCATATTTTCTTTCTATTCCTTTTATATTAAACCTTTAGTTGAAGTTACTAAAGGATTGGCTGGTAGCGTGGTATTTTGGGTAAGATCCAAGCCTATATTGTTCTGGATGATGTGGTTGGCCCTTTGGGGTCAGGAGAACCTATTTCTTAAAGAGACCCAGTGGCTAGAAGGGACCATTGGAACTAATGTGCAGTAAGGGAGCTGCTTCTGTTTTGTTACACTTGGTGATGCCCAGAGAGCGAAATCAGGAGCATGTTTTGTTACTGACTGGGAGAATGGTTTAAGTACCACCTGTCAGTGGTTTAGGAGTTTGGCCCCTGGTTCTGCAGCTTGCCCTGACTTTGGCACATTCAGAAAGTTATCCCAGGGGGCCTGGGTCACAAGGGGGTCTAAGCACTTAGTTGGCATCAGCTGTGGTGCAGCAAGCTGGATGCGAGTGTGAGGGAAGCAGCATGGGGTGGGTAGGAGCACATTCACACACACATACCACATTTGTGCACCTATCTCTGCACACACCACAAGCATGCATGGGCACATGCTTCCACCCACAGCACACGTGCGCACACACACACCTGAGCACGCATCTCCGCACACTGCACACACTCATGCAAATCTCTGCACACAGCACAGGCCAATAGAGAATCCGAGTGTGGCACATACAAGTTTCTGTACTTGACGTAGAATTCCTCCATCTCGTGGGCCTGGCCACCTGGGGAAACCTGAAACCAAGAGTGAGCAGGTCAGCAACAAGTGCAGGGAGCTGTGGGGGGCAGGGACCTCTCCTCGGCCAGGGCTCTGACATAGTTCCTCTGGTGCATGTGAGCAAGAAGGAGATTTGGCATGCAGAGAACAGAGCTGAGTAGCACGAGGACAGTGCTGAGTGCTCCCCAGCTCTAACTCATCTCCAGTGGCCCTGGAGAACCAGGAGTGGTAGCACAGGGCCAGAACTTGCTCCTTGCATTGCTCCATAATACACTTGCACAAAGGACAGCCACATGCCCACAGCTCTGCCCTTGTCAGGGTTCAGACTCCCATCCAGCTCACCTCACTGCCTGGCTGACAGGCAATGGCTGTCCCTGCCCAAGGTCGGGAGGGGACCATGTTAGCCCCATGTCCTGGAAGTACTGGAAACTACCACAACTCACACCCCAGAAGTGTGGGATCCAGTAGAAGCTGCACACGGCTTGCCTTGTGGGGACCCAGGCCTGCTTCTCTAGGGTGTTGCCAAATCCCTCAGAACAAACCACATCCCTCCCCCACAGTCCACCTCTGTTCCAGGGAAGGACATGACTCTGCTCTTTGGGAAGCTGATGATGCTCCTTTGTGAGGCTCTGCAACTGGCCCCTCCAGGCCCAACCCCCTACCATACTGCAGACCCCAACCATGGCCATGATTAGCCATTCTGAGCCCTTCTCTCATCATGCCCACTGGATCCCAAGAGCCTGGAGGAGACTTTCTCTGGGAGGTGGCAGCGCTGACTCCTGAGGAAGTGGGAGGTTCTAGCTGACACATTATGCCTCTTCCTTGGGGGTGGCCCATCCCAAACGATGCAACATCACAGCACCTCTCCATCAGCAGGGTGAGCCTCATCAGCATGGCAGAGCTGTGCCTGGGTGCCTCCCCTTTCCAGACATAAGAGGGAAGGGCACTCACCTCCTTCTGCACCATTCTGGAGGCTAGGATCTTCTCAATGATATTGGCGTCATCCTCGGGGGGCTCCTGAGGGCACCGAAGCAAAAGAAGAGCTCAATATTCTTTCCTGGTAGCATGGCATGCTGCCCCCAGCCCTGCAATGCAGAGCTCACTGGATACCCCTCCCCTCTGGGCTCATAGTGCTTCAGGAGCTGGGGACTGGCAAACAGTGGAACAGGCAGTCCCCCAAAAATGCTCTTCACAGCCCAGGGCTGTGCTCCGCCCTGGTGCCCCCAGGGTATGGGGATCAGAGCAACGTCACCCACACCATGCAGTCTGGTCAGGAACAGCCTCAATGGACCCTGGACGAAGGTGCCACTTCCATGGCTGTGTCTGTGGTGCAGAGGACAGGGGTCAGCCCTGCTCCTCCTAGCAGCGCTCAACTGAGGCTGCCCAGCTGCTGGTTGAGCCCTTTCAGAGCCCAGCAACAAGGCACTCTCCACTCCCTGCCACACACCCAGAAGATGGCACCAGCAGGCCAGGAGCCATTGCACCCCTCTTCCCCGGGAGCCAGACAGAGTCTCAGGACCAGTGCCTGCCTGTCAGTGTAATGGTTCCAGCCTCGCAGCACATGGTGCACACAATGGGGACACCCAGCCATACCAAGCTCAGCTCCACACAGTAAGCAGAGAGGCAGACAGCTAGGGAGGCCTGGGGGAAGCTGGCAAGATACAGCCACTGGAGAGCAGGGCCAGCAGGGTGTTGGGGTGAGCCCACATAGGGCTAGACTGGCTGCAGCAGTTAGCCCCACAGAAGGGAGATCCCCACATCTCAGGGCTGGCTGTACCAATATCTGTGCCCAACAAATACCCTTCTCTAACCCTGGGGCACCAGGAATGCAGACATGTCCACTCCCTGGACAACTGTTCTAAGAGCCTTGTGGGTGGGTTTTGTTCCTAGACTGGCAAGGGCCATGGCGTCAGTGGGTTTCCCTACCCACAGCTTCCATGGCCACCAGTAAAATGGTGCATGTCAGATGGATGCAGAGAATGCAGCCAGCCCCAAAGGCCACAGCCTGTCAGACCTGCTGGCCTAGTGCCAAAGAGACCAGGGAGTGGGAGGCTTTGGCCTCTGCACACAGTGACCCACCCTGGCTGGGGTCTCCCTCAGCAGTGCTAGATCAGGCCACGATTGCCCCATTCAGATGGGAGCTGATACCAAGTGGTACCACCGGCTAGTCAGAGCTAGGACCTGCCAACTCCACTTCCCGTTCTCATTTAAATTTTCTCAAAGGATCTCCCGGGATGATCAGGAAATCTCATGTGCAAAGCTCATTTCAGTGGGCTGGGATAGGCCAGCTCCCACACTGGGCACTGCACTGCCTGAGGCCCTGCATAGTGCCAGGGGAGTCGTAGGGCTCCAGCCCCACCCATCCCCATCCCTGTCCTGGCAACAGCAGGGGTCAGATTGTGCCCGGGCCGCCTGCCAATGGCTGGCAGGGGTCAGATCCGTGCCAGACTTCCAGCAGTAGGAGCCCAATCTGGCTCCTGGATCTAGCTCCAAGGCTGTACTGGGCCCAGGGGGCAGGGCTGCATGCAAGGCGGGGCCTTTTTCAGGGCAGTGACAGCCCTGGAGAGGGTCCAGACACACCAACAGGCTGGAGGCACTGATCTCTAGTGCTTGGCCCTGACAACTTAATGTAGCTAAGGGATACTGCAGGAGGGACAAGACAGCAGCCCACAGGCACCCTGAGGACACTACTGCCAAGGAGGGTGGGGTGCACTGGGAGCATCAGGATAGCCTCCCAGGATATGGGTAGGGCAAGGGCCTGCAGGAAGAGGAGGGAACTAAGGCAACAGACTGTGGGCTGGAGAATAGGCCCTCCTTGACCTGGCAAAAGACATGTTGGGACTCTAGAGATTCTCTCCCAGTTCAGTGTTGGGGCAAATGCTTCACTTCCTGAGTGCCTCAAGCATGGTCTGCAAGAAGCCACGCTCAGCTTGGCTGGACAGTACTCTGGGGGGTGGGGGGAGCTCTCACCATCCTTGGGCACCCGTGCTGCCCGCACTCTGGTATTCCCAAACCCACATGCTCTTGCTCCCTCATCTCCCTGTGTGCCCCTCCCCCAAGCCAGCTCCCCTCCTTTCTCCAGAGAGGGCCGAGCAAGACAGGTCAGGTGCCTCCGTACCTCTGCCTGCCATGCTAGAGTAGACGCGGAGAGTGCGGAGGCTCTACCAGCTCCCAGAACTGCTATCGTTTCGCCATCGTCATCCACCACTTTGAAATCCAGGTCCTCATTGTACTTCCTCCGCTTCACCTGCCGGCCTGAGCGGCGCTTCTGTGCGGCAGACAACAAAGGCAGTGAGAGGGCTGGGAAAGCCATGGCCAGCAGGACCTTCTACCTCTGCCTGCCCATGGCTGAAGGTGTGAGGGTAGTGACGGGGGGAAGAGACAGCCCCAGGCCCAGCCTCGCAGAGAATCCCATCCCTTGTGCAGGCTTGTGGCCCAGGCATTGCTAGGGTGCAGTGACTTCCAAGCAGCTCTGTGACCCTTGGCTTGTTCAAGGGCAAATTCTCTCCAACAGGGCAAGCCCCATATTGTCTCCACCTTCCACGGGCCAAAACCCTGCTCAAGCACACATGGCCAGGACCTCTCTGAAACTCCAACCAAGGGCCTGAGACTTTAGGTCTGTGCCTCTGGTGTTTCTGTTTTGGGGCACTCTTGGGATGCTTTTCTAGCCTGGTTCACAGGTGGCCAGGTTCTGCTGCAAGGTGGTGAGGCCCCTGTGCAATATCACCTGGGCCATCTGTAAGGGGTCCACTGGAGAGCTGTACTGCGCTGGCCTGGGAGGGAGGTTCTCACCACGATATTCTCACCCCACAGGAATGGAGCACATTGCCTCTAGCATTGCAGCCCCACCACGCAGGCACGAGAGGGCTCCAAAGCAGCAGGGATTGGGGGGGGGGGAGAACAACACTGTGATTTGCTCACCACACCCTCCTGCTGGCCTGAAGAGCAAGGGATCAGAGCGGAACAAGGCCAAGTGAGTGCAAGGACTATGTGCTGCATTAACACCAGAAGCAAGCCTCATAAAGGCTGCTATCCACTGATCTCTAACTCCTACATGGATGCCCTGAGCATTGAGCTTTGTACACAGGCACGCAGAGATAAGAAATCAGCTGTAGGAAATCAGAGCTCTGTGAGGACCCCAGGACACACAAAAGGATCTAACCAGGACCCACAGTGGCCAGGGCCCTGCACGTACCTGGCTGTCAGCTGACTCAGCAGACTCCTCAGGGCTTGGCAGAGATGGGCTCAGGAGGCCTTGGTCCAATTCCAAACTCTCCAGGGGGATCTCATTTTTCCTTTTTCCTTTCTTCTTCTTCTCCACAGGGGTTGGTCCTTGCTCCTTGCTGCCAGGAGACACTGCCAGTTAGTCCCTGCTCCAGAGATCTCAGAGTTCTGCATCCAGGGAGGGGCCAACAAAGCCCTTTGCCTTTAGTTTTTTAATTCCCATTTAGGGAGCTTCTGCAATAGCTCAGCAGAGTACACAGAGGCCAATGGGGAGAGTTCACCTTGGAAGCAACCCCAGACTGTGTGTGATGTACTTGGTCCCACACTCACAGAGCTGCACTGAAGCAATCAGAACACCTGGCCTTGCGGTCACAACGCCACATGGACACCTGACCCTGTGGTCACAACGCTGCACTGACGTGATCAGGATGTGGTCACAATGTCAGGCTCGGTCAGCCCATGGCCTCACTTCTGAAAAGCTAAATGACCCTAGAGAACAGAAGGTGGCCAGCAGCTCCCCTAGTGCCCTGCCCTGCGTACCATGTATGGTCAAATGGGGCCTACAGCTGGAGTCCTACAATATTCCCACTGTGGAAGGAGTTTGGCCCTAGGAGCGGGGGGTCAGGACTTCTGGGTTCTACGCCCAGAGTGAGGTGCAATGAGCAGAGCGGGAGTCTGGAAGGACAAGAGGTGGTTCTCTTTGTTACCTTCTGACTAGAGGCTCTTCAAGACATGTGGTCCTCCTCTGTATTCCACTAAGGGTTCCACACATGTGGCCAAAGCTAGAGCTTTTAAAAGTAGTAGTGTCCACTGGTCCACGCCCACACCCATCTCTCACCTCATGGTTTTGTCTGAGGCAACAAAGGGCAGGGTGGACAAACCATGCCATCAGCTCCTCCACCACAAATCAACCAGATCTGTAGCAGAGGAGAAGAAGGGTGGGACTGGAATAAAGATAGGAATCACACAATTCACAGAATCTCCAATTACAGGCAAGTGGCCTCCCGTACTTTGAGTGATGGTTCCTATCCTATTCCATTGAGGGTGATTAACAAGCAGTTCCTTAAATAGGAGGAAGGCATGAGATAATGATGAAACAGAAGACAATTGTGCCAAAAAAGACATTTGTAGCAGAGTCCTGCATGAAGGCATAATGGAAAGAGAAGGCCTATACCAAATTCCAGGCGGCCACCCTACATATGTTCGTAAGGGGCACACCATGAAAAGTGGCCTAGTTTATGCCTACGTTCATGTAGAATGGGCCCATATCCCATGGGTTGGAGACAGCCAGGATAACTGGTAGCAGAGTATAATGCACCCCAAAGCCCACTTACAGATCCTCTGAGTGAAAATCACTTCCCCTTAATGTGTACGGTTATAGCAGCAAACAACGTAGAAGACTTCCAGAAGGGTTTCATTTTTGGCAGGTAGAACATCAAGGTCCTGTGGACGTCAAGGGAGAAAAGGCGCCTTTTCTTTGCTGAGGTGGGAGGCTGCAGAGAGAAGGTGGGTAACTATATGTTGGCTGGGATGGAAACAAAAGAAAACCTTTAGAGGGAATTGGGGTGCAAGTTTAGGGAAACTGGGTCTTTGTGAAGTGGTAAAGGGGAAGTCAGCCATCATAGCCGCTGTCTCTCAGAAGTAATAGTCATCAGAAAGGCACCATTCACAGAGAGAAGAGAGAAGCAACATGAGGCCAAGTTCAAATGGTGACTCTGTCATTTTCATAAGGGCAAGGCTGAGAGAGTGATGGACTGAACAGGATGCTAGGGTCATAGGTTCACCTGGAAGTGAATGGATGAGTAAAGAAAAAGTGTCTCTCTACCAAAAGGTGGAAAGCACTGATAGCAGCCATGTGCACCTTGATGGAGCTGAGAACAAGGCTAGATGCCTTCAGAGAGAGGAAACGTTCCAGAATAAGAGGGACATCCACATCCCCAGGAAGAAGACTCCTGCTTTAGGAGCAAGAAGTGAAACACTTCCACTTGACTCCACGGAATATTTCGTGGACTGCCTCTGGTTGCTCAAGAGAATACCCTTCACTGTGGACGAGCATTTCCACTCTAATAAAGATGTCCATACAAAAACCTAGCTTTGAGATGAAGAGCACAGGGATCAGGATGCTGGATCCACTTGCCATTTTGCATGGACAGTTCTGGGAGAGGGAGTAGGGAGCATGCTAACATACGGAGAAGCAGGGGAAACCAGAACTGTCAAGGCCGGAAGGCAGCAATCAGAATAACTATTGTGCTTGCCTGTTTGACCCTATGCAGGACTCACGATTGGGGAGAAAGGCATAACTGAACCAATCCAACCAGTGAAGAACTATGGCATCATCCTGGGACAGGGCACCGAGACTACTCATGTAGCAGTACTGAGTGCATTTACTGTTGGCCTGGGAGGCATTCATGTGATGCACTCTGGGCTATGATGTATGTGACTTTTCTGTTGACTCCTGCCATGTAATCAGGGGTTAAAGTATAATCTGGGGTGCCCCGGAACGCTCCCGCACAGACGGGCCCCCCAGACCCCAGCCCCTGTCCCCCCATACCAGCACCCCACTCCCTGCCCCCAATACCACCCCCAGAGCAAGTCAGGCCACCCCTGCACTCACCAATGGTGGCATGGCTGGAGGCTGTTGGCCCCAGGCCCTGGCGGCAGCATGGCTGAGGTGGAGGCAGCAGGTCCCAGGTTGTGGCGACGTGGAAGGGGAGGGGTTTGGTGCTGGGCTTGAGCTCCTTGCCAATGTCCCTGGCCCCGCCCATTGGAACGCAGTGGAATGCCGCTCTGGGGCCCGCTATTTTTAAATGGTGGGCCCTGGAATGCAGCATTCCTGCTCCATGTTCTATTTTTGGGGGCACCAGAACACTGAGACCCTAAAAATAGTGGGCCCCAGAATGACATTCCGGCTTATTTTAAACCCTGCATATAACTGTCTGGTTTGATGCAAAATATGCCATGCAGGGTTCCTCTGTGAATACTCATAACATAGTCTGCATTATTGTCAGGGTATTATGTATTATGTCTTCTGTAGCATCATGTATGTGTACAGATGTGAAGCATGTTCCCAGACATTTCACATGGCTCAGGTGGCAGGCAGACAAATCAGGGAAGCCTCTCTGCAGTGAGACTGAAGAGGTACATGACAAAGAAAATGCAAATTCAGCTCCTGGGCTCAGGCTAAAAGAAGATCACTTTAGCTGGGGGTTGGGGGAATTCGAAGAAAGTACACATGCTTGGAAGGGTTAGTGTTTTTTTTGCCAGAGACTCTCCATCTTGAAAACATCACCAACTACAAAAAGGATCAGGCCCTGCCTTAGGAGAAGCAGAGATTGGCTGCTAATCCACCATTCAGCCAAACTTTGCGAGTTATCCTGAACAGTGGTGTTAGGTTGGAATGTATCTTATATTTTTACTTGCTTGTGCTATCTCCTGATCACTTTATTAAATGATTGTGCATTGATTTGCTGTATACTCACTTAAAATCATGTTTTAGACAATAAACTAGAATTTGCTTTATCTAAACCTGTGTGAACTTTAGAGAGAGTGAATGAGCAGGCTGGGGCATTCACATTTCTTTGACAAATGGGCGAATCGGTGTCTATGAGCCAAGGTGATAGGGGAAGGGTCCCAGTCCTTGTAGGACTGCAGTTCCCAGCGTGGTACCTGGCAGTGCTCACTGGGGGATGGCCCCATGTGACTGAACAGCGCACTTCCACTGCCTGGGACTGATTACTTGCAAGAGGCTGGTGTGGGCTGACCCAGGAGTGGGTGGCCATCTAGCAAAAGCAGAGTAAGTTGGGATGCAGGAGTGAAAATCTGGGGGACATAGCAGCACCTCAGACCAGATTCTGGGAGGGGAGCTCCCCAGCAACTGAAAATGCTGATGACTACAGTGTTGTGAAGCTTCCATTCATAATCAGTCATAAACTTTCTATTGAGGGAGCCTGTGATTACATTTTGAGTTCTGGAAAGATATGCTGCTAACAACAGAATCTTGCAGGTAATGCACCAATTCCACAGGCAAATTGCCTCCATGTAGCACATGGGAGACTATATGACTCCTTGCCCGTTGATGTAATGGATGGTGGTGATGTCCAACATGATGAAGACATGACAAGAATGGATGAATGGAAGGAAACATCTGACACGCTCTCCACACAGCTCAAAATTCCAAATGTTCACCCAGGATGCTTGAGCAGTCCAAGTGTCTTGAGTCATGCACTCATGAATGTGGGCCCTCCATCCAATGAACAACATATCCATTATCATCATTGTGAAAGGTGAGGACAGGAAAAAATAACAGACCAGTGCATATTCAACCTGAATCTGTGAATTACTGAATGAAGAGGATCATATAGGGAACAGTGGTGAGAAGATCATGTTGCTAGCAGCCAATCGTCTAGATCAGGAGTGGCCAAACTTACGTAACTCAAAAGCCGCAAAAGTCGATTATTAAACCTTTGAGAGCCACACTGAGGCATATAACCACATATTTTTACCTACTCCAAAATTACTAAGCTTAAAATTCATTGCACACTTTAATTTTATCATAAAAATAGAGCAAATATTGA
Organism: Podocnemis expansa; assembly: GCA_007922195.1. NCBI lineage: Eukaryota > Metazoa > Chordata > Testudines > Podocnemididae > Podocnemis > Podocnemis expansa. Next base: position 494,074 of record ML682044.1, read on the forward strand.
TCCACTAATGTCAGATTCTAATAATTATTTAAGATTACTATGAAACTAGGCCTACACAGTTAAAATTTAGCTGTTGCTAGATGTAGAACACTACAGGCTTGCAGCAAGTTTTTTTTTTTTTTTTTTTTTCAAATCTGGGCAGTAACTTGTCAATGCAGTAGGTAAAAGCTCTCTCAGATGCTGCTCTCTAAGTTTTGCACAATGTTTTGAATTTCATTGTGGAATATGATAATTCACAGCAGTAAGTTGTGCCAAAAATTGAAAGTAATCTATGTTCAGTTTTATACTCTTCTCCTTTGTATTTTCATTTCTTAGTATTCCACATCATGTTTAGGACTTGTAAAACATGATTTTATTTTAACAACGAGTAAGCTGCTTAAGGGTCTATGAGAAAATCTAAACATGCTATGGCCCCTCTGACCATGTCATGCTTCTCTCCACTCTCTGTTGCCGCTTCCCTGCCGTCTCTTAGCATGCTGCTGCTTCTCTGCTCTCTCCAACCATGCCGCACTTCTGCCCCCACCCCACCCCGGCCCCAACAATGCCCCTGCTTCCCTGCCAACATTTCTGCCAGTAAACTTGTTCACTAAAATACTCATAGAAAGTGAAGACAAAAGGTCTGAGGACTCAGACACAATTCATTTTAAAATGAGAGTAATAGTAACGGAAAACACTGCTCTCATCTTAATCCTGTGAAGAGATGCACACAGGGACACCTCTTCAACTGTTCAGAATCACAACAGGTCAATGAGAATTTAGGGGGACAGAAAGTGCAAGATCACAGCCTGTTTCAGTAAGTCGTTTGGAGTCCATGCACAGAAGATACTATGGAAAAATTCCCATTGAGTTTATTCAGTTTGGGGTCAGGCCCTGTATAAATTCTAAATATCAATATTTGGTTTTTATAATACAAAGTAAAATCTTTATTGGTGAGAGATTTTTTTCAGAAAGTTTACAACACAATTTTGTATCTTCAGCCCTTCACAACAACTACTCTTTTCTAATGGACTCAGATACCCATAGAGTCATTCATGAAGACTGCACTGAAATATAAGTAGATTTTGACTATACAACAAAGCAGAATTAATACATGTTGAATGCTGTTTAATCAGTAGAGTATAGTGCTGCTATTGAACTTTGCAGTGAATATAAATTATCTTGGTAATTGACTTACCGGTAGTTATATTAATTAAAATTTTCTTTAAAATAAATGTATTAGCAGTTCTTTCTGCAAACAGATGACATACTGATGTCTCAGGCATGCTTGGTTCAATGGACTTAAGGAATTTTTTTTCTAAAGCCAGTTTTCAGTAGTGGTGATCTATCCTAAGTCTAAATCATTTTGCATGCTGAAAATGAACCATGATCCATAATAAGTACTTGTAACATTCTTTATATTAACAGCGGTTTTTTAAATAGCCTTTTGACACTAGTCAGTGGTTTTGGATGTAACACTTGTGTCAATTTTCAGTCATTTCTGATGATTTTTATTTAATTCTCAAAATAGAAATACAAGAGAAATCATTTTGCATTATATTACAATATCTGGAAATGCCAGGTGATTTTTAAAAAAGAAAATTAATTTACAATTGCTTTTCAGGTTTAAATTGCTAATCATCATCACTTATCTGTAGTTCATTGTAGACTGTTCTTGACCAATTTATGTTGCCAGTTTTAAAAATATTTACCCAGAAAACAATATCAGAAAAGAAAAGTCTTTAAAAAAAATCATGCACTGATGTAATTAAAGACTGTACCATAATGCACACAGACAAGGAGAGTAGAATTAATATTGTGTGGGTAAACTGTAGAATCTGACAGTTACTTAATATGAATACTTTGTCTTTGCACCTAACTGATGAGGTTGCCTTTCCCTGCTGGCTCTCTCAATGCTGCCCCGCCCCTCCCGTCCCTGCTCTTACCAGGCTGCTTTTTCCCTACGGGCTCTCAGAGTGCTGCCCCTCCCCCAGCTCTGACCACACTGCTTTTTCCTGCAGCTCTCACAAGGCTGCTCCTCTGCTGCTGGCTCTTACCATGCTGCCGCCTCTCTGCAATCCCCGACCACTGCAAATTTCTTGCCCCCGTCTCCCGCCATGCCACCCTTCCAGGAGCCGCAATTTTTCTTTGAAGAGCTGCATGTGGCTCATGAGCTGCAGTTTGGCCACGTCTGGTCTAGATAATGAAATAGAAGGATACTTCTATGATGGAGGTGAATGACCACAACTGAGAAACCTTTGGTGAGGAACAATGGTGAGTTCAAATAGGAGGTGCTTGTAATGAGAGTGATGATGACCTGCCGTGAACCTCAGAAATCATCAATGGCAAAATGGAAATCTCCCAGAAAGTAAGTGCTCTGCATACTGAGAGCTGTAAATCACATGGCTCCTTCTAAGGAAACAATGTTGGACTGCAGAGTGACCATAGAAAACTTTGGCTTTCATTTGAAACAGCTGAGACAACAAGAGGTCTAGAATTGGTCACCACACACCTGTCTTCTTGGGACCTAGGAATTAAGTGGAACAGAACCATGCTCTCTGATGGACCCTGGGAACAGGTTCTATCACACCCCTCTGCAGTAGGAGTCTGCTTCTGGGACAAGGATACTGTTTGAGAGTGATCCCTGAAGCAGGTTCAGGGTGGAGGTTGAAGATGAGGTGGTGTTTGGAACCTGATTGTATAGCCATGTTGAACGGCATCCCACACTCATTATCTGTTGTTATCACACTTCAAGAAGAGAGGCAAGAAAAGAGTAGGTCAGGAGCACAGCATGAGGCATGATTGTAGGCAGCTGAGTATACTCAGAAATAGCATCTCTGAGGTGACTGAGTGTGATATGAAGGAGGTTATGACAACAAAGAACGAGGGGGATGGGGTTGCTGGGTCCTGTCATATGCAAGGAGGCTCACAAGACCACTAGGAAAAACTGGGGAGCTCTGAATAGCTGGGTTGAAGGCAGATTTGTGCTTGGGCACCAGTGTGTAGGTCCCCAACAACTGGAGGGTGGCTTTAGAGTTTAGAACAGTAGTCTCCAACTTTTCCCCAGCAGATGGCACAATGTTCATAGATTTCAATGGCAACTGCCCTTGAGATGCAGATTGCAATCTACAGGTTGGGGATCACTGGTCTAGAGGGAGAGAACAAAGTCATTAATCTTCTAATTGCAGAGGTGAGACTCGTCAAAGGGAAGACCTTTTATGGTGGTCCAGATCCCCTCTGGAAAACAGATGAATGTAACCAGAACGCTGAACACAATGACCCCAGTAGTCCTTGTATGCAAAGAGGTGTTCGCTGCATCAATAACAGCCTGCTGTAGCATCCTTGCCACCAATTTCCCTTCCTCTGGGATAGCCAGGGATCAGGCCTGATCCTGCTGGAGCAGCTTGTCAGTGAAATCCATTGATAAGGAAGTCATATTTTACAGAGCCAAGTAGTTCAAAATACAAAATTGTAAGCTGGCAGAGGAAAGGGCTTGGGGCCCAGAAGGCCCAGGCACTTGGCCTCATCTGCTGGGATGGAACACAGGAGCTGTTGCCAGGCCCATTTGATAGCTGCCTGAATCACAAGAAAGTTGGGCAGAGACTGGGAGAAGAGAAACTCATCCTTTCAGAGACAACAACTTCTTCTCTCCTCCCTTTGGGAGAGATGTTCAGGTGGCCAGAGTGTGACAAACCATTGCAGCTGATTGAATGACAGCCTCATAGACTGGCTGATACCAAGATACCAAGAAGCTCATCCTGCTTATTTTACCCTTCCTCCAGTGAGATGTGGAAGGGCTCTGGCCACCCTATGAGTCAGCTCCTGAAATCATTGCATGTCATGCATGGGTGAGGGAGTGGCTGAAGATACTGTGCCATTGGGGAATGGAGAGGAACTGCTCTGGAGACAGTGGTACTGTTTGAGTCAGACTCAGTGGTGCATCCTCTAATTGTGGCCTGAACTTCTGCCGGATGATGGCCAGAAAGAAAAGGCTCCTCATGGGTGGAGAAGGAAGGTTCTGATGCTGGGTAATGCCACCACAAGCACCAATATGACCATCCTGGTGGTTCCATCGGATGCTGACAGAGCAGGGTACAGTGACCTCAATGCTGGGTAAGTGGGGATACCGCCATGGAGCCAATGGGGCCCTGAGGCACTCACACTGGTGGTATGGGGGGAGGGTATGGAGGGTGGGAGGACAAAGCCAGGAGGCAAGTTCAAATGAATAAGAGCACTTTTTAAGGAGGTGATGGCATCAGCAGGCAAAAAGACCTCTCCTCTGTTAATGCAAATAGTTCATGTGGCTCTGGGCCTCACCCAAGCCTCCCTGACATCAGTGGCACATGCTCTTCAGCTGGAACCACAATGGAGCATTGCCATGGAACCAAAGGCTCTCTGGTCCTTGGCAGTGGTGATCTGGAATGAATATGAAGTTCAGTAGACTGGGCTGTCAGATCTGACACTCTGTGGCTTCTTGTCATGCTTGTGCACCTTGAAATGTGCACCTTCTTCATGGACGGAACTGTGCCCTTGGATGTAGAAGAAGACTTATGCCATGCTTATGTGAATGCTTCCTTGCCTCATGGCTACACCCACAGTGTAGTTCATAGCACTGGTACCGGCAGAAAGGGACTGGAGATCTAAGGAAGAAGGCACACTCTTTGCTTGCTCTAGCCTACGTGCAAGGGGATATTCCCTGGCCTGGATCTGACTGCAGCCTCAAGGCAAACTCCAGGAGGTGTTTCTTGAGATGGGCAGCCTGGCCTTCCCACCCAGGAAGGAAAGGAGACACAGATACTGCATCTGGATGCAATATGTGCCTCTCCAAAGCAATAAATGCTGCACTGGTGCTTGTCACTGACCAAGAGTGAGTGAGGGCAGGAAGAGCAGATTTTGAAGCTTGGTGTCTTCAGTATAATCCAGCACCCAGGAGAATGGAGTGGGTGGGCAACCAGTGAAAGTGGCATTCCCCACCCTTAAAATCCTAAAAACTACCATTATCATACAACTACTGCAAAACAATAAAGCTTCAAACTACATACAAAGGTGTCTTGTCTTCACAATTTACAGAAATGTGTCACAAGAGATGAGAGAAACAAAGGGGCTCCAACTCAGACCATGCAGTGGTGAGAAGGAAGGAACTGAGGGCACAGTCACCTTGGTCGAAACCACGAGGCAGATCAAGGGGGCATGCATGGACCACTAGACACTGCTATTTAAAAAGCTGTGGCTCTGGAAGCATGACACGCTCAAAACCCTCAGTGGGACACAACAGAGACCATCACTCAAAGACAAAGGTCTTGCTCTGCGATTCGTTGTTGTGCCCTTTGCACTCCTGTATCCCTGGGATAAGCAAGGAGATGACACTTTCCCTCCTCTGAAATCCAGGGGCTGAGGATGCTACTAAGTATAGTTATTGCAGACCTGATAGTGCGAAGTACATCCCTGACTTCCTGCCCCACGGGCCCTATGGACTGCTCCCCTGGAAGCTCTCAGCCTATTTGAAATAGTTAAACCCTCTGCAGAAGGAAATGTACATGAGAAATCTGATCAGTCATGTCATTTCTGTCCCATTTTGGTTTTGATGCCAAAAGCTGTCATAGAGGACAGAGTCTGGAGTGAAAAGGTGCCCTCCAGAGCCAGTGACATTACTAGCTTGCGCTAGCCTGCCTGTGACACTGTTCTTTGGTTTCTAATAGCATCAAGCCCGAGTGGTTGGTAAACAGTTTAGGGGAAGATGTCTATAATCCTGGTGCCTGCTAAAGAGATGATGAGGTAACTAGGCCCACAGCTGGCTGACAAGAGGAGAGGACAGTCACCTCCTCCCCCACCTGGAGAGCTCAAAGCTCCTTTCAGACATCAGTGAACTGATCCCACAGCATGCCTGCTTGCCATCATTCCACCAGGAAACTCGCTGTCTACCAGTTTAGGCCTGCACAGTATTTGCCACATCTTCCCATGTTGGCATGGGGCCCAGCCGTTCCCCACCAACACCTATTGCAGGTGTTGTGATGCTGTCTGGGTCTAGAGAACTGTTTATGGTTATCTTTCATATTAATATTTCATATTTGCAAAAGTCTAATGTGATATGCCATGTTTAGTATCAACAGAAAGGCTGTAATCTGCTAGGAATGATTATATGGTTTACATGTAGGTTTGATATCTGTATTAGAAATCAGGATTGTATTTGTTTTGTGTGTGTTCCAAGTGATTTGACTCTAAGGCAATCCCAGACTGGGTGCTGCAAAACCATTGTCCTCTTGATGGCCCATCCAGGTACAGCGGGTCTAGGAAGAAACCTGTTTGACCAGTCACCCAGACTGAACATATGGCTCAACTCCATTTTGATTTGGCAAGGACTCTGAGAGCATGGGAGAGCCAAAGGTGATAAAAGGCAGTGGCCTCGTGTCCAGTTTGTCTTCAGTCTTCAGCCCGTCTGCAACCAACACCCCACCCTCCTCTGGAACTATTCTTCTGAGACTGAACAAAGGACTGAGACCCACCCAGATACTGCAGGGTCCACACCAGAGGAGTGGGACTAACCTGCAAACTATACAGGATCGTCAAGGACTTGCTTTCTATGGACTCTAAATCATTTGTATGCATGTGATTCACTTTGACCCTTCAACATCTCTCATACTTTGTTTCATTTCTTTTTATATTAAACCTTTAGTTGTAGCTATGAAAGGATTGACTGGCAGCATGATATTTTGGGTAAGATACAAGCCTATATTGTTCTGGGTGATGTGGCTGACCCTTTGGGGTCAGGAGAACCTCTCTTTAAGAGACCCAGTGGCTAAGTGGGGACCATAGAAGCTGATGTGCATAAAGGAGGCTGTTTCTATTTTGTTATGCTTGGTGATGACCAGAGTGGCGAATCAGAAGCATGTTTTGTTACTGACTGGGAGACTGGTTTAAGTACCACCCATCTGTGGTTAGGGGTTTGACCCCTGGTTTTTCAGCTCCCAGTGGTTTTGGGACATTCAGAAGGTTATCCCAGGAGACCTGGCTCACAGGTGCGTCCCTAGCTCACAGAGGCATGGTGAGCTGAACTTACTGCTGGGGGTCACGCAGCATGTTAGTGGCAGCGTCAGAAGTAGAAGCCAGGAGTCTGGATTTCTCATTCCATGCCTTGGCCGAAAGCTCATGCTTCACAAGGAGTGACACAACAAGCACATTACCCCAGGGCAAACTGCTGAATCCTACCAGTGAGGCAACACTTCAGAGAGCGAGGCAGGCGGTTGGGTGCCCGGCAAAAGATATACTCTCTCTTCACCTGCACTGCACCGCAGTGCAACGAGTGCAGGAGCGGGACATGGGAGGATGTGGGAAAGCAGGGACGCTGGACAGATTCATACACTTGGGAGATGACCTGGCCACCTCCTCCTTAGGCCCATGGCTGCTTCACCTTTCTATTTTAAATGTATAAAGGCTGCAGCATAAAATCCAGGGGCAGTGAGCCGCAATTTAACAGAGGCTCTTACCTGCTGCCGAACCATAAGCACCCAAGATGACCAATAGAGGCTTCCCACTCTGCCTCAAAGGTCACCAGAATCAGACTAGAGGGGGAGGCAGAGGAAGCATCACCCCGCACTGGAAATGCCACATGTAACACTGCAATAGGACTCTACAGGCCAATGCAGTGGAAGGCTAGGGAGGGGAGTGCAGACCCTGGAGCACTAGGGTAACATGCTCCCTGCTGTCACACAGTCCCATGCAGAGGAGAGCCCCATAGGGAGGGTGAGAGCCAGTCACAAAGCTGGGAGCAGAAAGATCCAGAGGACTCAATGAAGCCATCTAGGATTCCAGGTGTAGGCCTGGAGCAGTGGTTCCCAACTTTTTCTCTACTGCAGCACACCTTAAGGCCTTCACTTATGCCGCGGCACACTGCCATGACAAACTCATGAATATTCAAAATAACACAAACATTCATGAGCCATGGCACCCTGTTTTGGAGCCACCACTCAGCATTCTAGTTCAGGGAACCCCCAGCTGAGGCTGCTGCCTATGGCTCCTGCTTAGGGCCCCCCTGCCCTCGGCCGGGGCCATATAGGGCTGCCACCCGCAGCTCTGGGTAACCCATCAGCTGGGGTTGCATGGCACTGCAGCCCACAGCTGGGACTCTGGCTGGGGGGAGAATCCCTGACTGGGGCTGCATGGGGCTGCCACCCGCAGCAGCGACTCTGGCCCCAGGGAACGCCTGGCTGCGGCCACATGGGTCTGCCACTGCAGCTCTGGTGAACACCCTCCAGCTGGGACCACATAGGGTCTCTGCTGCGGCTCTGACTCTGGGGACCCCAACCCGCCATGCTGGGGCCACATGGGGTCGCCGCTGTGACTCCGGTGGATGCCGCCAGGACCACATGGGGCCTCTGCTGTGGCTCCGGGTCCTGGCACACCCCTCAGCTGGGGCGACGTGGGGCCACCATGGCGGCTTCGGCTTTGGGGAATCCCTGCATCCGGGGTAGCCGCGGCTTCATGAATTCTCATGCTGCACACCACAGGAGTTGCTGCAGGGCACCGGTTGGGAACCACTGGCTTGGAGCACCAAGCTGCAAATTGCAGGACATACCACAAGCCAACCCGCTCCAGACCCACAGCAGACACCCCCAATGCCCCTGCATCACCCCAGGCTGCTCTGTTCTGATCTTTAGCCAGCTCTCTCTCCGCCAAGCCCCCACTTCAGGAAAGCAGAACGCTTCACACCTGGGCCCCATGAAGAAGTAGCCTAGGGCTACACACCACCACATATGGATGGCACTGCATCCAAACACCTTGCTAGCGCTTCCCCCCACCCCCGCCACAGAGTACTACAGAACAGCCCATGGAAGAATCCTCAGAGCCAACAGGCAGGCATAAGCTGCCCCAGCTCACTGAGCTCCATCAGCAGAGCCCCATCAGAGCAGCCCTGGCTACACAGCTCTTCTGACTTGGCCAGATTGATTATCACTTTGATGCCTATTGGTTCAGTCTTTTCAGTGCCACCTGGGGGGATGGTTAGGGAGGAGGCCCAAGAGAAGCACGTGATTTTGTCAGTGCTCTACAACAGATCGGCAGGTTCTAGCTCACATCTCCTAGTCAGTCACTGACTCTCTGGGCTGTGCGGTTCCCTGCTCCCCTCCTAAACATTCTCTCACTGACCAGAGGGGAGGCCCGGGGAGATGTAGCTGCTCATGGCAAAGAAGGGAATTGAATCCAGGGCTACAGATCCAGGGCAGCACCCTAACCACTAGGCAAGACTGACTCGATAGCAGCTATACAGATGTGAGCTGTGTAGGGCAAGGACTCTCTGTCAGCCCATGGCAGCTTGATCTCAGCAGAACCTGGTAGTAGGACTGGAACACAACCAACCAGCACCAACAATGGACAGGGAATGATCTGGAGAAGGGAACTCAGGAATAGATCAAATTCAACTTACCACACACACACTGCCCAAGGGGTGAGAGACACACAGACAGCCCAAACTCCCAGGGCAAGAGTGTTAAAAGTGGCCACTAACTGTGGGTGCCAAATGGGAGACATTTCAAAGATCCTTGGGCTGGGTCCCCCAAAAGAGAGGCACCCAAATTACTAGCAGTTGCTAAAGCTTCTCTTTTGTCTGCTGGGCAATCCTCATGTGTGGGTGTGACAGGACAAAGGCCCTACACTCCAGGAGATCTTCACTCCAACCCAAAATCCGGAAGTAAAGGAAAAACTGCCAGCAAATTCAGTAGAAAGATACTCAACAGTTATAGTGGAGTTTGATCAAACCTGTGAAGGCTCTGCCCATCAGTGGGGCACAAACACTGACCACAGTCACTCCACAGGTAAACCGCCCCATCCAGAGTGAACCAGGCAGTGCCATGTCCTGGTTCCAGATGTGCAGCTGGGAAGCATCAAGTTAAAGAGCATGTACTTCTGGCACATAAATGTTTCCCTTCTCACAGGTAACAGAACCTCACACAAACCCAAAGGGTTTCAGACATGAAGGTGCATGTCACTGGGCACACTGTCGGTTGTGGTGCGTAGCTATCAGCATGGCCAGCGATTCAACACAACTTCCCTGTGGTAATGGTCTGTTCTCAAATGCTAGCTTGGGCTGCAATGTCTGCGTGCTGCAGAGGAAGGCCGATCCACAAACTGTGGCCACTGCATTTTATCCCCAAGAGAAACAGAAAAATCACTAGGTGTCCAGGGTTTGTAAAGAGTGACTGAGACAAATATGACATTTAGGCCCAAAGTGGCTAGCCTTGTCCTCACAGTTCAATAACTGCACTGCCAGCATAACATGCAGCCAAGGAACAGTCCTGAGTCGCTGGTTAGTTTGTCACAATTCACCAAACTCCCACTCAGGAATCCAGCAGCTGCCTGCACTAAGAAATCATTTCCAGAAGCCTCTGCCACTCTGCTCAGCTCTTTAGAGAGTGGCAGTCACCTCTGCACAGTAATACCTGCCCTGACCAGGCCCTCCTTCTAGCAGGGAACCACCTACATGATCCTAAGGGGTGCCCCATGACCCCATTCCAGGCCCAGGCTGACCCTGCCTTCCCCAGGCAGACTATTCACAACAGTCCCACATTAGCCAGGACCATCAAAAGTGATCACAGCCTGGCTTTTCCCCCTCCAAGATTGGGATGGAAGAAGCTGCATCTGCCTTTCTGCCAGCCTGGAGAGTGTGAGACCCAAACAGAGTCCCACCCTGCTGGCCGGGGCCAGGACAAGCTCCAGCAGCCAATGGAATGTGGGGTCGGCATAAGAGAGACAGCATGGCGCTGAGCCCAGGGCCTCAAGCAGTGCAGCTAGGCCTGCAGTTCAGGGTGGGGGCAGGTGAGCCAGTCCCCTAGTGACAGGGCACGTGGGCCAGGAAGGGGAACAGCAAAACTGAGAGCGGAAAGGGCCAGGCATGTGCAGAGGGCAGGGGCTTGCCTCCCCAGGGCCAGCACATTAGCTTCCTACCCTGCCCAGCATTGGGAGAACAGGGCTGCTGGTTCACTGACACGAGAGGGGGCTGACTCCCCTCTTCACCTCTGACCAGTCCACCTGCCGGGGGCCCATGTCCCTCCCCCTCTTCTTACCCTTGTCTGCAGCCCCCACCCCTCACACCTCATCCAGGCAGAACCTCCCCTTCCCTACTGGCTCTTCTGACCAGGCCACCACCCGCCTTTGAGCCAGTCTCTGCTTCCCTCCCCACTACCACAGCCAGCTCTGGCCTCTGCCCCTTGCCTCCACCTCAGGGCCATCTCTGCCTGGCCCCAACCCTCACAGTCTACTCAAGCTTTTCTTGTGCCTATTCTTTCTGTCCAGGGCTGCCCTGGTGTGAATCCCAGGCTTGAGGAGCTTTTCCTTGGTGCTTGTAATGCACTGAGCCTGCATAACACCACACAACAATGGAAGGGAGCAGCGCAGCCTCCAGGGGCCTCTGCTCCATGGTTCAGAGAAGCTGCCAGATGCCCCATTTCACATGAAGTTGATGGCTCCAGCTCCTGTCAAATTGCAAATGTAACCCTCGCACAGGAAAAGCTTGGGTGTTCCCGGGGCAGTTCGGCTCTTCCTGGCATTGCCCTCCAACAAGTACTCCCCTCATGGAAATGCATTCACCACATGGACTATGCATCGCATGCAACAGCACCCAGACACCGATCAATAAGTTTGTTTATTACAGAATCCTCCAAAAACATTTCTTTTAGCCAGCCAGACAGACAGTAAATCAAACACAGCTGGAGCTGCAGACACCTGATCTATTACCTGCACATACTGCCAATTAATGAGCTGTCCCCAGGAATAAGAGCTCTCCATTAATTAAGGGGACAAGAAACATGCAAAGGCAGTGTTACATTATGCAACACAAAAGAAATCACAGGCCTTGTCAGAACCAATACCCCCATCAGCTGCCTCCTGCACTGGGAATGGAGAGGAGGGGCTCACGCTTTCCACAGTGGGCTTAGGGCAACCTACAATCTAGGGTGACAGCGCTTACAACAGGGAAAAGGGAGCCTGGGATCTTGGTTCTGTTCTCACTAACTCTCACTCACTGGATGGCCTGGATAAGTCCTTCCCTGGGTCAGTTTTCTCATTGGCAAAGATGGGTTAAAACTTTCCTTCCTAAACGGGGCTGGAAGGGTTTACAAAGTACTTTGAAATCCCTGCACAGATGACGTTCTAGAGAAGTCTCACAGTAGTGCGGTTACTAACTGTTCTTGCTACTCCTACCCTCATCCAAAGGGGGCTCCAGGTGCTACTCAGACCAGAGTATGACTGGCGCACAGATAACCTGCTTCCTCCAGTGGCTCAAGTGCTTGGGACACAGATACATTGTGCTATACCTGCAACTACTACAACCACTGCCTTGGAATGGGACCACAGACTGAAAGGGCAGTCTCATGTCACTCTGGAACCCCCATAACAAACCTGCCCCACAGCAGACTGACTCACACCCTCTCTCCCTGCCCAGTGACCCTACACTCAACCCAGGCACAAGGTGGGAGGACTCAGGATTATGTACAGCATGCTGGCACATTCTGCTGCCTGTCCACCCACACCAGATGTAACAGTGGTACGTACATGCTTTGTCTATCTAGCTAAGCAAAGAACCCACATGCTTCTTTCAGTGTGCCAGCCTATGTGTCCTCTATACTGTGCGTGTGTGTGCACGCACACAGGTTGTGAAACCTGTGCACACAACTAAATAGAGCACACACAAAAAAATTCAACAGTGCTAATATTTTTATGCTACTTTTAAGAAGGCGATATCAAATAGCATGTTTCAAATAAGGTTTTGTAATTTATAAAATCATTTCCATCACCATATCAAAATAAAATTTATACATTATTTGCATCATACACACTTACTTCATTGCACTCACTGGAGTGTGCACATATTTGGACACTGGTTCCAAAAATTTGCACAGAAGAAATTTTTTGCGCACAGCCTATGAAAAATTAAAGGGAACACTGGTGCCAGCTGCCATCCTGCCTCCAATCCCCAGAGCCCAGCCATCCTACCACAACCCTTCTGTATTAAAGGGAAGGGTGCCTGTCTGCTCCTAGCAGCCACCCCTGGCCTGGCCTGGCCTGGCTGCAGTGTGGTCAGGCCAGGATGCTACAGCACTGCACAGACACAGCAAGACCCACCTGGCCTTCCTGGGCTTCGCCTTGGGGCCTGGCTCAGCACTGCTCTTCTTAACTTTAGGCTCCTTAGGGGCTTTGGCCTCTCGGGGTTTCCTGGGCCTCTTGGCTGCCTCCTTCTGCTTGGGCTCCCGGGGCTCCTTGGGTTTCTTGGGCTCCCTGGGCTTCTTGGGCTCCTTTGGCTCTTTGGGCTCCCTCTTCCTCTTTGGTTTCATCTCTCGCTCCAGGGCTTCCTTCTCCCCCACATCCTGCTCCCCCAGGGTCTTTTTCTTCCGTTTCTTCTTCACGCCGGTGCCCCCTCCCCCACTGTCCTGCATGCCATTTTGTGATGGCGCCCTCTTCTGCACAGCTTCACTGGGCTCCTCCTCCGGGCACCTGTGCTGACTGGACAAGTCTGCAATGTTCACGTGGGAATGCAGGGCCTCCTGCTTGGCACCGCTGACAAAGGGGGCCTGAGGCTTGCACTCGCAAGGCAGCAAGGGTCCAGACATCAGGGAATGAGGCAGCTGTAAGAAGAGAGCAGAGAGGAGGCACGTTAGCAGATGTGGCAGGAACGGCCGTGCTTGACTAGATACCTTGTGGATTGTTAAAGGCCTAGAGGTGGCATTCTGCACAGCCTAGCCCGATGCTCTGCCATGGGACCAGGGTGGCGTCATGCACAAGGGCTGTGTGGGGTGCCAGACTGTTTCAGCAGGACAGCATCCAGTGCAGCTCCATGGATAAAACTGTCAATAAACAACAGCCCTCACTGCCACAGAACTTTGTGACAATCCTTCTGAGAGCCCTGTATGGAAGCATGATACTCGCTCTCTTGTCTGACAGTGGGAAGCTGAGCCCAGTGGGGGAAGGTCACCCAGTTGGACAGTGAAGCTGGGAGCAGAACGCATGTCTCCTGGCCCCCAATCCAGTGCCCCCTGGGGCAGACTCCTCTCCATGTAGGTGCCAGTGCAAAGAGGGAAAGTTCACACTCCCCTACTAAGGAACTATGGGGTCTTAGCACCCCCTACCTTAATGGCCTCATCAGAGTCTGCAGGGTCTCTTCCTGCCTGGCCCCTACATCCTGTGCACTTGGATCTTGGCCAAGCACGCGTTCCTCAGTCAGACATCTTTCCAAAATTATGCCTGCCCTGCAGTCTCTTCATAGCTACCTTGCTGGACTAGAGGTGACAGAGGGAAATCCCAAATCAGGGGCTAGTCATCCCTACAGTGCACAGTGTTTCATTAAGCATGCAGACAGCAGGCCACTGCCCAGCTATATACAGAGCTAGGCTACGTGATGGTAGGTTACTGTGCATCCTTCCAAGGATCAGACACACTACAGCCACTCCCCACACAACACACATTGCAAACCCAAAGCAGTCTGGACTATTTGCCCTGCTTCAGATGTCTGTTTATTTTTACAATTTCTTCAGCACTAGCCCCTGGAAGAATTCAACCCACTCCTCCCACCACTCCCAGCTCCCAGCAGACAGAATAAAATCTGCACGGCAAGGGCAGGACTAGCCCAGCTACTGAAAGAATGCCTCCAAAGCTAGCAGAACAGGCCAAGATAAGGGGAGCAATAAAGTGACCACAGACCTCCCATGCTAGAGATTACCCTCCCCTGAAGAGAAGACTCTCACTGGGACTGGGGCCACACAGTGCACTCTGGTGGACCCTGAGTGCTGTGTGATGTTTCAAACCAGGACAGGATGCGTCATAGGAAATGTTCCTCAGAAAAGCTGCCAGGTCAGCCAGTGACTGAGGGACGCTCACAAGCCTGCCAGGAACATGCTCTTCTTTGCAGATAATGAACAGGATGAAACTACAGTGAGAATGAGGGAAACGGAGTAGGGCGGAGAGTCTCCTTTTCAGCAGAGATCAAATCCTCAGGGCACAGCACATTCCAATCACCGGCTGTCCCTGCTTTGCCTGCTGAGAGCCAGTGAGAGAGAGATCAAAGTGGAGAGGCTGGTGCAAGAAGTTGTGAGAAGATGCAAGCTTCCATTCCCAGACTGATCTCTAGAGCCCTGCAAATCTGCGGACATCCGCAGATATCTGCCTTATATCTGCATCCGCAGATACAACATGGATATCCGCGGACCATTTCTTGTGGATGCAGATGGGATACGGATCCACATATTTTTATCTGCACAAAGCTAGAGCCCTGCAAATATGCGGATATCCATGGATATCTGCATTATATCCGCATTTGAGGATACAACACTGATATCCGCGAACCATTTCTTGCGGATGCAGGTTGGATACGGATCCACTTATTTGTATCTGCGCAGGGCTCTACTGATCTCCTGCCATGCCAGTAAACAGCCCGTCTCTTCCAGCCCCTCACCCTGGCACATGTCAACATGGGTGGAGCTAGCACTTTAAGCCAGTGGGTCTCAACTTTTGTGTCACGGCACATGGCTGTATGTCACCCCAAGTTAGCCTGCCATCAAAAGTGCCCCACAACCCCTTGTCCTGGACAAAAGAAACCCTTGTGGGGTATTGCAACGGCAAATGGAGGAGGTAAAGTGCCATCCCTTTTTTCTTACAGACCTTAGGACAAAAAAATGGGAATGTGCTAATAAAGTTTGTGGATGATACCAAGTTTGGGGGTATTGCCAATTCAGAGAAGGATTGGGATATCATACAGAAAGCTCTAAGTAAACTACCGAAGTATCAGGAAGAGGATACAATTTAACAGGGGAAAGTGCAAGGTCATGCATTTAAGGACTAATAACAAAAATTCTCCCTATAAGTTGGGGACACATCATTTGGAAGGGATGGAAAAGGAGAAGGACCTGGGAGTGCTAGCTGATCACAGGATGACTATGAGTTGCCAATGCAATGTGAAAAAAGCTAATGCGGTCCTAGGATGCCTCAGAAGAGGTATTTCCAGTAGAGACAACGATGTGTTAGTACTGTTACACAAGGTGCTGGTGAGACCCCATATGGAATA
Organism: Podocnemis expansa; assembly: GCA_007922195.1. NCBI lineage: Eukaryota > Metazoa > Chordata > Testudines > Podocnemididae > Podocnemis > Podocnemis expansa. The sequence continues at coordinate 510,092 of ML682044.1, forward strand.
TTGTGTGCTTCTGGTCCTCCTTGTTCAATTAAGAAAGACGAATTCAAACTGGAACAGGTGCAGAGAAGGGCTACAAGGACGATCAGTGGAATGGAAAACTTGCCTTATGAGAAGAGTCAAAGGGCTTGGTTTGTTTAGCCTAACCAAAAGAAGGTTTGGGGAGATACGATTGCTCTCTATAAATACATGACAGAGAAAAATATAAGGGAGGAAGAGGAATTATTTGAGTACAGTCCCAATGTGGAAACAAAAACAATCGATACAAACTGTCCTCCAGGAAACTGAGGCTTGAAATTAGATACAGGTTTCTAACCATTAGAAGAGTAATGTTCTGGAATAGCCTACCATGGGGACCTGTGGGTGCAAAAAACATAACTGCCTCCCAAACTAAGCTTGATTAAGTTTATAGAGGGGACAGTATGATGCAACGGCTTAGTTTGGTAATAGACTGAGTTTTGACTACTAGCGGTGGATAGGCCAGTGACCTGATAAGGGAGGCTGGATGGGGCACGTTCTGAGTTATTACAGAGAATTGTTTCTTGGATGTCTGGCTGGTGAGACTTGCCCACATGCTCAGGGTTTAATTGAATTTTCTCCCAGGGCACATTGGCTAGAGCTCTGGAGGTTTTTCACCTTCCTCTGGAGCCTGAGGCATGGCTCACTTGCTGGTGGATTCTCTGTATCTTAAAGTCTTTAAATCATGATTTGAAAATGTTAATAACTCATTCACAGGACAGAGGTTTATTGCAGGAATGGGTGGGTGAGGTTTGGTGGCCTTGACTGTGGAGGTCAGACTAGATGATCATATAAGTCCTTTCTGACTTTAGAGTCCTGGAGTCTATTAGCCAGCACCAGAAGTCTGCACAGCAGTTTTTCTGCGAGCCCCTAGAATTGCCATGGCAACAGGTTTTTCTGGTGAGGGACATTTGAGTCATTACCAAAACTGCTGGCAGAAGGGGGAGCCATGGCAGTGACAGTTTGTGGCAGAGGGGGATGTCTTGGGTTACGCACAGTTGGGAGAGCTCGCAACCATATCACGACACTAGAAGAATTGAGAACCTCTGCCCTGGACAACTGTAGTTTCCCACAATCACAGACTTGAAAGGCTGCAGGAGTAAATGGTCAGAAGTCACTAGCATCCAGGGCCAGGGGCTCATTGCTTCTGAGGGCTTGTGCTGGCTCCAGTGGAGTGAAGTGCTGGCCCAGTGAGCAGCCTGACTGAGAGCAGGGTTTGATGGGGATCTGGAGGCTCAGACAACCACTGCCTCATAACACCCAGATACCAGAGCTCCTGGACCATCAGAGACACGTCGGCCTTTCCAAGTGCCCAAGCCCTGGGAAGGGGAATAAAAATGATTAATAATTGAAAAAGTCTGCAGGTGCAGACCTGCTTTTAAGCGTGTGCACTGTTCTTAATAGCAGAAACCGAACTGGCAATTGTCAGAGCTTCCTTCTGGTCCCAAAGCACAAGGACTGTATTTGGGGAAGGCTACAGTGCACTTTTCACAAATACCAGAGCAGCTGAATCTCAACTCAGACTTAGCTTTGCAGCAGGAACAACCCCATCCTTCGCTGAGACCCTTCTGATGTTAACACTTGCTGCAGGACCCAGTCCCTCAGGGCGCGGCTGATGGGTTACAGAGCCTTCCCCATATGGTAGCAAGACTAAATCGAGTGCTGCTCCTTTGGGACTGAGGCATTTGGTGGATTTGAGTTCCCTTTCTCATAGTACACAGTCCCCTCCATGCCTGGCATTAACTGGATGCCCTCTGGTGTCCTGCTGCTACCCTGTAGATAAACAAAGGACCTCAATTCACCAGGGTTCTTAGGCTGATGCTTTAACCAGCACAAAATCCACACTCTGCTTTTTGACCATTGAAATGTATTTGCAAATTATTTGCAATATGCAAACCAGCTAAAGAAATAATAGGTATTAATGATGCAATAGTGATTAGGTGGCCTTGAGTTCCTGAGAAAATGGCATCCTTACACATAACAAAGAAGCTGAATCCTTGCTCTGAATGTAAAGCTCAACTCTAGAGCAGTGGTTCCCAACCTTTTCTCTGCCATGGCACACCTTCATACCTTCAAATTTTTCAAGGCACACCACCATTAAAAAACTGATGAATATTCAAATTAACTTAAATTACTTATGAATATTCATGAACCATAGCACAGTGTTTTGGAAATGCTGCTGTGTGTGGTAGTAGGGGTAGCAGAGCAGGCGTGGCAAAACGGGGGGGGGGGGGTCAGGAATCATGTACAGTGGCAGGAGTGAGTGAGGGAAGCAGGGCAGCCATGTGGGGAACAGCACAAGGGTGGAAAGAGAGGAGAGAGGAAGGGAGAACACGAGTGGCTTTGTGGGGGGCCGGGGAGAGCCTGAGGATTGGGAAGGTTCTCCAGGGGAGCATGGTGCAGCACCCACTTCCCCCTTTTCCACAGTGGCTCCCTGCCACACAGGGCAAATCTTCACCCCAACTGCTGCTCCCTCCCACCCCAGTGGGTCCCATCCTCCCCTCCCTCAGCCCCCTGCTACCTGTGATGGACCCTCCCATCACTGCAAGGGCTAGAACTAGGCCTCCAGCCCCCAGCTACACTCCCCCCCACAGCCACCCCAACCTCGAGCTACACATCCCCCCAACCAAACGGCCACTCCACAATCCCAGCTACACACCCTCTGCTACACAGCCACTCCCACCCACCTCTGCTACACACATACACACCTGCCTCACACAACCCCAGCAGCCTCCCCCCACAAAGCCCTCACCTGGGCTGTTTGCAGGCTGGCTGAAACAAGCTGCTCTGCCCTGCAGGGGGAGATTCACGCACTCCCAGCCTCCCCCAGCACTCTGCTAGCTGGGCTTAAGGTGGAGCCAGCTGAATAGTGCATTTGGGATGCTCCTGCTATTCTAAGGGGGACCCCTGGGACTCCCCGTTCTAGTGCCTTCCTCTATATTTAGGGGGCCAGAATGCTGCCTGCCGAAAAACAGGGGGCCCTGGAACTGTGTTCCAGTGCCTTCCCCCTTACTTTAACCCCTGCCTTTCCCCAGCCCTGCACAGCCCAGGTGGCTCGGCTGAGCAGAGAGGGCACTTTAACTCCAGCTCTGGGGGATGCTCGCAGCACACTTTGGGTGTTCCCGTTGCACACCAGTGTGCCCCGGTGCACTGGTTGGGAACCACTGCTCTAGAGCCACTGCCAGCATCTCCATTATGACTGCTGCTGTGGATGGTGCTCTCAGTCTGCCTTGCAAGCACTTGAAGTGAACAGAAGTGCTCTCCCTGGGAGCACAGCATAACCCTGACACTGGGGGTTTCTCCTTTCTTGATATGCAGGGCTTGGGGCACATTCTGCCTGTGCACAGAGCTTTGGTAGAGTTCTCTGGAAATTCCATAACCATGGGACAAGCATGGAACCATGACTACTCCTATGTACCGAAAGACTGAACACCTAAGTTCTGAGGCACACATGCAGGTTGCCCTGGGAATTCTGAATTCTAACCTGTTTATACACTAGTGGTGAGTACCGTCTTCCATCAGACAGGAGAACAGACCCTAACAATCCTAAGAAGACACAAGCTGGAGTCTTTATATTACCAGGGATGCTCAAGTGTGGGCTGTGGCATGCTGGTTGTTTTGGCACCCATACCAAAGCACTGTAGCACTCTGCTGCTCGGTTCCTGGACTTCCACACAGCTGTGCAATGCACCAAGCCACAGCATCACTGATTGCTCCATGGCTACTGTGCTGACCTGTACAACTTTTCTGGTATGGATGAAGATGAACCAGGAGGCGACCAACCAACCAATACTCAAGTATGTCTAGGGCCTAAGATGGAGATGACAAACATATAGCCCAAGGACATTTGCAGCCCACAGTCCACTCCACTGCAGCCTTCAGTTGGGCCTGGGCAGCATTGACAGGAAACCCAGCCAGCCCTGGAACTGGCCAGAGGCCACGCTCGGCGCAGCGCTCTTGTCTTGCCTCCAGTCAGCTGGTCAGCCACAAGGAATGAGGAAGCCCGGTAGCTGCATGTGGCTCCTGCGCCATGCAGCCAGCCTCCAGTGTGCTGCAAGGCGCCCTGGGGGTCTGTGCTGTCAATGTGCAGGGGGCCATCCAGCCTCCAGCTCGCTTCTGTGATGAACTCTGGGGGTCTGCACTATTCAGCTGGCCTCCAGCATGGTCATGTGAGGTACCCTGGGATAAGTGGAGAACCTTGTGAGAAGGGACTGAGGGAGCAGGGAGTGAGTGGAGCAAGAGGTGGGGGGCTTCGGGGCTAGAGCGAGAGTGGGGGGTAGGGGTCTTGAGGGAGCAGGGGTGAGGAGGGTGGGAAGTGTGGGCCTTAGGGGCTAGTGCAGTAGTGAGTTGGAGGGAGGTGGGGGGTTAGAGTGGGAGGTGTGGGGCTTGGGGGAGTGGGGTGAGTAGAGTCGCCCAGTGAGACATTTGGGGGAACAGGGTAAGTGGGAGGTGAGGTCCTTGGAGGCTAGAGTAGGAGGTATGGGACTTAGGTATGGGACTTGGGAGCTAGAGCAGGAAGTGGGGGGCAAGAGTGGGAAGTGTGGGGCTTGTGAAGAATAACTGGTAGGCTCCCTGCTGGGAACCAAAACCTGCATGACTAACAGAAGGGCAGTTTAGACATAAACTCCTGAAGTAATTCAGCCATGGCTGCGTGTCGAGTTATATTTAGACATACTGTTAGTTTGGAATCATTAGAAAATCTGTGTAACATTTGTACTCTGAACTGCATATATGTGCTCTCAACTGTTCTTGCACATCAGCGTAGTTTCAGTCTGGAAATACTGATTGAACTGGATTCAAAGGAGCAGCTGCGTCAGTCTAATCCTGTGACTCTCAACCTTTTGCAGACTGAGACACACTTGGTGGCATATTCTGACTCTACAGGATACACCAGCCCACCCATCCACCTCCCAGGCTAAATCCAGTCATCTCCCCTGCTCCCCATGAAACACTTTCCACTGTGTGGCAACACAGTAACATGTCCCGATATGGTGATTGAGAACCACTGTCCTAGTCCAGCAAAACAAACAAGGAGTCTAGTGGCACTTCTTCTCTCCCATGAAAGTTCATGCGATAAATACATTAGTCTTTAAAAGTCACGCAACTCCTTGTTTGTTTTGGTGTAACTGGAGACATTTCCATTCTCTATAGAAAGGGTGATTATTTTTTTGAATCCTCCAGTCTTTCAGCCTCAAGGATCTCATGCAGCACCGAGTTTCCTGCATTGTGTGGGGTATTTACCTTCATCCCAAAGCACTTCATAAGCTCCTAAGAGGAACCAATCACTCAGCATGAAGTTGTGTTATGCAGTAGGGAATGAGGAAGAATTCCAGCTCCAAATGGGACCACAGGGGCTGGGAGAAACAGATACTGAAATTACAGCAACCTGGAATCTTGCAGAACCCATGGAAAACAACCCAACTCTTGTAAATCATTTTAATGACCCCAAGAAGCCTGTGAGGCAGCATCAGCTCTTATCCAGAAATGAACCACAGGAAGGGGGAACCATCATTGTCCCAGCTCAAGGGCAGGGATGGGGGGGAGGCAGGTTTCACATGAGGGCACCCAAAGCTACCCACTGCGCATTTCTTGCTGGACCTGTGCTTTCCCGCTTCTGTGCCCTCTCCACAATCCCAGACAGAGGTAGATAGAGAAAAGTAAGATCTGCCAGAACCTAGGTGAAAGCCTATCTGTATAGGGTTTGATGCATGGAAGTGACCTCAGCCATGGGCCAGGGCACAATGTGCTGGGCTATTCCCGAACAATGTGCCGGATGCAAACAACACGGCTGGCAGGACACTCCTAAAGGACACAGCCCCCTTGCAACCTTACAAAAGCACTCTCTGATTCCACTGCTTTCCCTCCCCTGAGACCATGTATCCTCTTCAGATATCATCTCAGAACCTGCCTTTGACATCAGTGACAAAATCCCAGGCTCAGGGAAGCGCTGGGGCAAAATTATAAAAGTCAATGGGGCTACAGAAGGGATAAATTTGGACCACAGGACCTAAGCACAACAAAATGAGGATTCTGAGCCCCTGAGGGCAGTGAACCTCTTCTGGCCATGCCACGAGCGCCATGGTAAACCCAGTCCTCTGCACAACATCATGCAGGTGACAACTATAACGAAGCAGACCAAATGAGAGGCTTTGTTCTTCCAGAGCTTATAGCCTCACATTCAGGGCTTTTCTCTCACTGCTGGGCAGGATGAGCTGCAACACAGTGAGGGACGTAGTATGATACCAAAGTCCTTCTGCATCATGGACACTAAACTCCTTGCTCAAAGGACAGCACAGGAATCCCTTCCCTGCTCCCTCTCTCACACCACAGCTCAGCACTGCTCCTTAAAGGTGATGAGCCAAGGAACAAAAATCAGGTCTTGCCCTTTCCTCCTCCTCTCTGACTGGCTCTTCAGAGTTCTTATCCTGTTTGCTTTCTCCCTGTCGGAAATCAGATCTTGTCCACCGTGCTTCTTCCTGGAAAACTCTTTACATTCAGAGCTCTGCCCCACTAGCAGTGAGGACAAGGCATCATAGGAAAGGGAAGGCATTTTCATTGAGATATTTGCTTTTGTCAAACTTCTGACAAAAAAAGAAACAAAACAAAACAAAACAAAACAAAAAAGACGCACTCTTACCGAGATTTCTAAGGTGCGTAACAAATTCTTCTTTAAAGAAATGTTAAAAAATCATCTCGGAGCTGTCAGAGGGCAAACCTCCATTTCTGCTTTGGAGGCTGAGGCCGTGCAGCTCTTCATCCTCCTCCAGTGACTGGGTTACAGGGAAAGGTTCCTATGGCTCTTTTTGCTCAGGCAGCAGATACTCACACGTTTACTTCCAGATGTCCAGGGTTCACACCCTGCTGATAACCCAGCCAGGGTGGTCACAATACAGCTCATCTTTCAATTTTTCTGAGAGTGAGACCAGCTGCCAGTGCCCCTGGACCTCAGCATGCTGCCACTGGTGCACAGCTAGACATTTAACCTCTACAAGAATCAGTCCTATGAACCCTTCTGGTATGAGCTGTGACTCAGGTCATGATATTTTGGCTTCCCCCCACTCATAGAGCCCAAGATACCCATGAGAATCATCAGATTGAGCCTCAAGCACTTTTGTGTCACAGGCAAAGTGGGGGTCCTGCAAAAGAGTTTCTGGCTGCGCCAAGTCATTTGCTCCTGGCCCAGACTGGGAACTGTGCCAAGTATGGCTGAATTCACATCATACAAGGCATGCTGTGACAACTGCTAAATGAGTTTGACAATCTCGTATCAGCCCCAGGAACCAGCCTGTATTACAGATGCTGTGTGAGTCCACCCGTCAGTAGACACTCCTGCAACACAGCCCAGCAAGTCAACATTGCATCAGCTAAATGCTCCTCTTGAATTCCTAGTATCTGGCATGTATTTTAAATCACAGGTTAGCCTCCACTCAGCCCCTTGCTCCCAAAAAGAGGGCAGGCACTGCAGAGGCCCAGCCTGTATCCTTGACAGCCCAGAGCAGCTGCTGGGCAGGATAACCCGCTGCCATGCCAACATCAGGGCTGGCAGATGAATAGTGATTGAAAGAAGGTGAAAATCTGCTTTAACTCACTGGACAGCATGGTGTGGCCTGGTTCCAGCCCAGGCTCCCAGACAGCAGCAACAGACCATCATAATCCATCTGCCTCAACAGAGTCTTTATAGGGCATTGGAACCACACAAGCTGTCCCACCCACAGCTAGGCAACACCATAGCCAGGCACACCCTGTAGTAACTGGGGGGGGGGGGGGACGACGACACCATAGCCACTGAGTCCTGGAGAAGTCCAAGGAAAGCCAACAGAAACAGACTACAGGTTTTTGAATTGGAGCAGCAGCCCTGCCTGTCGCCTGTTTGATGGCAGCAGAGCTCCTGGAAGATCAGGGAGACAGGTCTGGAGGATCCACTGACGCCTACGCCCAAGAAAGGCTCAAATCTGTAACTGACCATGCAGGAGTAGAACAGGGAATGTTTAGCTAGATGCAGTCAGGGTATTTCTTTGTTTTGGTTCTTTTTTGGATTCTTCTGTGCTGAGCACATGTACCCCCCCCCAGTCAAGATCCTGCAACTATCCAAGTTAAATCCCAAAGAAGCAACTCTTTGTGTTTCTTAGCTGTTCTTGTTAGTCAAAGAAAAGTTATCATTTCAGAATAAGCCATGGTTCTGTGTCCTAAAAGGCAAGAGGTTTTGTCTGCACGTGCCTCAGACTGTACAGGCAACTACTAAAGGGGATTTGGTCTCATTTTCAGATCATATCCTAGCTGGGGTTCATTCGCTCTCCTAACGAAGGAATAAAAGCAATTGAGGGCACTTCCCAGGAAGGAATTCCCAGCTGCACTTTCCTGGGTTTTCAGGAGGCTTCTGCATTTGGGTGGTGACAGAAATACCATTCCAAGCCCAGGAAATTGGTAGCCTTGGAGAGTTTTAAGACAAGGCATTAGGACCAGTGTTTTTAAGGCTTTTTACAGGCCCCCATCTTCTGCACTCGAAGTGGCAGAGTGGGGAAATAGCCTTGACACATCTAACCACACACAAACTGGCGAACTTTTAATTCTGTGATAAAACTTTAACAGAGACACATTTTGACAAGCTACCTGATATTTCCCCTTAAAAGACCCTATTTTCAGTTGCCCGTCACTTTGCCAAACTTCAACCATTTGGCCTAAAACTTCCCATGATAGCATCTGCTTCAAGCTGAATTTACATGGAATATTTCAGTCAAAATGGTTCGGCCGCTATTGAGAAAGAGACTAGGGAAAAAATATAGTACTGTGTCCTTGTTAAAAAATGCTGGTAGCCTCTTCTGTGAGAGGCACTGTTGACTCTGTGCTTTGGAGAAGGAACTTGACATGTAGCAAAGAGGGAGGTGGCCTTTGCACTGGGGAGGCATGAAATAAGCTGAAACAGGTCTAGCTATAAATTACTAAAAATTGCAGTTGGCACATGCTCAGCGTAGAGGCTTCTTAGATTGTGGTAGCTAGGTTCCCTGAAGATTCCACCCACGTGGACACTTTTTGCCCAGCTGAGGCTAAGTAGGACTTTGCAACAGTAGCACATGGCTGCTGAGGGCTGGGCTGGGTCCAAGTCTGGGCACTTTAACTGTGAGCAGGTACCCTGTCTCTCCTATGTTCTCAATGAGACCTGTACCACTACTCAGGAATTATGGAGGTGGAAGCCACCTGATTTGAGTGCAGAGGAGAAAAAAGTGGGAACTGTATGTGGACAGGTGAAATAGATTGGAAAAAAGACTGCTTGGAGAGGAGGCTAGATGGGTAAGATTAGGACTCCTGAGGCAAGGAGACTGGGAAAGGAATAAGACGACCAAGTGGAGTCTGGGACTTTGTGGACAAGAAGAAAGAGGTGAGAACTTAGGGGTGTGGAAGAAACAAGAAAGGAGAGAAAAGTTTGCACCCCTTAGAGAAAGCTCCCCTCCATAGGCCAGAATAGAATGCAAGACTTCTGCACCTCAGCATCCCACTGTCAGCAAATGTCTGTGAAACCCTCTAGCAAAGTGTGTATTTTACCCCTCTCCAGTGCTGATCAACAGCCTACTACTGCTCTCTTACTCCATTTGATTGACTGGCAGAGATCTGTGTGATGGATCTAAGCAAATGTCTTCACTGGGGGTGTGAATGTAATTCAATCTAAGACTAAGGTGAAGATGAGTGATCACAACAAATTGCTTGCTTGGAGTCTCCTGTCCCCACCACTCTCATTACTTCCTGAAAGACACTGCACTGTAGGCAGTAGATGCAGGGGCCGTGGGGAGGCAGTCACCTCCACTCACTACCCCTCCCCCTCCTCTAAAGGAAAAAAAAGGCAGGAAAAGCTTTCCTTGCTGTTTCTCTGCTGCAGGCACAACAGTGAGGCACACCGCTGCATGCAGAGAATGGAATTAACTGAAAACTTTCCAGAGCAGCAGACAGGGGAGGTGCTATGTTGCAACATGCACTGGAAAAACTGGAAAAGCTGCTCTTTGACCACACATGTAAATTCAAATTGTAGAGTTTGATCTCATTGCTACACCACTTGCAGGGGTGGTGTTAGCAGGTCGAATTACAGCAATATTTCTTTTCAAACGTATTGCTTTGACAATGGAGACACAGGGCGTGTCTTCACTGAGTGCAGCAAATTTGCTGCTGTCAGATTAATGTCCCTGCTCAGTTAAGTAGGTCTGGGATCAGGAAGTCAATCCGAGTAAGACCACCCCAACAAGGAGCATTGTGCCAAGTCAGAGGGAAGGCATTTCCCTCTGACTCAGCCCACTGAAGACACCAGGCTAAATAGGTGATAGGAAATCAAAGGGAGATACGCATGGCTCCCTCTGATCTCCACCAAGATCACACCGCAGTGTACACCAGGATATAGGCTGCAGAAGTCCAAGGTAAGCAGCATTACGTCAAACCTCACTGTCACTGCAGAGCAGGCTAAAAGTCTAACCCTTCTGATGACAAACAGGGTGCCATGTGAGGGAATTTCTGTATTTTCCATTTGCTTTTCTAAAAATCTGAGAAATTACAGAAAGAATACTACACTATAAGACTAGTATTTTGACTGTAAAGTCAAGCACACAAACACTAGGAAATACCAGTATTAAGACTGCCTGTGAAATTTTCAGTCAGTTCCCTTGTGCATGTGTATTATGCTACAGTCTTCAATTACATTATCACATAGTATTTTCCCCATGGTATCCTGCCTCATTGAATGCATCATCTGGATCCTGTTTGAGGATGAATCAGGGTTGTACAGGGAAGGAGGCTGTTGTCTGCAGGACCCCCGCCTCATTTGTTGCAGAAGCTGGAAGGTCTGTATGGCATGAGGCAGTGGATGGCAGGAAGGGGTAAGAAGGTCTCATAGTTTGGGCAGCTGAATGCTGTCCTGAAGAACTGGATTCTATCCCTGTCTCCGCTTCAATGCTCCTGTGGGATTCAGTCAATTCATTTAAACCCAATTTCCTACAGGGGTTCACTGACTGAGAGACCTTGATTTTCCAAGTGTCTGACCTGAGGCTGTAAGTTCCCATTTGCAAAAGTGCTGAGTAAGGGTCATCAGAAGCCATCTCAGTGAAAGGCATTGTTTGGTCAAAGTTGAAATGTTTGATGCAGACATATCAGTTTCCAAAGAATATTCATTGGGAAGGCTCCTGGGCCTCGAGAGAGAAGCAATAGACTAACTTGACAGCTGAGTGCGGAGAGCACTGGTCCAAGATGGAGGGACCCACATTCAAATCCCAGTTCTGTCTAATTTGGAGTGGCCTGGGAAGGCAAACTGCTCTGAATCAGGCAGCACAGGAACTTGAATATGACTCTCCCATGGTCCTGAAATGAACAGAGACCTTTCTTGCAAATACATTCAAAAGATTTTGGTTTTGTTCCACTTAGGAATAAAAACAAATGTTAAAACCTCATATATTCCCATGAAACAAAAATGTCCTCCCAGCACGTCTAGTGCTGAACACAAACAACTGCAACAGAAGTCAGTGGGAGCTGTGCTCAGTATACAAACTGCTAAAGACTACCCTGAAGGTATGTCAAATTAGGCACCTAAGAACAGTGGAAACTTTGGGCTTAATCTCTCTGTGCCTCAGTTTCTCATCCTTAAAATGGGGATATCACCTCTGAATCTCACCAGGCCATTCTGAAGCACCCAGGTACTAGAGTGAAGAATGCCACAAAAAAAAGTCCATGTGGAAATTTCATAACTCTGCTTTCAGAGCAAGGCTTGACTATAGTACAGCAGTGCTTCTCAACCACTGTGTCATGACACAAAAGTGTGTCCCAGCACAGTGGCTGAGCATGCCACATGAAATCAGCCTGCTGTTGACAGCCTGAGGACAGTTGAGGCAGCAGGCTGATTTTATGGTGCTAGCCCTTTAAAAGCTGAAGCTGCAGCAGCTGTCTGCAAGAGCCACTGTCTTTTCATGGCCTCAGGAGCTGCCAGTCAAGCCTCCAGCTGCTGAAAAATCCCTTTTACATGGAAATTTCTTTGGTGGAGCCCTCCTAGCTGGGTCATGATAGTGAAAAGGTTGAGAACCCTTGCAGTACAGTACAGGAGGCCTGGGACCACCTCTGAGAAATCAGAAGAAACCAGAATTTTGAATAAATGCCGATTCAGTGAATTCACTGAATGAGGCAGGGGCCCTGTGGAAAAAAACAGTATGTGAACATTAACGAAAACATGTATTTAATGAATAAATTAAATTAACTAATTATTTTAATTAATTAACTGATTATTTCTATAATTCATAGACTCATACTCTGAAGGTCAGAAGGGATCAATGTGATTATCTAGTCTGACTTCCTGCACAGCACAGGCCACAAAATCTCTCTCATTCACTCCTGTAATAAACCTCTAACCTATGACTGAGTTATTAAAGTTCTCAAATCATGATTCAAAGACTTTAAAGTACAGAGAATCAACTAGCAAGTGACCATACCACATACCTCAGAAGAAAGCAAAGAAAAAAACCCCAGAGCCTTAGCCAGTCTGCCCTGGGAGAAAATTCCCTTCCGACCCCAATATGGCAACCCATTAAAACCCTGAGCATGTGGGCAAATCTCACCAGTCAGACACTCAAGAAAAAATTCTCTGTCATAACTCAGAACATTACCCATCCAACTTCCCTTTTCAGGTCATTGCCACATCCACCACTAGTCTAAAAATCAGTCAACTGGCAAATTAGGCCATCCCATCATACCACCTCCTCCCTGAATTTATCAAGCTCTTTTTTGAAGCCAGGTAGGGTTTTTGCCCCCACAGCTCCCCTGGAAAGTTATTCTAGCATTTTATGCCTCTGATGGTTAGAAACCTGCATTGAATTTCAAGCCTAAATCTTCTGATGAGCAGTTTGTATCCATTCATTCTTCTGTCCACATTGGTGCTGTACTCAAATAATTCTTCTCCCTCACTGGTATTTCTCTCTGATGTATTCATAGAGAGCAATCATAGCTTCCATCAACCTTCTTTTGGTTATGCTAAACAAGCCAAGCTCTTTAAGTCAATTCTTATAAGGCAGAACACGCAAGGAGGTTTTCCATTTCACGGATTTTCCTCGTACACATTCTCTGCATCTGTTCCAGTTTGAATTAAACTTTCTTAAACACGGTGGTCAGAACTGCATGCAGTATTCCAGATGTGGTCTCACCAGCATCTTGTATAACGGTACTACCACCTCCCTATCTAGATTGGAAATACCTCTTCTGATGAATTCTAGGACTCCGTTACCTTTTTTCATGGCCACATCACATTGGTGGCTCACAGCCATCCTGGGATCAACAGTATGCACAGGTCCTTCCCCTCCTCCATCCCTTCCAACTGATGTGCCCCCAGCTTACAGGAAAAATTCCTGTTATTAGTTCCTAAATGCATGTCGTTGCACTTTCCATTATTGAATTTCATCCTATTCCTAATACGCCAGTACAGTTTACAAGCTCATCCAGATCCCAGTCCTTCTTATATTGGAAATAGCTCCAACTTGGTGTCATCTGCAAACTTAATTAGTACAATCCCACCTTTAGTGCCAAGGTCAGTAATAAAAAAGTTAAATAAAATTGGTTCCAAGCCTGATCCCTGAAGAACACCACTAGTAAGATCCCTCCAGCCTGACAGTTCGCCTTTCAATTTAACCCGCTGTAGTGTCCCTTTTAACCAGTTCCTTATCCACCTTTCTATTTTCATATTAATCCCCAGGTTTTCCAGTTTAAATACTAAGCCCCTAAGTGGAACCTTATCAAATGCTTTGCTAAAATCTAGGTAAACTACGTACACCACTTTCCTTTTGTCCAAACAATCTGTTATCTTCTCAAAGAAGGATATCAGGTTGGTCCAGCATGAACCAGGACCTCTCGTAAAGTCAGGTTGTATTTTATCCCACTTAACTGTTAACCTCGATATCTTTAAGTACTTTCTCTTTCAAAAATTTTTCCAAGACCTTGGATCCTGTCGAGGTCAAACTAACAGGTCTGTAGTTACCCGGATCACTTTTATTCCCTTGTATTATGTAACCAATTAAGCAATTAACTAATCAACTAAAGAGCATATTTAATTAATTAATGTACTTAACTAATCATTAACTAAAGACCTAATTTCCACTTCAGGAAAACAGTAACAGTTCAAAATTTGTTTCTGTATCAAATGACCATAAAAAGAAATATTTTCAAACCTTCCTGCAAAATAAAAGAACTGCCCTCCCCAGTCACTTCAAAATGTATTTCTCTGGCCTTTTTAAAATTACTGTTCCATTGTTTACTTTATTCCATGACATGTTAGTAAATAATGACATGTCAAGTTATGTCACAATGGCACCGTATTATACTCTATTACTACAGATATGTCAAAACAACAGTAATAGAAAGATAAACAATATAAAATAAACTTCAAAATGAATATTTGTTTGAAATGAAATTTCAACTTTTTTCTAAAACCAAAAAACATCCAGCTGAATTCAAACAGCATTTGCTGACAGAAAACCATTTTGACAATTTTTTCTGACCAGCTGATTGCATGATGCAGCCACCTCCCAAAGGAGCGACATGCTGGAAGGAGTCATATCTGACTGCCTTCAGCCAGTCCCCTTTATTCTGCCTTCAGTTTCAGTCAGACACATCTTTCCAGCCTCCTGCAGCCTTAAGTTGCTGTGCCTTGTGTAACAGATACTATATTCCATCCAGCGGTGGATAAACTGCCTCCCCAGAAAGGAGTCGCCGGTACATATTCTGTTACTGCACAGGTCTCTGGTCTCCTTCAGAAAACAAGAAGCCATAAAGTAACTGCTCTAGTTAATCTTTGATGCAGTTCCCCTAGGTTTAGTAGATTTACACCAGGGATGAATTTGCCCCATTAGTTTACAGCACCGGGAATCAAAGTGTGTTTACTAATGCAATCGTTCCCCACCTTTTTTCTGCCATGGCACACCCTGACACCTTAAACTATTTTGGGGCACACCACTACAGAGTCTCCAAATGAACTCATGACTATTCATGAGCCAATCCAGAACTTTGAGAACTTTTTCAAAAAATTCCATGGCACACTTGCTCAGGCCTCAGGGCACACCTGTGTGCTGTGGCACACTGGTTGGGAAACACTGTACTAATGCACAAGCAGCTACCCCTGAATTGCCCTACTCCTTCAAACTCCCTACATTGTGAGCTCTGCGGTCCCAGCCCTGGCATTGCTCCAGTAAAACCCATGCCTCTGGAATCCTTCAGCAGCAAGTGTTCAAATAAAGCTTCTTCCTTAACCTCAGGATGAGCCCAAACCAATACTGCAGGAAGTCCTGTGTTTAGACAGCAGCACAGAAGCGATATGAGAAGTGGATGGCAGATGGGACTTGCCTGCCAAAAACTGGGCCTGCATATCCTGCAGATTCAGCATGAGTAGATGAAGAACTCCAGTGACTTGGAGTCTGGAGACAGGTAAGCGCTGCCGGTCATTAGCAAGGGGCAGCCTGCAGGGTTCAAAAAGAATGAGAAAAGTTCATGAAGGATACCTCCTTCAATGGCTACTAGCCAGCATGGCCTGGGATGCAACCCCATGCCCCAGGTGTCTCTTGCCTCTGATTGCCAGAAGCTGGGAGTGGATGACGGAGGATGGATCACTCAACGGTTGCCTGTTCTGTTTGCTCTCTCTGAAAGATATGGCACTGACCACCGTCAGAAGAAAGGATACTGGGACAGACAGACCAGTAGTTTGCCCCAATATGGCTGTTAAGAAATGTCGCTGGCACCGGAAAAGACTCAGGGCACAGGCACAGGCCACGCCCCTGGGCCCAGGCCACGTTCCCTCAGCCACATTCTGGCACCAGGGCCCAATAATTCATCAGGCTCCTGCTGCCTCCAGCCTGGCCCCAGATCCCCAGATGGTTTCAGGGCCAGGAGAGGCAGGCACCGCTGTGGGTTTCCCAGCCTCAATGCCCGGCCAGGGCTGGGGCTGGGGCCAGGAGAGGCAGGCGCTGTAGAGGGCACCCCAGCCAGGGTCCCCAGTCTGGGACGGGGCCGGCCCGGACACTCGGGGCACGTGCCCCGTGTACCAGGTGCCAGCGACGCCCCTGTGGCTGTTCTTAGGTTCTCATGAGGATGGACAGAATGGGCAGAATTAATTTAAACAGAAATGGTTTACTGACATCACTCATGGGCTGTGTTAAGATTATGACTGGGAAACAAGAAGAGCAGAGGACCAGAAATCAATGGACCGAAAATTAGGAATTTAAAAAAACTGGAAGTTAGGTCTAACTGGTGGGGAAAATAATGAGAAAACTGGTTATTCCACACATCACATTTTTGAGGCCTTGAGAAACAGACTTGGGTGCTCCCTTCTGCATGGGCAGATCATTGGTCACTACTTGCTAAAACTCTCCACATTCGGGGACATGGTGTGTAGATGCACACACATGTGTGGAACACACATGGGGACCATCACTTGAAGAATTCCAGGACACCCTTTTTATGCTCCTCTCAAGGCTTACCGCAGAAAGGTACACTACACAACAACCTGACCTTTGCTTGTCCTAGACAAGTTCACCATAGAGCACCCGCAAAATCCACCACCTGGGTCAACAGAGTGGCTGGACAATTCACAGCTCTGGCACTTCCGTTTTTGAGATGCAGAGTGAAACCCTCATGGAAAAACAGAAGCAAATATACCTTTCCCCTTCCGATCCTCTCCCATTCTGCTGGACAAGTAATGGTGCTTAGCTCTGAAAACACAGATGTAGTTGAGTAGGGCCTTAATATAAGAGATGAGCCTCATTGTTTCCATATCTATAGGAGAAAGAGATTTGCAGGCTCTATGGAATAACTCAATTTGCTTTAGCTCTATGGTTCTTGGGTAATTCAATAAATCAATGTGAGGCAAAAAGGAAGCTAGTGGTAGAGGAAGCCACTCTGTGCTGAGGGAGAGCAGAGCACAGATTTCCATGTGCTCTTCTCATGACAGAAGCACGAGGGGAGGGAATGTCAGCTAGCTTCTGAAGCCTTAACAGGCAGCAAATAAAGCTCTTCCCCATCCCCACAGCACAAACATACGTAAACCAGGTTCTGAATCCCCACCAGACATGGGTCCTCAGACTGGACAGCCCACATACTACAGGGGAAGGTGACAGATTTCAAGAGTTACTCACAGTTTGCTGACAAATTCTCCTTTCCCATGCATTAACAGGGAAGGGCAGACATACAAATGCAGCCCTTGGCAGCAGTAACAAAGGGTCCATGCATATCAAACCCCTACTGGTATTACTAGTGAGAAAGGGAGATTACTTATTGTAATTGATGGGTCTTCGAGATGTGTGCTTCTTCTCTGGTTTCCAAAAGTGGGTGTACATAGATGCCATGCCCCAGAGCCAGAACTCTTTAAAATAATATCTGTTGACACACATGCATGCCTTGTGTCACCCTCATGGCACAATCAAAATACTATGAGACTTACTGACGTCTCTTCAGTTTCCTCTTACAGATAGGCCTCGAGCCCGCAGCAGAGGGCACTGGGGCTGGACTGGAATCCAGACAGGGACCACACATCTCAAGGAACCATCAGCTACAGTAAGCAACCTCTCCTTCTTTTTCAAGTGCTTATTCTTGTGCAGATCCCGAAGGGGGGCAGCAGAGCAAGCAGTATTCAGTGGACACAACGGCTTGGTGGATATGAGAATTTGTAGGACTGCATGGTCTACTGGTGCATTTGTGGCTGATGAGCTAGCTATGGTGTAATGCACAGTTAATCTGCGAATAGAGAGACTCACATTGGTGCCTTGCAAATGTCATGTCATGGGATGTCTGTGAGGAGGGCAGAAGTGGTAGCTTGTGCTCTTGTAGAGTGGACTGTGATACCCAGGGATGGAGGAACTAGGGATAAGGAGTAGCACTGAATGATGCAGCAAGGGATCCATTTGGACATGTGTCAGGAGGAGAGGGCACTGCCCCTGCAGCACCCTCTTATAGCTACAAAAAGCCTGGGTGGGGTATGGAATGTGGGGCATTGGAGGTAAAAGTTTAGCACCCAGCAGATGTCTAGGGCAGGGCCAGCCCAATGTTTTTTGCTGCCCTAGGCCAACAGGAATTTTGGCACTGTCCCCCCACCCCCAGGGGTCCAGCCATGAGCAGAGGTCCAGCCCCAGCCGAGTAGCAGTGTTGTAAGTGGAGAGAGGTACCACAGTTGGGTGTCCAGTCACAGGCAGGGAGTGGAGCAGCCCCACCCCAGACCTTGGTGCCCCCTAATTTTTGGCACCCTAGGCAAGAACCAGCCTGGGTTGAGGGGACATGTGTTCTCTGTTGAAGGAGTGTGGCTTAGAATAAAAGGTTGGGGAGATGGAGGACATAACTGGGGTGGAATGTTGTGGCCACCCTGGGGAGGAAACAGGTGGAATCATAGGGAGCTTTGTCATTGGGGAATACCATGAAAGGCAGGCCTCTAATCACGGCTGCCAATTCACTGACTCATTGGTCAGAGGTAATGGCCACCAGGACGACAGCCATCAACAACAGGCAGGTGACTGAAGTGGCCAGAGGTTCAAAACATGGCTTAGTGAGCACTGAAAGTACAAGGTTGAGGTGCTCTGATGAGGTGGGCTTCCTGACAGAAAGCAATGTGTTAGGTAGGCCAAAGAGGAACCAACTGGAGAAACTACCCACCAGCGGAAAAAAGGTACTGATGACTGGCAGGCATACCCATATGGAGACATGGGCAACCCCTGTAAGAAGAAGGGGGAGCAAACAGTCTAGGATAGTCAGTACCGATATGTAAGATATTATAAGTGTTTTACA
The DNA here is from genome assembly GCA_007922195.1 of Podocnemis expansa. Classification (NCBI taxonomy): domain Eukaryota; kingdom Metazoa; phylum Chordata; order Testudines; family Podocnemididae; genus Podocnemis; species Podocnemis expansa. Next base: position 528,878 of record ML682044.1, read on the forward strand.
CCCATGCTGTGAAGCATCTCACATGGCTTGATAGCAGGCCCTGATCATAGGGCAGTAACTGTGTGAGCACCTCTCGCACCAGCATGGAGCAAGCAATATCTATCCTCAAGTTCCATACAAATACCAGGCTGTGTGATGGAGGGGATACAAGTTGGAGTGTTCAATTTGGCTGTGTGATTGAGTGCAGAGGCTTGGGAGGATGGGGGAGGCAGACTAGAGGCCAGATTCAAAGGTCAAGGAAGTCCATGAAGCAAGACTGGCAGGGCCAGAAGAGGCTATGAGTATGAAGGTTGCTGGATTCCTCCTCACTTTGCAGAGTCCCTAAAGAAATAGTGCAATGGGTGGAAAGGCACATCAAAGACTTGGGGTTGGTGGCCCATGCTATCAATGCAGAAAGTCAGACTACAAACAGGGGTCTCAAACTCAAGTAACCACGAGGGCCACATAAGGACTAGTATGGTAGCCCAAGGGCCGCAACACTGAAACCTTTTCATACACTGATATTGCAAATATTAATAACGGTAGTGTCGTTGTGGGCCGCAGGAAATAACTTTAGGGGCTGTGACTTTGAGACCCCTGGACTACAAGATCCGGTGGTCCCTTCTATGCTGCTCAGTGTCACAGAGCAGGCTGAGGGAGGCTCTGACTCCTTTTAATAACTTTATCCCACTTTTAGGTGCTTATTATAACAGTTTCCAACTAAAAGCAGCCTGGTCACAAATCAGGGCAGGGCAGACTGGTTTGTTTCACACCCTCCAAACACCTTGGAAGCAGTCTCCATATATTGTGTCCCTTTATCACCGAGTGCAGGAGCAGCTTCTCCCTGTGTGCATGTCAGAGACAATGACCAGCAGATCATAAATCTCTTACAGTAGCAGTTTATTCATTCAGTTTGTATTGTATCAGATGCAGGATGTCAGAGACTTGGTGGGCTGGGATTATTTCTGAATGGGACAGGGCTCCTGACCTGGTACTCGGGGACTCCCCTCCTCCTGCCTCAATGTGGCTCTGCTGCCAGCTTTATCTGGGACTTTTATTGTAACAACTTCAACATTATTTTCTCTAAATCACAGTGCGTCTGGACTCAGACAAGCTGGAACTGCAGGATCTCTGTGATCACAAGCAATTAAATGGAAAATAAGCCCCACTCTGCCCTTGGCCCAAGCAGAGATTTATGTGACAAGTCACGGTTACATTCCAAAGCACACGTATGTGGTTCTGACAGAGGATCTGAAAGTGGGAGATGTGCTCATGTCCCCCCACACTCTGCCTATGCAACAAATAGAGGCTGCTGGGCTTGCCTGCTGCTGCCAGCACTCATTCTCAAGCCTGACAAGGCACTGGAACTTCCTGGACTGACTTCAGTGAAGGAGAGAGGGTCACAAACCTGCTTCTCTTTCTTCTGTATTTTCATTATCATCAACTTGAGGATGAGTATGATTTCTGCAAAACACAACACAAACACTTACAGTGAGAATCAGTGTAGAATCAAGGCCCGGAAGCTCTTCAGAGTAATGCCTCCTAACTGGCAGCATAAACCCTAGTGGAACAGGCAGGACAAACATTGGCCTTGCTGGAGGGTTGATAGTAGAGGGTGAGTTACCTGGAGCCATCATCTTCTGACAAACTGGAGTCTACCAACCTGTGTAGACTTAACAATAGCCACCTTTGCCAGATCTTGACAAAACACACTGCTTAAGGACTTGCCCACACACAGACAAACCTACTTTAGTAAACGATGCAAACAATGCTTGCATCAGTTCAGTTGTGCCTGTGTATTTACTGAAGCAAACTAAGCTGACAAGTGTCCACACATAGACTGGCAACTGTTTGACTAAATCAGCATAAAATCACACCAACTGTAAAAAAAGAGCAGTGCTGTGTGTCAAAGAGGCCTTCTGCTCAGACACCCAAAGCTAGCAGAGAGGGCAAATTAACAAAGATACCCTCTGTGTTACCCTAAGGCTTAGTGCACTGACCATAGGGAACCAGAGAAGAGACCATCCAGATCAGAACAAAAGACCACCCAGATCAACTTCACTGGAAAGGTAGAACAACTGAAAACCCTGCTAAATGGGACAAACACGAGAGAGAAAGTGCAAGTAAGTCATAAACAAGGAGAAACCTCTTCACCTCCATTGGCTGCATGGCCCTTCATTTCCTTCATTCTGGCATGTGTTTGTAACCACCCCCTTGCACACCTGGGTATGACACAGTTTCCTTAATGACTAGTACGTGCCTCTTCTCCCTGTTCCCACATGCACACACAGACACGTTTGTCATTGAAGGGCAGCCCAACAGCTGTGGATGGATAACATCACCAGTCCTGGATTCCAGATGTGGAATTAGGAGCAGTGAAGCATTTCTTTCGGAAAATGGCATTCCAACTTTGAACCTTCAGCCTTGCTTCATGAACCCTTCATTATGGAAAATGTTAACAACCTGAACCATGTGGTCATTACCATTCTGGTTTTACTAGCCACACAGCAGCCTCTTGACATACGTGATGTTTCCTATCCATAAAGTGCCCACAACTGTGCACAAATGGCTGCACTGCCCCTTTGCGATGGCACTTGCTCTGAGATAGCTAAGCACCACGCACCACCACAGACATCAAGCACTCACATGGCTGTTACAATTAGTTGTTCCAGTGCAATAGCATAAAGCTCTTGCCCCTTCTGTGACATGCAAAATGGTGGATCCGCTGCCAGGGCATTCCTATCCAGGAACAGCCAAGGTGGTTCCTGGTCAGCCCTGCCTTTCCCTGACTCTCCCACCCAGATACTCACAGTGCTGTGCATAGCAAACATAAACTGACAAAACCTATTAACAGCCTGAAACTCATGGAACTTTTGAAAGTATCTCTGGTTTCAGAGAGTTACCTTCAAAACAAAAGCGAGCGATGGGCATGCAGACACATGGACACATGCGGACAGGCTAGTCATCCAATGAACACATTTTGCTGCCTTGGTAGCCCACATCAGAGTGATTGCAGAAAAGTGGCTATCAGCCACAGCTCCCAATTGTGCAGCTACCAGACATCCTGCATTGCCTAGTAGATCTGATCCCCTCCTCCGCAGAGCAATACGTCTTCAGAACTGCTGCAGTACGTGAGGAGGAGTGGTTGAGGGAAATAGCTGGATTGCAAGGGATGGTCCAGAAGGATGTTCTTACTCCAGAACCAGACAATTCTAGACCCTGGATCCTAGCCAGAGAGGAAGTGGCAAGATACACAGGAGAAGGAAATGGTCCATGCATCTTCCAACAAAGAAAAAAACCCCATCCCAACAAAGCAGAATGATTGAAAGATGCTCAAAAAGAAGAAGCAATCTCTGGTCCTCCGGCAGCAGCACCCCTCAAGCAGAATAGGAACTCGCCATCCCAGCATCTGTACTGCCAGTGCAGTGGGGTAGCCAGGCCAACGCCCCGCTCCTCATGGTGTGTAGCAGAGCTATATGGAGAAGTGTCTGTGGTTATGGCAGAACCAACCAAGATAGGGAGCGGGTGCATGAGAGAGAGGGCTCAAAACACTCCAGAAAGCCGAGTGAGTCTCTGCAATCAATGAAGGGTGCCAGGGAGAAGAACCGCACAGACACAGACACAGCTACCCAGGCCAAACGCCCTGCAGCATGGAAGCATGTCCTGGACCCTTTGCCAGGGTTAGGTAAAGGGTTCAATACAGACTTTGGTTAGAGGCCTTTTGCTGCAAGATTCACAGGAAGCACTAAGGGCTCCTTCATGGTCTCAGGTTTCTCCACCAGCCTGGTTCTGAGTTCAGCCTGCCCCTGACAGTGCCTCATGATCAAGAGCTTTAGAAGAACACCTAATCTCAGGCACAGCCTTCTACCCAGAAGTCTAGAAACCTGTCTGTGTTTTGCTTTGTTTTTCAGTGGAAGCTTTGGTCCACGGCCATCAAGTGCATGGAGTCAATTCACCCTTTCCCACAAAGCAACGCATAATGCTCAAACAAATTGACCCCCCTCGGGGTCTTCCCTCTCCAGTTCTTCCACTGGCTCTCTTTTTATCTTCAGCAGCTGCTAGAATGCAATACAGCTAGCACAGTGACTGCAAAGGCAATTCTACAAAATTTATATGCCCTCAAAGTCAGAGACATTAGACCAGTGTCTCCCAACCAGTGTGCAATGGCACACAGGTACACCATCAGGTCTGAGCAAGTGTGCTACAAAATATTTTCTAAAACTAACTAAAGAGCTCTGGATTGGCTTATTAGCTAATGAATATTCATGAGTTTGTATGGAAACTGTATGATTGTGTGCCTCAAGTTAATTAAAGATAGCAAGGTGTGCCATGGCAGAGAAAATTTTGGGAACCACTGCATTAGACCATGCCCTAAAGCCCTCTCTGGTCTTGCTTCATGGCCCTTGCCTCACTGCTCCCTATCAGCTCTATCGACTCCTGTGGCACCCGCATGCGCTGGGTGCTGCTTAATAGCCTTCTCCTCTGCAGCTCTCATCATGTACTTCATCTAGCTCATTTCAGACCAGAGCTGAAATCACCTCTCTTCAGTGCCAAAATCCTTCAATGTCCTCCCCTGCTCCACAGTTGTTTCCTCACCAAATTCAGACCAATGATTTCTGCAAAGCATGCTGGGAACAGGAAGAAGGAATAAGATTTGCATGGAAAAGCACTACATGATTCCCCTGCATCTGCAGAGAGAACAGAAAAAATTTCCATTCCTCTCGTCAGCAAGCAGTATCCTCAACCCACACAGCAATCCCCAGGTGCTACAGGCCTGGGCTGGCATCAGGCATGGCACCAGAGAGTGCTGCGCCACAAGAACACCTGGCTCCACTTGTGCTGGAAATTGTGGCAATGGACCAACGTCAAGATCCCGGTGTAGTGAGGGGAAAAGCTGTGAAGGAACCTGTCCCAGAAGCTCCATAGACAAACATGGCACCTGCAATCTGCTGTGCACAGAACTGTCACTAGAGGGTGTCTAAAGGGACATTCCTGCTCAAACTCATTCAGATGAAGCAGACTTAAACAGAGCAGAGCTAAACTGTAAGAGCTGAAGCATTAACCCAAGCTTCCTGGCCAAATTTCATCACAACAATTGCAGCCTGCCTGTCTGAAATCCTTTGCAGCTGCAATTGGATGTGGTATTTCTCTTCACAGCCCAGTCAGTGTTGCTGAGTGGCACCTCGCACACTGTAGAATGGCTGCTGTGTTCTACCACAGAGAGGGCAGCAACCCAGCAATGGTGGAGGAACTACAGGCTCTCTACAGAGACGGGCCCTTACAATTTGGTGTTCGTTAAGCATAACTGACTCTTGCCGTTTTGAACACCTCTTGCTTTTCAGAAACAACTGTCTGGCATTGGGCTGTACACATAACATATTAGTTTTCTGGGATGTTTAAAGAGTTATGCCTCTAAAGCCTTGTTTAGACTACACAGATTTGTAACAAAAGTCTGCTTTTGTTGACAAAACAGTGAAAGCGTACATACTACAATCCTCCCTCCTCCAAGACTCTCCTGATCTGCCAACAAAATAAAACTGCCTAGATGAGCAGCACAGAGTTTTTCATGGCAAAGTTACATTTAAAAAGTCCCAGTACAGACGAGAGGTCAGCAACCTTCGGTACACATGCCAAACATGGCACGCACACCTCATTTGAGTGGCATTCAGAAGCCCCAGGCAGAGCTGAACCATTCCAAACTCCAAGCGCTGTGCCCATATCCCCCCCCCCCCCCCCAATGTGGCCCTGCCTTTCTCCTCTCTCACATGGGCCCAGCCTGCAGGAAACAGCCAGGGCAGCAGGAAGTCTGCAACTCTCAATGAAATCCCACCCCTGCCCCTGTTGACACTGCCATTGCCCCCACGTCCCCAGCACTGGGAGAGGGGTGGGTGGAGAGTAAGGTGCACACATTACTAAAGACTACTGATTCCTGACAAGACACCAAGATTGGTTATGCCGGTGTAAACGGTCTCCAGAAAGTGTCCCACACAGCCCATCCTGACTGCTCTGGTCTGCAGTTTGAACTCCACTGTCCCGTAGCCAGGAATACAGGCACCCACCTTTACCCCCTTTAAAAGCCTGAGAATTTTAGAAATTCCACTTCCTGTTTGTTTGGCATGGAAAGCTTACATCCCATCTTCCCAGGTGACCGCAGCACCTCCACACAGAAAATGCCCTCCCGCTTGGAGTGCATCCAAGCTCTTGGATTTGCTGAGTAGATGGGGAGAGGAGCCTGTGCAGCAGCTGCAGGAACTTTGATAGCCACAGTCAGGTTTCTTGTAATGTGTTGGAGAAGGGCTATGAATAGGACTCATGTGAAGATAAAAGAGCTGAGGCAGGCATACCAGAAGGCAAGGGCGTCAAACTGTACTCTGGTGCTGACACTACTATAAAGGACTGGATTCCAACCTCACCAGCAACTCTACTTCCATCAACAATAGCCCCATGGATAATTGGGGTGGAGGGGGACTGGAGATAGTGGAATCAACCCCAAGGACAAAGTGGTAGACAAGGAGCTAGAACTGAAGGATGGGATGAAACAGACAAGAGGGTCGTCTGGTACCAAGGAAAGCCAGGACCGGTGTGCACGATGCAGGAGAGGGAAGCCCTGGTAAGTGATTACTTTGCATTGATACTGCTCAGCTACATGAAGCAGAGCTGTCCTTTGCTCTGTCTTCTGCTAGAAGTGAGTTAAGTGAGAGAAATGAAAAAAACTGCGTTTCTGAGTGTTTCACATGCCCCTGTACAGCTACATTCCACTCAAAGAATTGTTAGTGCACACTGAGATTTCATAGAGATCCTCCAGAGAGAAACTGTCTCATGCCACTTAGCAATCACTTGTGCAGGAACTAAAGCAGCACACAGGCAACCTGACCAGGGAGCCATGTGAAGCTGCATGCATGCAGGAGATGCACCCTTTCATACCTACTGCAGAGAAATATCAGTTTGTGTAACCACCTGCCGCCTGTAGTTTGACAGAATTTACGGTTTTGTCTGTAATTGCTTGCAATGATTTCCCTAGCATAATACAATGATGCTTTTCCCAATCTTGAGCACATTCTGCCATGTGTGCCACACTCACCATGTTTAGGATGTTAACCAAGCTGTGTGCTTGCCAAAAGACAGTGAGAAAGAGGTGTATTTTACTATAATGATTGAATGCCGTGATTGTACTAACAATCATGATTTTGTTTATTGTTTCTTGTGCTTCAAGAGAACCCCCTACACATCTGATAAAGCGCCTCAGATAAGGAAGCAACTAAGGAGCAGCAAGAATGACATGTTTCTAGGGAGGCTCCAATCCTTAGCCGCAAAACACAAAAACAGAGTGTGGCGTGAAACTGTAAACAAACATTTCAAATAGCTAGTCAGGAGAGCAACAAAAGAAATTTTAGTGGACCAGGAGCGGGTGATAAAGATGACGAAAGAGTGAACAGAGAAGTTGAAGCCCCTAATCACACTGCAGGCAGAATACATACATGCTCGCCCCATGCCAATTATAGAGAACAGCTGTCCATGCTCTCCCCAAACTCCTCCCGCACATTCCATGCATTATCCATGCCCATCACAGTTCACATTCACTCTACCCCTTCAGACAGCTTCCAAAATGATGGCTGGAGTTACCCACCGCTATGAGGACCATTCACCTATCAGGAGGGTGCCCTAGTGCCCTTCTACGCTATCTCCCTTCCCATCAAGTGTTTTTTGAATGTTGTTAATTGGTATTTAATAAAAACATAATCATTGAAAGACAGTCAATCTTTATTTGTCTCCTACATGTGGTGGTTGCTGATGCAATTAATATGCAGCAGCAATAGTTACAGAGCAAAAATCACCCAAATTTTCATGCTAAACAGCAAGTAAACAAAGCCTGGCAGAGGTTTCACAGAAAGGCACATCACTGTTGCCCAGTCATACTGGTGCCTCAAAGCCTCCCTGATCCAAAAAGCCCCCTGTTGTTCCCCTCTACTAACCATGGTATCTGGCTGCTCAAAAATCAGCCACCAGTTGCTCTACCTCTACGCTGCACCTCTGGGGAAATCTTCACTCTTGACCTCCCTAATATTATGCAGTGCACAGCAGGCTGCTGTGATCACAGGAATATTTTCCTCATTTAGTCTAACCTGCCATAAAGGCAGTACCAGTGAACTTTTAATCTGCCAAACACACATTCAATGGTCATTTGGCACCTGCTCAGCGTATTATTGTAGTGCTCCTTGCTGCTGTCCCATCAAAGGCTTCGTGAGTCATGGGAGTAAGGGATATGCTGTGTCTCCCAGGATAACTGTGGCATTTCAACAACTCCCACTGGAATCTTTTGGTCTGGAAGGAAAGAATCTGCTTGCAGACTTCTGTATAGGCCAGTATTCCTGAACACGTGTGCTTCATGCACCTCCCCTGAACCTGCAAACCCACAGAGCAGTGGTCTCCAACCTTTCATCAGCAGATGGCACAATTCTCATAGGTTTTAACTGTAACTACTGTCCAGAAATAGATCACAATTTACAGGTTGGAGACTACTACCATTGAAAAATACCCTTTTCTACTGAAGTACTCCATCACAGGATGGTCCTGAGCCAAAACTGGGATACGCGTGCCACCTGTTGCTCCACCACAGTTAGAGAACACCGCCATCACAAAGCCATCCACTATTTCACGTGTATTTCCAAGAGTCAACGTCCATCGTAGCCAGCTGGTCCTTCTACGCACTTGTGTGAACACCACCCCAACAGTGGACTTCTTAACTCCAAACTGATTAGCAACTCACCATTAATAGTCTGGCAATTGCTGCGTGCTTCTTCATTGAGAGGTCAGCTCTCATTCTGGTATCTTTGCATCATCTGCTGGGTCAAGCTCTGCACACAGTTTCAGGGTGGTTGTTTTGTGTACCTGAAAGTTCTGCAGCCACTGCTCATCACCCCAGACATGCATAATGATGGGATCCCACTGCTCCATATTTGTTCCCCAGATCCAACAGTGATGGTCCACTGCAGGCAGCTGTTCTGTGAATGCCAAAAGTAATCCAGCATTGTTTCTTTCCATGGTACACAGGAGTTCAGGCACCTCAGGTTCTCGTTCATACCAGAAGCTCTTGATATAACTGCACGATCAGCTGCATTGTATACATAATACTGATCAAAAAAGTAGAGGGCAGCATAGGATCCATCCCTTCAGGCAGAGCTGATGAGTCTTGTCCACAAGCTTGCGATTTAGCTGATCATCATGTTAGGGAACAGGAAAGAATTGTCCCTCTGGGCAGACTGGGAGAGGCTCTGTGAGTGTTTTGCCTCCTTCTGCAGCGTGGGGCACAGATCACCTGCTGGTGGATTCTCTGTACAGTGAAGGCTTCAAATCATGATTTAAGGATTTCCATAACACAAGCACAGGTTAGGGGTCTATTACCAGAATGAACGGGTGAGGTTCTGTGGCCTGAGTTGTACAGGACCTCAGACTAGAATCACTAGATGATGATAATGATCCCTTTTGACTTGAAAGTCTGAGAGTCGCACAGGAAACAAGGGACTGCTGAAAAATGAGTGAAATGCAGTCCCAGGGAATGATGGGCTAGAAAAAACTGCATCATGGGATGTTGAGCCTCCCATGATACACTGCAATCCATTCCACCATCCCACAACTCCGAGCTAGGGAAGGTGACGAACTGCACAGTGGCATAGCTACCCACGGTGCACTCCTCTTACTGTTGTTGCTAGAGCATCAACTAGGGATGCACTTTGCCCACAAAAGGAGCATTGTATGAACATGCACAAGTGATGTAATTATTGCAGTTTTTTGATCATCAGCCTCATTTGCATTGACAAAAACCCTGTAGTATGTAGACGTGACCTAAGAGAATGGCTGAGTAGTGCTGTGAGCCAAAAGGAAAATACCTCCATGTTTTGGAGGGTGTGCGCGGCAGGGACAGGACAAAAAAGCTCCTCTCTCCCAGAAACATTTACCCGAATGAGTATTCAATTTAATTCCAAGATCTAACCTTTTCTATGCCCTTTTCTCATTTTCACCTCTTCTGTACAGCTCCCTCAAAGATAATGCAACCTCAGACATGGTCCCCATTGCAGGTTCTTGTTTCTTAATGAGGTTGAATATGTGCATCCCATTCTGTGAGCTAAAGCCATAGTCAGGTGAGAAACCTTGTTGCAGAAAGACAAATCACTTAGAAGTGCCAAGGCAGTAAGGGAGAAGAGTGCCCCCTGGCACCTAAAGAAAAGAGCCAGCAGTGCTGACATTTCCTCCACAGTCACTGAAAGCGCTGCTGGCAATGGCTGTTTTTAGCAGGGTGTCTTTCATGAGCCACTGCCACTGCCAAAAGCGACAGCAGTCATGGAGGCTTTTCAGTGGTTGGGGGAGGGGGCTGCACATCCTCCACTGCTGCCAGAAGTGGTGTCTCTTGATGGTGGGGCCCGTTCACTGCCTCACCCATAGGGGTGCCTCAGTTTTTGGGCTGGCCCACAGGTATGAGGGATATTTGTCAATGCTTGAGCTAGGATAATATACGTCTGGCTCAAACGGACAGAGAGTGAGAGAAGTGATCTAATATGTGACAGGAAGACATATTATATTAAAAGGGAAAGTTTATAAAACAATGGGCCCATCCTGTTCTAATGTATGGTGCTGAATGTTAGCCAACAAAAAGAAACATGAGCAAATGACTGTTCTACAGAAATGCAAGTGTTGAGAGGGATGAGTAAATGTAAGCCAGAAAGACCATGTGAAGAAAATGAATATTACAGACATGCTTAAAGCAACATCCCAAATGAAAAAATGCTGGAGTGCAGACTCAGGTGGTTTGATCATACAAAATGCAGACTTGACAACTGTGCAGGTAACAGTATCCAAGAAATCAACACTGAAGGAGAAAGACAGAAAGGCTGACCCAACAAAAATGGTAGGATATCACAAAGGAAGACATTTGGGCATATATTGTGCCTAGAGCAGTGGTTTTCAAACCCTGGGTGAGCACCCAGTACTGGGTCACAGACCCTCAGGCACTGGGTCACTGAACCCCCTGTTGCTGACGTCAAAAGACTAGAATGCATTGCTGAAAGATGTAATTGTTGGGTCACAGACATACATGATTTTTTTCAACTTGGTCCTGAGAAAACAAATTTGAAAACCACTGGGCTAGAGCAGGGGTCAGCAACCCCGGCCCATGTGCCAAATTTGGCAGCAGCTGCTCAGGCTTCCCCACTGTCCCCGCCCACAAGTGTGTCCTGAGGGTTGAGGCCACAAGACCCAGGGTGGCACGGCACGGCACGGCACGGCTCAGTTCAGTGTGAGGGGTCTGGAGTGGTGTGGGCCAGCTCAGCTCACTGCAAGGGGGGGGAGGGAGCTGGAGCAGCTCAGCATGGTTCAGGGGCAGGAGTAGCACAGCTCAGCTCAGCTCTTGACCAGTGTGTCGGGGGTGGGGCATAGCAGCTTGGCATGGCTCGGGAGCCAGCACAGTTTGGGGGTTGGAGTGGTGCCGCTCAGTGTCCGGGGGGCCAGAACAGCTTGGGAGCCAGCGTGGTGCGGGTTGGTGCCGGGGGCAGGGCAAAGCAGTGCAGGGCCTGGGGTCAGTCCCCACCGTGGAAGGGAGTGGGATGGCTCAACTATGCCCCCCGCCAAACTCCAAGGCCACCTCTCCCCAGGAACGCTAGCCTCCACTCTCCCACCATGGAGTCCCTAGCTCTACCCCCATTTGGCCCCACTCCTGCCACCTGCTGAGGTTGCAGTGTGTGGCGCTGGCATGGGGACCGGCAGAGGTTGCTGACCCCTGGCCTAGAGTGTATGGCTGTGAACAGGGCACACTGCAAGACGACTCATAGAACAAACTTCATTTGTTGGGATTAATGCAAGGAAGAACAGAGACATTGACACAGTCTGGATGTATATTAGTGAGAATATGATGTTACTCTACATGCATACAGCACTTGCATGGATAATGATACCCCAGTCAAAGGCACACGTGCATTGTATCAGGCAGAAATCTCTCCTTTCCCATAGAACGAAGCTGGGGGTGTATTTGCAAATATTGAGCTCATTCTTGTGTCCACTGCAATCATAACAGAATTCCCGCTGACTGCAGGAAGACCCAAGGTGGCCTGGTCATCAGACTGTCATAAGCCACCACAAAAAAAGCTGTTTCTGCTCACACCAAGGGAGGAAGCGATGTCTTAGTTCACTTACATTTATACGGGATGGACAGATCAGATGATAATTATACATAGGTTACAAGTTTACACCAACACACTCAGGTAGTGAATGAACATCCTCTTCTAATGCCAGTGATTGCTTGCCTTGGCACCAAACAGAAAGACATGTCCAGAGATGCCTGGTGGCCCCTGGAAGGTGACAAGATGCTGGGGGGCCTTGCGTGAGGACAGTTGGTTCCATAACTCTGTTTGCATCCTATTATTTCTTCAATTTTGGCTCTTTGTCAGAAAGCTGAGTCAAACATGGGAGAAGGTGAAGTTATTTACAGTGTCTGTGGAGAAGGTGTTTGAACCCCTGTCATTACAGGTCACGGCACTGAGGCATTGGGAAAGTGTGAGAGAGCACAACCTACCGCTTTCCCTCTTTAAACACTCACAGGTAGGGCTATATCCATAATAGGCCATACCAGCAGTGCTTTCCCACTTCATCCATTTCAAAATAACCTCACTCCGGGATCTGCTCCCTTGGCTCCAACAGCATCTGCTTTAGAGTCAAGGGCAGCTCGTCTCTTGCCTTTGCTCTTCTCTTTCCCCACCTGCAGTCAGTCAGCAGCATGTTACTCCATTATTACATGACCATCAATAGTGGGGTACCCAGAGCATGCCCCCCCAATGCTCCCTTCCCCTGGCAGCTCTGCCACCCAGTGCCCCCCTGATACCTCCAGGGAACAGCCTGGGCAGGGACTGCTGACCACAGCTCTAGCTCCAGGGACCCCCCCCCCACCTATGGCTCTGCTTCCAGGCCCCCTCCACCCCTCATGGGACCTCACAATGCCTCCTGCAACCCATTAACCCCCTTTCCCCAACCCATGCTTACCTCCAGTGCCAGCACCAAACTGTATCCTGGCTTTTCCTGCTATGCTCTGCCCACATGGCTGGGCTAAGCAAGGCAGGGAGATTTAAAATGACTCTAGCCTCACAGATTCTCATAGCACACTGGAGGAGCTGCTGCAGCACATGGTTGGGAACCACTGCTGTAGAGCAGGCCTGGGCTCCTGAATAAACCACAAGTAACCAGTCCTCTGACCCTGCTAAACCAACCATCATGAACCCACACCCAGAACTCTAGAGGCTGGAGACAGGAGCTTCTTCCGGGGCCTGCTTAGGTGTAGCTGTTGTTAAGTGACTTTTGCACTATCCCATCATCATGCTGTTCCGGCAGCCTACGTTAAATAGTCACTACTCCTTCCACTGTCATTGTGTTAGAAAATGGGAAAGGAGGGCTTTCTAATTATCAATTATTTACCTGTGATTTGTGTCAAGCTTTATCTGGATGAAACTCTAAGGCCACTTAAGAAAACACACACAAAGCATTTTACTTATGTTTTATTAAATAAAGCTACCTCAAATGTGCTGAGTGCATAAGAAAAAAGTCTAGCACATTTTGCATTTAAACTAATTGAGTTTGTTTAAAAAAAAAAAAAAAAAAAAAAGAAGGACCTGTACTTTGTCATTTCTGGTCACCTTGTCTTCAAGGTATTAGTAGATTTCACCTTCTCACACAATTTCTACTGATAGATTAGAAGAGAAAATGCAGAAAAGCTTTCTTTACCAACTTCCAGTTGATTTAACTTTGAATTCTGGCACATAGTTTCTGACAGACAAACAAGCGAGCAAGTGAGACAACCACTCTTGTTGCAGAAGCAGCGTCCAGAGACAGCAAGCACATCCGCCCACCATCAGAATGGTAAAGGGGCCACTCCATAATCAGATGCTATTTGTTCTTGAGTTTCAAAGGCATGATGTGGAGTTCAAGAAGCCCCAGTAATAAGGATGCAAGTAAAACCACTGGTGACCACACTGGATCCTGCTGTAACAAAGAAGGCTTTCACTTCATAGACTTGTTCTGGAGAGCATGTGAGTGTGAATCCACAGAGACTACTGTTCTGGAGAGCATGTGAGTGTGAATCCACAGAGACTACGGCAATGTCTCCCAACCTATGGCCCACAGGGGCTTTCAAAGTGACCTGCTACACCCTTCCTGCTGGCTGCAGAAGAGAGCTGCTACCTAAGGACTCAGCAGAGCCCACAGCCACACGGCTAAAAACCCAGGCTCCTCGCTGCAGGAAAGGGGTTTGGAAATAAATGCTTCCCTTCCTTGGCAGTAGCAGAGTATAGCAAAGTGCTCCACCAGGATCCATAGCTGCTAGGGTCCCTGCTGGAGCCAGAGAGAGGGGAGCACTGATCTCGTGCCCATCTGGTTGCAAGAGGGAGCCACTGCCTAAGAACCCGGAGGGCTATAGTGCACACACTGTTTCCCTGCTGCAGCCGGGCAACAGGAGATCAGTGAGGAGGCTGCAAAGGGGGGGGGGGGCGTTGTTTGCTGGGCTACCAGGATTGTACAAATATCTGTGGCCTTCAAAAAGGTTGGGAACCCCTGGATGCCGATCTGAGTTGTCTAATATACCAAGAAATCTGTCACCGGTCCAAAACAAGCCCCTAGCACCTGATGCTACTGCTCCCTACGGGGGTCACGTAATGTGTGATATGCTGTCTAAGCCAGCGGTTTTCAAACTTGGGGTCAAGACCCAATACTAGGTCACAGACCCTCTAGCACTGGACTGTGGTACCCCTTGCTGCCGCCACCAGAAACCTGGAATGCATTGCTGAAAGATGTAATTGTTGGGTTGGAGACACAAATGATTTTTTTTTCAACTAGGTCCCAAGGAAAAAAGTTTGACAGCCACTGGTCTAAGCACCTCAACTATTTCAGAAAAGAGATGTTTTGACTTCAGCCAGCATTTCTGATACAGCTTTGAGATGGACATGTGAAGTAAACTTTGATAGTTGGCTAGCTACAGTAATGTGGCCAGCACCCTGCCTTTGCACCTTAACCTCAGGGTAAGCAATGCCAACCATACTGAGTTATTTTGGTTCAATGAAGAATATATGTTTTCTGCACCTACGAAAGAACATTTACTGCTGTGCAAAGCTAGCTTAGCCCTTCAACATACTCTGAGCAGGGGCTGAATTTGTTTAGAAGTTGGGAACAAACATGTTCTGCTTAATACGATTGATCTAAATTAATAATTTTAATAGACGAGGCTTATATTTTAACAGATATCAGTTTCACATTTAAATTTAAACCCATTTAAAAATCAACCAAACCTATTCAATGTAAAGAAAAATTGTGCTTTTATTTTAAAATCACTTTTTTTTTTTTAATCTACCATGGGATACAGTCTATGAATCATTTGCTGTGTTACAAAAACTCACATGGTGGGATTCTGGAGTATGCAGAGCACATGAACCATTTCCACATCTGCCCTTTGTTCTGCATGTGTTCGTTTTCCTATTGTCCCATGCATCTCACATTGTGGAACATGAATGTGCACCCTCCTCGGGAGTACAGCATGCTAGCATGCAGCCGCACTGAGATCCCCACTTCAGGAACATGGAAAAAAAACTAGCAAAGTTGCTATAAATTAAACCAAGATCTAAAATCAGAGAGCAACATTCTCTCAGTGAGTTTTGGTTTCATATGGAGATCAACATGCTTTTGCTAGTGCATCATGTAAGCATGCCTGGGCCAGCTGAATCAACTTCATTGCCACTGTCACAAATGAGAAGTTGTATGCTTCATTCTAAAGTTAGATCTTTTTAACCCAGTCTGTGAGTTTCTTGTCAGTGCTGTCAGCCTGCAAGACCCTAGAGCCAACCAGTCAATTAATGCACAAGGCTGGTGCAGCCTACAGTGAATCCTCCATACTTTGGTTTATTAAAGTTTTCAAAGCAAGACATCCCTGGCTTGACCAAGCTGAACCTGAGATTTTCTACTGGTGCCTCTAATTGCATTTGTACACACGGGGCAACCTTAGGGAGTCCCGGGCCCTAGGCAAGAGTCAAGGATGCCCCCCATGCCAGGTGGAGGGCCCCCAACCTTCATTTTTGCACCCCCTCCCCACTTCACTGGGCATCCCCACCAGGTCCCAGACCACAAAGCACCACCCCCACCCACGTGGCTACTGCCTCGCTGCCCTTCCTACCCCCCCCCTTTGCTGCTGGCATAGCTGCATTGCCAGCCCCCTAGACTGCTGGGAGATTTAAACCTGGGCAAATGCCCAGCCTGGCACCGCCCCTCCCCCCCACTGCCTGCGCATACACATGAATGTACATGCACGCAAGCATGTGCATGCACACACAAATTCCATTTAAATCTACTTCTGAACAAAATGTCACCCAGGCTTCCTGAATGAAGGAAGAGGAAACCCAGAGACCACAGCTGTCTTAGGAGAACCTCTAGCTCATTTCTGACCCCTCAGGAGAAGAGCAGTGACATTTCTTTGTCATGCTGCTCTTTTGTAACACTGCTCAACGCTACTGGTACTTCTAGAAATCCTTTGGAGTCACAAATAGTAAAGCACCAACAAGCTGTAGTGAAGCAGACTATCACAATTATGCAAACAAAACATAGTACTCACTCACCCTCCACATACAATCAGACATTGTAATTAACGAGACCTAATAATTAACCAGCAAGCACAGGTGCTTGCACACTTCATATCACTTGTGAATGCATGTGCAAATCAGTCCATCTTTAACCACTCTTAATTTGAGTGAGGACTAATTTTTTTTTTTTTTTTTAGAAAGAAAAAAGCCTAATACAGCACATAGTGAATGGGAGCAGAAACCCTCAGTAAAAGGAATGCATAAAGTGAAGTTGGCAGCCCAGAAAAGCAACAGAAAACTTTGGTGTCCAAACTGACCTATAGACTGTAGTGAGGAGGTACGGCCACCCTCAGAGATTGACAGGGGATAGAACCTGCCCCCAGGTGGGTTGAGCCAGAAGCTACCTGTCTGTCAGGCCAGAAAGAGAAGGGTGGGACAGGAAACAAAGGTGAGCCCAGGGAGCTCATTCCAGCCCCAGCCACCAGAGCAGGAGGACACACCGCTGCTTGCTCTGGAGGCCCAGTCATACTAGTGTCCTGCCAGGAATCTGCCTAGGCCCACCTACAGCTGAAAACCCAGAGGATCTTCCAGAGCCACTGGCCACCAAGTGTCCCAGGAAACTGCCGGCACCCTGGGGCCCAGAGCTCTTCCCCAAACCATCTACAGCCAGTGACTTGGAGCTGCCCTCTGTTGATGATCACCAGAGCCAGACAGGCTATGACTTGGAGGAACTGCCCCCTGCAGATAATCCGGATAAGCTACCAGACCTGACGCTCTCTGATGATGTGGAGGGTTTCTGCACAATGCTCCTGAGGTGGCAGATGTTAAGAACACTGAAATGGTACCACCAGGAGAGAGAGTAGGAAGTGGCCCAGAGGAGCTGGGTCGCAGACATGTAGATCTGAGACTGGCAGATAAGAAAGCATATTGCAGCTGGGACCCCGCTTATGCCATAGCCATAAGGGCCCTGGGCTGGGATGCAGTGGAGATTGGTGGGCCTATGTCCCCCAGCTCCTTTCCTCTCCTGGGCAATCCCAACTTTGCTTACCTGACTCCAGAGACTGTGTGGCGGTTTGTCCCGCCTGAGGGGGAAGAAACTGTTCAACCAACCATGAGAGTGTCAGGTATACTCTTTCACATAGACTCCCACTACAATATAGAGCACATACATTAGGCAGCTTGATAGAATGGACTGATAAAGAGAGGAGCACACGTGCAAGACAAGGCCCTGTTGGTTTCCTAAGATTTTCCTTGACGGAACTCACACACACAGAACTGCAATGATGACCCCTTATTAAAAGTCTTCCAGATAAAAGGAGGATCAGTTAGAAGGATAAATTGCTTCTATTTAAAATTTTATCAATGACCAGAAAGGAAACATAAAATCCTAAGTGATAGTGTGTAGATGATGCAAAAATTGGTAGAGTGATAAATAATGAAGCGGACAAGTCATTAATTCAGAGAGATCTGAATCGCTTGGAAACTGGGCACAAGCAAACAATGTTTTAATATGGCTAAATGTAAACACATACATCTAGGGACAAAGAATGCAGACCATACCTACAGAATGGGGGACTCTATCCTGGGAAGCATGAATTTCTAAAAAAAGATTTGGGAGCTGTAGTAAATAACCAGCTGAACACAAGCTCCCAGCATGATGCTGTGGCCAAAAGAGTTCATGCAATCCCAGTATAAGTAAACAAGGGAATCTCAAGTAGGAAATCAAGAGGTAATTTTACTTAGGTATTCAACACTGAGACAACTGCTGCTGTAACACTTTGTTTTGGTTCCCACAGGTCAAGAGATGTTGATAAATTGGAGAAGGTTCAGAAAAGAGCCACAAGAATGACTAAAGAATTATAAAACATGCTTTACACTGATAAATAGATTGAGCTCTGTTAGTCTATCTTAAAGAGATGGTTAAGGAGTGAATGGATCAGAGTCTACAAGTATCTACACAGAGAAAAAAAATTTAACAATGAGCCCTTCAATCTAGCAGAGAAAGGTCTAATGTAATCCAATGGCTGGAAGTTGAAGTTAAATTCAAACTGGAAATTAGACACAAGTTTTTAAAATATTCTCCAATCACCCCTATCCTGTGAGCACGGCCTACATGTTTATATCAAGATCGGGTGTTTTTCTACAAAATATGTTCCAGGAATTATTGTGGGGAAGTTCTATGGCCCCTATTATACAGGAGGCCAGATGAGGTAACAATAGTCCTCCCTTATGGCCTTGGAAACTATAATCTATGAACCTCTGCCATTGCAGCAGTTGGTCAGCAGATCTGGTGGGCAGGTGAGGTCCTAGCAAGAAGGGTAAAGCACATTTCCAAAACTGTCTATCATGCAGAATGCCCCAGCCACAAATTATCCAGTCCCTACCTCCCAGTAAAGACTTTCTGAAATCTAACTCTGGTTTCTCCAAACAGGTGAGGTGAATACTTGCATGTTCAGTTTTCACATGTAGTGTCTATAACTGTATGTGCAAACTGCATAGATACGAGCATAAATGGTGTAACTGTCTATCTGCAAGCAGAGTTACCTCAATGGCACACGCAATGTTGAGTACACAAATGAATTGTGTGTTACATGCCTATTTCTGCGCCCAAGCCCCTGGAATATCAGCCCTCTTGTACCAAGGCTGATCGGTATCTGCAGTAAACAAAGGCGGGAGGCCTCTTGGGATATGCCCGTGCTGCAAAAATAAAATAAAAAGACCCACAGCAGCAAGCTTGAGAGCCCAGGTCAAATAACTCGGTCACACGAGGCTTGTGCTACACAGCTCAAAATAGCAGCATAGACATTTGGGCTGCAAGCTCTAAGAGCCAAACCTCTTGCCAGGTTTCAGAGCCTAAACAGCTTCTGATATCTTACAAGATATGTTTTGTACAAAATGTAACACTTGAAAAGTCATAATTTGCTGATCATTATTGTCCAGGTATAAAAGATTCCACTGTATTGTATTACTAAGTGAGTGTTACTCACCCTTGTGCAGTAGCCGAGGTTCTTCGAAATGTGTGTCCCTGACAGGCTCCACTTCAGGTGTGTGGGTGCACCCCACACCGCAGATCGGAGATTCTTCAGCAGTACTCCATGGTGTGTGTGGGGGGGGGGGGAGCGCCAGTAGCGATTGCAGACATTTCACACAACTGACAACGTGCATGCCCCCCCCGCCCATCCCTCATTCCTTCTCCACCACAGAGACACAAGAAGGTAAGGTTGTGCTCTGAAGTAGAGGGGAAGAGGGCAGGTACTGGAGCATGTCAGGGACACACATCTTGAAGAATCTTGGCTACTGCATAAGGGTGAGTAACACTCACTACTTCCTTGAGCATTGTCCCCGACTGCTCCGCTTCAGGTGAATACCTAGCGGTTCCCAGTAGTGGAGGAGGGAACTTCAGATCCTGTACTGTGCATAGATCTCTATACTGCACAGCCAACTGAGGTATCTGCTCTAGAATACTGTTCTATAGCATAATACTTCACAAATGTGTCTGCTGAGGCCCAGGTAGCTGCTTGACAAATCTCCAAAATGGGAACCTTGTTCAAAAAGGCAGCAGATGCAGCTACAGATCTAGTTGAGTCAGTGCGAACCGTTTCAGGTGGTTTTCTCCCAGATATAGTGTATGCTGTTTGAATACATGTGGAGATCCATTTCAAAAATCTTTGTTTGGAAATTGTTTCTACTACTGAGTTTTCACAAGGGGAACCTATTCTAAAATGGCTTAGTTCTCTCTAAATAAAAGTCTAAAACACATTTCATCTCCAGGGTATGAAGGATAGCATGCTGTGGATTGGCGTGTAGCTCTGGGAAGAAAACTGGAAGGTGAATGGTCTGGTTTAAGATAGAACAAAGATGTAATTTTTGGTAGGAATTTGGGATGTATCCGAAGTGAAACTGTCCTTATAAAAAAAACTGTTTAGGGAGCATGCACCATGAGTGGTGCAAGTGCACAAACATGTCTAGCAGATGTAATTGCAACCAGAAATGTCACCTTCATCGACATGTGGAGGAAGGAGTTAGTCACCAAAAGGTTCAAATGGTGGTTTTGTAAGTATCTTGAGTATTATTGTTAGGTCCCTTTGCAGGACTGGGACCCTAACCTGAGGGTATAACCTCTGGATACCCATCATGAAGCATTTGAGTACTGGATGAGTGAAGACACATGAATTATGAACTGGTATGTGAAAAGTGGATAACGCTGTGAGATGGAGCAGAAGAGTACTAAGTGACACCTCTGTTTGTTTCCATTGTAAAAGGCATTCCAGAACATCTGGAACAGGAGCCCTCACAGGATCAACAGATCGACTATTACACCAGATGGAGAAACATCACCACTTCTGGAGACAAATGTGTCTCATTGCAGGTTTCCTACTATTTAACAGGACATTTTTGACAGGGTCCGAGCACTGCTCCTCTATGTCATCAAACCACTGAGGTACCAGGCTGTTAGATGAAGCCTGTCCAAATGGTTGTGTAAAATCTTCCCCTTGTTTTGTGCTAACAGACCTGGGACCAGAGGAAGGGTGATTGGTGGCTTCACGGACATGCATAAGAGGTAAACATAGCAGGCCTGTCTGGGCCATGCTGGAGCTATCATTATCACTTTGGTCCTGTCCTGTCGAATTTTCCAGATCGTTTTGGTGATGATAGGTATTAAGGGAAAAAGCATAAAGTAGCGTTCGAATCCAGTTGAAAAGAAATGCATCCCCCTTGGATCCCTAGCCTATTCCCGCTCATGAGCAGAAGCTTCGACATTTCTTGTTCTTTTGCATGGCAAATAGGCGTACTGTGGGAAAGCCCCTCTGTTCGAATACTCCTTGTTTCAAACCTCCCATTCATGTGCGTTCTCAAATACTCTGCTTAGGGTATCTGCAGTTACATTGTCTTTGCCTGGAAGGCATATAGCTGAGATATGTTTCTCATTGGAGATACACCAGTCCCAGAGTTTCATCGCTTCTAGACACAGGGATTGGGACTGTGCTCCCCCTGACGGTTGATGTAAAACATGCACACTATGTCTTCTATGCAAATCTTTACAGTCTTTCCCAATATGAGTGGGAGAAAATGGTGGCACGCATTCTGAACCGCACAAAGTTCTAGCAAATTTATATGCAGAGATTTCTCTTGTGTTGACCACCTGCCTTGGGTCTCCATCTGTAGGAGGTGTGGTCCCCACCCTGTCATGTAGTTAACAGTACAGTTGGAGCCTCGATCATGAAAAGGTACCCCTTGAAGTAAATTTTCCTGTTTCATCCACCAGGTTAGTGTGTCTTTCAATGGTTTTGGAACACGTAACATTCGTTGGAGACAGAGATTTTATATTCTGGCATACCTCAAGAACCAAATTTGCAGGCGTCGTATATGAAGCCTCGCATGACGTACTAGGTAAGTTGTGGCTGCCATATGTCCAAGCCTCTTCATGATTGTATGCACTGATACGGTTGAGGAGTTTTGTATATTGTGAACAAGTTTCTCTATGTTTTCATATCTGTCCTGCAGAAGGTAGGCGTTAGCAGATACACTATGGATTTGAGACCCTATAAAGAAGGACTTCCTGTGAGGCGCATATAGGTGATTTCTGATAATTTATTGTAAGACCAAGGGAAAGAAAAAAAGAGCTTCCATTCTCTCTATTGCTCAAAATGCTGCATGATACAACTGAGCCCTTATTAAAAAGTGATTGAGCTATGGAAAGATCATGATTCCCTCCTTCCAGAAGTGTGCAACAACAACAACTGCCATGAATTTCAAAAACTCTCAGTGCCATGCACAGACCAAATGGCAGGGCCTTGTCCTGGTAGTGCTTGTCCAAGACAGGAAATACCTCAATTTTCTAGTGTGCTGGGTGGATAGCTATATGAAAATACACATCTTTCAGGTCAAGGGAAGCCAACCAGTCCCCTTGTTCCAATGCAGAGAGTACAGTTGATAAAGTCACCATCCTGAACTTCTGGGAGTCTACAAACTTGTTGAGCCTCTGGAGGTCTACAATAGGTCTCCAACCCCCTGTTTTCTTTTCTGTGAGGAAGTATTGAGAATAGACTCCTCTCTCAATGTACTGTTTTGGGACCTCCTCTATTGCTCTGATGAGAAGCAGCTTGTCTATCTCTTGCTGTAATAGATGTATGTGAGAGGGGTTCCTGAAGAGGGATGGGGAAGGAGGGCGGGTACTGGGTTTTGACAGGAAGGGACTGGTATAGCCTTCACTGATTATTTCTGTGACCCACTTGTCTAATGTTATATTCTTCCATCGATGAAGGAATGGAAGTAATCTGTTGTAGAAGAAGAGAGGTGCCAGTCTGGTAACATCCTGCTTGGGAAAGGAGTGGTTGGTCAAACCCTCGACCACTTCTTCAAAACTGCTGCTTAGAATTAGTTGGTTGAGTGGTTGATGAGGACTGATTATTCTGTCTCCGTCTTTATTGCTGTCTGGCTCTAGATCTAGGGTTGTCAAAGCTCCTATTCGGTTGATACTGGAGATATCTATTGTTGTAATTCTGATACTTGTAGTACTTCCTTCGTGTTGTAGGGGTGTATATGCCTAGAGTTCTAAGAGTTGCTCTAGAATCCTTAAGCATATGCATGATTTCATTTGTTTTCTCTCCGAACAGTTTCTCCTTATCAAATGGTAGATTCTCTATTGTTGCCTGCATCTGTTCTGGCAGACCTGCTGAATGAAGCCATGAGGATCTTCTCATGACCATCACTGTGCCAATGGTTCGGGTGGTTGCATCAGCTGCCAGCTGTCTTCCTTTTATCAGCAAATTAAATTGTTCTCTCTTCTCTTCAGGAATAAAGTTAATTAAATCAGCTATTTTCGCGTAGTTGTCATGATTGTAATTAGACCATATTGCTGTGTAATTTGCCACTCTCAGTTGAAAAGTGGCAGAGGTGTACACCTTTCTGCCTAAAAGGTCAACCTTCTTATCCTCCTTATCTGCTGAAGTCGATTTAGTCATTGTTTGCTTTGACCTCTGATTAGCTGCTTTGATGACTAAAGACTTTGGCTGAGGATGTGTGAAGAGAAATTCACTGCCTTTTGGAGCTATGAAATCTCTGTTTTCTCATTTGTAGGAGTACCTGTGGCAGGGGTCTGCCATATCATATTCGTTGGTTCCATTATGACCTCAGCCATCAGCAGGGTGACTTTAGTGGGAACAGTAGACTGTAACATTCGGTAAAGTTTGTGTTGAGTAGACATAATATCCTGCATGGGGATATCCATGCTATCCGCCACTCTCCTGAACAGTTCTTGGAACTCCTTGGAGTCATCAGTTTTCAATGGTTGACTAGGTGTCTCCTGCATACGAACAGGTTCAGTGGGCTGAGGTATTGGTTGCACCTGAGGTGTAGCCACCACAACAACTTGCTGTTGTTGCTGTGTCAAAGCCGTCAAGAGGCTGCTGCATGGTGCTATGCCTCTGCAAGGTTGATGGCAAAGCCTGTGCTTGTGCAAACTGTTGCCAATTCCCCCAGCCCATCCATGGCACTAGGAAAGAAGTATTCATTAATCATGGGTGTAGTAACCCATGGGAACACCACATTAGTAGCCTGAGGCAGTATTTGGGGACATGGCTGCATCAGCTCTGGATCTGGAGTTGGAGATTTGGTATTCTCAGACCCTGTACCCTCTCCAGACGATAAGGAAGAAAACTGGCTAAGTGAAGAATTCACCCCAAATAAAAGCGAAATCAGAGAGGATTCCTCTGGGGAAAGATCTCTCAGTTCACAGTGGTGAGTTGTGCTCTTATGTTTTCTGGGAGCTCTCTCTGAAGCACAAGCTCCCTCCAGTGGCTGAGGCAGAGATTGCTGTTGTGAATGAGACGGTACCGGATTCTCTGACGGTGCCTGCTGCGGTGCAGCACTGTATGGCAAGAGAATCAGGCCCGGTGAGAAAAAGGTTGGTGCCGCAGGAGTCTGTGCGGGTGGTACAGCGCTCGGCATGGGAGGTAAGAACGGTGCCAGTGTCAGTGCTGATGCTATCATTACTGCCATTGCCTGCATCGTGCTGGCTGTCGGCTGAGGAGTCTGTGCCGCTTTAATCTCTGCAGCTTTCTCCTTCTGCCTCTGTTCCTTTCTGGAGCACATCATCTAGCAGCTTCCTCTCAGGGGCTTCTGTACCTGAGGGACCCAAAGCTTCAAGGGTACCACTGTCCTTACGGCCAGACCTGGTTCTTTTTGAAAGTGCAGGGGATGGATCAGAAGAATGCCGCTTCTCTGGACTGTCTGAGGGAATCTGATGGCGACTGGGGTTGGAAGCCAGTTGTAAGGAGCCTTCCATACGTAGGAGTTTTAGTTTAATTTCCCTGTCCTTTCTTGACCTTGAGGACAATTTCTTATAATGTGGGCACTTCTGAGAAACATACCCCTCACCCAGACATCCAATGCATTCATTATGACCATCTGATGCTGGCACAGCATCTCTATATTGGACACATCGCTTAAAGCTCAAAAGGCTCAGCATCTTGAGGCGGTTCCTCCCCCCACACACTTTGTTGTCTGTTTTTCTCCTTTTCCCATTTAGTTGTCTGTTGTTGATTTTTCTCTCTTTTTTTCCCCCTCCTTCAAGCATGAGGAAGAAGATGCTGAAGCTGCCGCAGTCTCTGTCTGAGGTCAGAGACTGTTAGAACTTGGGGACTGGCATGAAATGGCCACAATCACCGCTGCTGCATGTGCTCCTCCTCCGTGGAGCACTGCTGAAGAATCTCTGGTGTGTGGCGTGGGGTGCCCCCACACACCTGAAGCGGAGCAGTTGGGGGCACTACTCAAAGAAGGCGACATGTTACAAGTCCAGGGAACAGACATAAATCAGTTCCCAGAGATAAAAGGCAAACCAATACCTCAGCCAGGTGTCAGCAAAATCAAATGGACATTACTGGGTAAAGTGATCATTTTTTGGCAGGAAGGAAGATGGGGATGAAAATCTGCATCTTGGCAAAAACAGTCAGGGGATCCCATCCACACAGGTTTTCACTTCTAGTGAAGGTTCAGGAGACAGATTCTTCAAGAAGAGACCCATAAGAGGAGAGAAGATGTGCCTCAACTGATCTCTCATCTCTCCACCCAGAGCATACACAACACCTGAAGAACTAACGAAGCCACTTAGGCCCAAGCAAGGAATCCTAACTAAAATTCAGCCAACAAGACTACTGTAATGTGGTAAGAGACTTTGCTTTGAATTCACTTGTGTGTTACTTTTATCGTCTTGTAACCAGTTCTGACTGTTTCATTCCAGTCACTTAAAATCCATCATTCGCAGTTAATAAATTAGTTTTATCTAAACCAGCATGTTCAGATTGAAGTATTTAGGAACTCAATTTAGGAAAAAAAGGATTTGTGCAGATCATTGTCTATTAATAAAATGACAGACTTTATATACGAGACTGTATTGTCCATGAGAGAGCTGGGCAGTACCAGATGTACATTTCCGGAGGAAAACCTGGGACTGGAAAATTGCCAGTGTTGCTCTGCAATGCAACTCAGGAGTGGCTGACCCTAGCACTCGTACATAACTGGGAATAACTTGCCTGCCGGAGGCCAGGTGTGAGCACATCAAGAATGGTAGCTTTCACACCAAAGCTGTGTAAAAGGCATCCCCAGATGGAGAACTGAGGGAACACAGCTGTTTGTCAGTTTGGACTGTACACTGAATCAGCTGACCTGGCCTCTACAACTTGCTGTGGCAGGTCTTATTTTTGAAGTGTGAATGTCCGCTTGAAGGCAACAGTAATCCTTCCCAAAGACTGAAATGCACAGGTTATCACAGGGGAGGCACCCAACAGGAGCCTCACAGCCCTGGGGACAGATGCTATTACAGAATGGTCTGGGGTCTGCCCTGGGTGCCAAAGGGAAGCCGTATGCACCATACTGGGTCCCTAAAAGGAGAAATGCTGTTTCATCAGTAACTGTCCCCCCTCCCCCCGCCCTGCACACAGAGCAGATCACGCCATGGATCAGATGAACCAGACACACATGGGGCAGATCACCCTAACCCACCAGTACCACTTTGTTTGCTCTTCCCTTGATACACACACATACCCTGTGATCAGAGAGAGATGAGGCAGGACCTGCCCCCTCCCAGGCAAGAAATGCTGTTGCGTCTGCTGCAAGGGGCAGAAAGCACCCCAGCTGAGCAAGTGATCCTTGGCGTTGGCCACATTTGCCAGGGGCAAGGTGGCTCTCACACCCAGTCACTGGTTCCAGCAGTCTGCCCACCTATCAGGAAAGCCATTGTGCCCAGCACCATGCAGTGGCCTTTCAGAAAGGAGTGGGGGGCATTCTAGGTGAGAAGCCACCACCAGAGCTGGCAATAACTGGCCTTTTGTCCAGAAAAGAGGAACCCGAGTATGCAAGCCCAGAAAGCTAACCCTCCCACACACCAAGGGCCTGGCTCAGCCCTGCCAGCAGTGGGTCTGTACAGGTCTTCAGGACAGCCAACTCACCACTTTCACTTAAGACTAAAATATTCTGAATGCTCATAGCCAGCAGAAGAACTCCAGTCAGAGCCTGCCCCACTGCTAAGCCATCAAGTAATTCCCCTCATATGAGAAGAGTTTGCTTTAGCATAAGATTAGGGAGGACCTTTACAGCCACTTACAGGAGAAAGGGTTTGTCAGCAACACCCCACCTTTCCAGCACTGCTGGGAAAGCATGGAGTGGGTTCTGTTGAGTTGCTGGGGCAAGCAGCTTGAAAACCAGCTGGCTATAAAGGAGGTGGGAGCAGCTCTCTAAGAAGAAAAGATCAGATGGAGGAGGGGGGAGGCTGAGAAGCCCTGAGCGTGGGAGAAGGGCTAAGCTGAACAGCCCCCTGATAGGCTCATACAGCCAGAAAGGAGGGGAGTTTACATGGACTCATATATAGAGTAGGCTAGAAAAGGCACCTGCTCATGTGTTCCCACGGGGGGGGGGGAGGTGAGGTGGGGTGTTAAATTATTTTTAAACTGGTGAACAGAAGAAGTTTCTGGAGTAGTGCTAGGCTGACTGACAACTGCCCAGAGGGCATAAAGCTGCCTGTGTGCTTACAAAATCCTAATGGGATCAAATCTCCTCAGAGCAAGAGATAACACTTTGAAAGAATCTACTTCCCATTTGCAGACTTGTAAAATTAAGAATTTGCAATTTTTTCACAATGTCCACAGGGTCTCCCCCACCACCCCCATCACAGACAAGATCCTGTGACTCAGCTATAAGTGAATTCAGGATCAAGAATGGTGCCAGGGACACCTATGTCACAAAACATGCTCTTGCTTTTCCATACCCATGGCTCCATCCTCCCCACCCTTCTCCATGCTGGTGCACAGCCAGGCCCAACATTCACATTTAAAACCAAGATTATTTTCTCCCTCCAGACTTAGCACATAAAACCACTGACCTGTGATAAATCCTGGACATGGCCCAAGGAACTGTCCAACACACCACCTCCACCCCCCGCAAATCCAGGCAGAAGGCTGCATCCTGTTGGACCCCAGAGCTATTTCAGCAGCCACTCAGCATTCCTGAGGCTCCTCGGGTTTAACAAATGTAGGACTGAAGCCAGAGAGAAGGCTGGGTATGAAAACAACACAGTACAATCCTTACTTTCAGCTCACCCTGAAAAAAAACAACCAGAATCATGGCCAGGAACCGCACTAGGATGAGAACGGCCTGTGATTCCATGGATGCTCACTAGAGCCAGCATGGCTGCCTAACAGCAGGTAGTGCAAGCTCTGGGGACCAAGGCTTACAGCTGATGGGCACAAATAAGTTCTTGCCATCTAAAAAGAAGTTCCTTCCCAGACCTTGCTATGCAACATACAAGAGTGCAGGAGAGAAAGCAGCAGCACAGAGTTTACCTTTGGAGAGCAAATACATTACAACACCTTCAGCAAGCAAGGATGCAGAAAGTGCAGGGAGGGGAAAGAGACTCAGGGGGGCATAACAAGTTAGGGGAGCAAACTGCTGTCCAGCACCACACACATCTGTGCCGGCTAAAGTCTCCCCAAGACACCTCCAGAAGCTTCTGGAATGATAGAAGTCCAGATACAAAGACAGGCTTCAAACTGAACAGCACAAAATAGGGAGCTGCTCACTCCAGTTCAAAGTCTCCAGCAAGCTATTACTTCAGAAAAGGAACTCCAGGCCCCATCTGCCTCTTCCTTGCCCCGAAGGGCATTCTTTGCACACCCTAGTGAGCTCCAAGAATCATGTTCCCAACACCAAAAGGCAACATGGGCAATCCTCACAGTCCCTATGGGCTACTCAACTGGCCAGAACAGGTTACTGAGTGATCCTATGAATGCTAGGTCCCACACCAAGTTGGAGGCACTGACTGTCCAAACTCACAGGCCTGCCAGGGCAATGACTCGGACCTAAGAGAGCTGAGCTCAGTTCAAATTCCTCTTAGCACAAAGGTTATCAGATCTGAACCAAGCACAGCGCTACATGATGGACATCCCAAACAGGGAAAGAGACAAGGGCACACAGCACCCCAAAAACACTTGAAAGGCAGTAGTTCAGTTACAGAATCTAACAGTTAGTTCGTACTTTCGAAACACAATGAAGGGGGGAAACTCTAATGATGTTAAACCAGCAGGTTCAGAAAAACTAAAACTGGGCTAGTATACTAGAGATGAGCGAAGACACGACACTCACTGGGCAAAGGAAGATGGCTTTCTGACATCACTCCATAATGTGCACAGGCTAAGAGCAAACAAAATCTCAACACAGAAAAGATGCACAGGCCGTGTTGCACTGAATGAAGGAACCTGTGAAAGTGTAATTGCCAGCACAGAGATTGAAAGGGGCTTTCAAACCAGGGGTGTTTGCTTGACACTTGCCCTTGCAAAGCAATTTGAAAAAAT
The DNA here is from genome assembly GCA_007922195.1 of Podocnemis expansa. NCBI lineage: Eukaryota > Metazoa > Chordata > Testudines > Podocnemididae > Podocnemis > Podocnemis expansa. The sequence continues at coordinate 558,300 of ML682044.1, forward strand.
AAAATTGAATTCACAGAAGAGAAATAGGGATTCTGAACACCTGATACCCAAAGGCAGAGTACCAACACATTCCCTGCTGTTCCAACACACAAATAAATCTTCCTAGGCCCCTGCAGCCCAGCTCTATAATGCAGGGAGTAGAGTGAGAATACAGTCTTATGAAGAGGACAAACAGAAGCTTAAAGTAACTAAGGCTGGTTTAAGATAGCCATGGCACTTACTCCCAGGGGAATTCCATGCCACTGCACAAATGCAGAATCAAGGTTCCCTGCAGATTTTGATGGGGATGTGACAGGTAGCTGCAATTATACCTTCTGCCCATCAGGTGGCAACAGAGGAGAGGGCAGCCAGCTCACAGGCTGGAGCAGCACCAGCAAGGCTGCCTTCCTCACACGAACTGCCCGCATGGCCAAGTGAGGGGCCAAAAGACATGGGGAGGGGTACCCATGGTTGCTGAAGGACACAGAATGGGGTGGGAGCACAGGAGCTAGTGAGGTGACAGCATTAATCCAGTGGCTGAAATGGAGTGAGTATGCAAGGACCCATGGGAGATAAGCAGCTGAATGGAACAAGGAGGTGCACAGACACAGGACAGGAATAGATGTGCCTAGCTGAATGGGAGAGTCTGGGGGTGAGCCATGGTCTGTAAAGGGGAGCCTCCATAACTGCTCCCCCACCCCCTCCCCCCAAAAACCCTGAACCTTCATACTGTTCCCCCCCACACCCCCAACAACCCTGTAGGTTCACTCCCCCGCCCCTTTCCAGCAATTACTTCCCCCAACCCCTTCATTAGCCCTGATTCTGCCAAGTCTTTACACTGCTTCTGAGGGATGTGGAAAAGACATTTCTACACAGGGCCATCCTTAGGGTAGGGCGACAAGGGCAACTGCCCAGGGCCCCCCACTTTGGGGGGCTGCATGGGGCCTCACTGCTGCCCCCCCCCCCAATGCTGAGGATTGGGCAAGCCAGATGAAAGCAGTGGTCAAGTTCAGTGCTGCCAGTCCGCCCCCCCCACCCCCACCACGGGCGCTGCTCTCAGAACTGTGCTGGAGCAGCAGGGAGGGGGTGGGAGGCAGCACGGAGCCGGTATCACTGTCGTCTGCCCCCCCCCCCCAACCACGCTGCCTCCCGCCTCCTCCCCGCTGCTCCAGTCCAGAGCCCAGAGCAGTGCATGTGGCAAGGGAGGGAGGGGCAGACTAGCAGCGCTGCACCGTGCTGTCCTTTTGGCCGCTTGCCTGGTCCCCGGCATGGGGGGGGCACCGCAAGGGTCTGCCCCTCTCCTGGGCCAGCCAGCCCTGCCCCTCAGTGCAGAAGGGTGGGGGGGGGGCCTGCAAAGGGTGATGGCCTTGTTTCCACACTGTAGCTCAAAGAAATTACTAATCAAAGTTTTGTATTAATATGCAAGGAATCTATTTGTCAAAAACATTTCCTAAATCTTTTTGTGTGTATTGTTACAGACATACTTACTGACATGTATTTTGAAATAAATTACCAAATTAATTGAAAGTGGATGATTATTTGCACTATTCATACAAAGAAATATGCAGAATTTTAGAATACCAGGCACATACAGTACTTTAATTTTTTGCACAGAATTCCACTAGGAGTAGCCACTGCTCTTTGTCCTCGACTTTCCATACAGAACCTTGCTCTTGGCTCATTTCTGATGAAATCTTTGCAGGTCACCTTTAAAACCCTCACGAGAGCTTTAAAACTACTTTACAGGCTGGAAAATTAGTTGTGCCCATAAAGCTGTTGATGTGCTTTATGGCAACATTTAAATGCCAATTCAGTGCCCAACCAGCAACAAGGAGCATCCATTCTCAGACACCACTAAGCTCCCTGCCTGCCCCCCCCTTGGACCCCAGGGCATTAGATGGGCTACAATGCAGCTTCACTACTACATCCCACCCCCACTTCATAAGATTTTAAAAGAATGTGAAGGTTGCAAAGTCAAAAGCTCAGAAGTCAGGAAAATGTCAGCTTTAAGGTTGCCTTAATTCAACCCCTTTGAGCCTATGTTTTACAGAACTCTCTCACCTTCCATACACTGTAAACTTGAGGCAATGCTAGGAATGGAACCCAGCTCTCTTGGGTGCAAGTCATGTTCCTAAGCCACAAGAACACCCCTTCTTGTAAGGCAGGGGTGTTTACATGAGGAAGGAGTGGACTGTTTACATATGTTGGATTAGGACTGCAGGAGCCTTTGCTAAACTTTGAGTGCTTGCCTTTGCATCACTAATCTTCTTCTAATATATGTTATTTCGTAGGCTTTTCAGAAAGCAAATGAAAAAAATTAAATTCTGTGCTATAGAACTATAATTAGCTCCTATGAACTTCATTAGCAAGGTGGCAACAAAGGACCTATGGAGCAACAGAACAATCCTCTACACCAGTGGTTCTCAATCTTTTGTGGGCTGTGACACACTTGGCAGCATATTACAACTCTACGGGACACAGTAGCCCAACTCCTTCCAGGCCAAATCCAGCCATCTCCCTGCTCTCCGCAACACACTTATGTTGTGTGGTAACACAGTCATGTGTCCCAACACAGTGGTTGAGAACCACTGCTCCACACTAAGCTAAAAGAATACCTGATAGGAGTAAGAGATTATTATTCTTTGTGGACCAGCTACTAGATGGAACACAACATGCAAATTTTAAAAAGCAACCTTCTAAAAAACTTGATTGAGCACCTATGAATGTGGATTTTCAGAGGCTCATAGCTTGCAGAAATCTGGGTTAATTTTGGGAAGGACAGTAAAAAGCACCTCTTTGGCCCCAGAACACCACCTCTGTCACATACTCCATCTTCCCCCAACCAAGGTCTCAGAAATAACCATTTTCATTGAAACTTTACAAAAACAAGCCAGTTAGTCTGAGGAAGAGCAAACATGGACATTTTCAGCCCAAGCAATGAAAGTTTACAGAAGCTGTAATAGAAAAAAAGGCCTTATAATGGAAAGCTTTGTGCCATGAAGCCAACTCCATTCATAGTGAAATTATTTTAAAAACAGGCAGAGAGATGGGCTGCAATGAGACTGTCCCAACCGCTACAGGTGATCATCTTGGGATAGACTAGTCATTGGAAAGCTGTGGGAAGTCACCTAGCATTACACTCCCCTGAAGATGGCTAGACAGTTCAAGAATCAGAGATGGGCTGTGCTGACCTCCCCCATGTCACTCCCATCAAATGGCTGCCTAGGAGAAATAAGCTCAAGTTTAATTCCTAGGGGACATCACAAAACATTATGACTGGCAGTCTCAGCAAGAGAGCCATGACACAACTAACTCCTACTTCTCCCCAGGCTTCTGAGCAGCCCGGATAGTCACCAAACTAAACACCCACAGAAGGAACCCTCTGCCAGGTAATGACAATAGAGTGGAGATCAGTAAAAACACCCTTACAAGCAAGCAACAGTCCAACTGCTCCAGAGTCACTGTGGGATAAAGCATAAGAAATCTCACCCAGTCTCTCCTTGCCCTGAACATTTATGCATCAGGAAGGTCCTAAAAACAAGTGAGGCCAAAGCGTAGCTCATGCGCTCACAACTATATGTGGTCCCCAGTGCAGCACTCACTCTCAGATTTGACTCTGAGCAGTCTCCACTGGGAGCTCTCCATAGAATACTCCTCCAAGTCCGTGATGAGAGCAGATTCAGGATATTTTAATCCTCTGCAGATTTGGCACAATCCTTGAAGTTGATAAATTGGTGGGGGTTCAAAGAAGAGCCGAAGACCCTGATTAAAAGATTAGAAAACCTGCCCTATAGGCAGGTCAAGGAGCTTAATTTACTGAGCTTAATAAAGAGAAGGCTAAAGAGTGATGATCACAATCTACAAGTACCTACATGGGAAACAAATATTTAATATTGTGCTCTTCAACCTAGTAGATAAAGGTATAACGTGATCGACTGGCTTGATGTTAAAGTGAACAAATTAAAACTAGAAATAAGGTATGAATTTCTAATAATGAGAGTAATTAAGCATTAGATGAATTTAGCAAGAGTTGTGTTGGATTCCCTAGCGCTAACAGTTTTTAAATCAAGACTGAATGTTTTTCTAAACATCTTCTCTAGGAATTATTGTAGAGAAAGTCTATGGGCTGTGCTATAGAACAGGTCAGACCAAACGAGTGGTTTTCAAACTTTTTTTTGTTGGGACCCAGTTGGAGAAACAAAAAAAATGTTTATGTCCACAATCCATCAAGTACGTCTTTGAGCAATGCATTCCAGACTTTTGGTGGTGGCAGCAGAGGGTGCCGGGACACAGTACCTTGGGGTCCACAACCCAGTACTGGGTCCTGACCCTAAATTTGAAAACCACTGGACTAGATGATCACCCTGGTCCCTTCTAATTAAATGGTCCTTTACACTTGAATAAGCCAAGTCAATAGGAACGTACTACCAGTCACCTGAACAGTATGGTGACAATGACTGTGAAATGCTCAGAGACACCAGAGAGCTACAGAAACAGAAAACCTAATGTGTTGACTGGGAAGAGACCGTGTCATCTCAGGATGGGATGCAGACATAAAATTTCTAGGCAGCATTAAGGACAATGTTTTGATTTAGTCTTCAGTGAAGCATAGGAGCTGGTCCAAGAAAAGAATAAAAGTGAACTACTCAGTAATAGTGACCATAATATAGTTAAATTTAAAACATCCTCATAGGTGGAAAAATTCCAAGGAAGCCCACAAAAGCAGCATTTAATTTCAAAAAGAAGAACTACACAAAAATGAGGAAGCAAGTTTAACGGAAATTAAAAGAAACAGTTACAAGAGTAAAATACCTTACTAGAGGCTCAGAGTAAGTGTATACCCCAAATTTGAACAAGCACCCACACACAGGTAAGAGGACAAGGGGGGGGGGAGCCTCCACCATGGCTAAAGTGGCAAAAAAGCATCCCTTTAAAAATTGGAAGTCAAGTCCTACTCAGGAAAATGGAAAGCAGCATAAACTCTAGCAAGTTGCATGTGAAAGTATAATTACGCAGGCCAAACAAAATCTGAAGAGCAAACAATAAAAGCACAAAAACGAACAAAAAAAGTTAAGTACATCTAATGCAGGAAGCCTGAGAAGCAATCAGCTAAGCATAGAGAATCACGGTTGTAAAAGAACACTCGAGGAAGACAAGGCCTTTGGATGACGCTAACTGAATTTTTTTGTCTTCACTGCAGAGAATGTGAGGGAGATTCTTCTATATGAGCCAGTCTTTTTAGGTGACAAATCTCAAGAACTGTCTAAGACTGTCCATAGCAGTGGTTTTGGAACAAACCAATGAATTCAACAGTAGTAAGCCAACAGAACCAGATGGTGTTCACCCAAGAGTTCTGACAGAACTCAAATATGAAACTTTAGAAAAACACAGTTACTAACCTTTCCAGAACTATCGCTCTTTAAGATGCGTTGTTTCTGTGCATGTTCCTACACAGGATTGGACAACTACCGAGGCACATCACTTGCCAGGAAAGGGGTGTGGGGGGAGGAACCAGTTTTCCAGCAACCATCATTAACGGAAAGAAGGAATTCAGGGGGCAACTGGGCAGTAGCTGCCTACGTACCATGCCACAAAGGCACTGCTGCCCCCTAGAGGAGAACTAATGCAGCACATACCACTAGGGGAAAAGTCTTCTGGGGACCATGCGTGTAGCATGTGCACTCCACATGGGAAAGGACATGAGCAAGCCCTCCATGAAGAACAGTTATATAACCTATGGCTCAAATCAGCCTCTGTACCAGATGACTGGAGGACAGCTAATGTAACACCACTTTTTAAGACAAGCCTCGACAAATCCTAGAAGCCAGGTTGCCATGGTGCCTAGGATTTTGCGCTTGGCTCCTAAGAGCACTGGAGCAAATGGCCCCCATCATGCTTCCCCTGTTGCTGAAAAAAGGGCCGCTGCTGGCAGCTCTTCCGGCGATGCAGGGGGGAGAGGGAGAGGTGGAAGCGCTCTTCCCTGCTAGCGCTGCCATCTTGCCCTCTGCCCCACCCCCACCTTCTTTTTTGGTGGCAAGCCCTTCTCCTGCCTCCAATAAAAAGTCACTACCAGCAGCTCTTTCAGCTGCGCTGTCCAAGGGGGTTGCAGCAGTGGCCACAGGGAAGAGATGGCAGAGCTCCTCTTCTTTAAGGCCACTCTCTCTCCCCTACATATGTACCCCTTCCTTGTGCTGCCGGCACTGGCTCTTTTTTTTTTGTTGTTGTTTTTTTGGCGGCAAGGAAAGGGCTTGCTGCTGAAAGGGGCAGCAGCCTTTTTTCAGCTGTGGAGGACCTCCTCTGCCAGATGCCTACAGGCACCCAAGTTTTTGGGCTGGCCCATAGGCATCCAGCAGATTTGTCAAGGACTGTTAAGAAAAGGTCCAGAGGCAGTGTAGGTAATTATGGGTCAGTAAGCCTAACATCAGTACCAGGAAGAATGTCAAACTCCCATAACAGAATTATCAGACATGCAGATGAACATAATTTACTGAGAAAGAAACAACCCTTCTGCAAAGGGAAATCATGCCTCACCAATCAACTGGGTTTCTTGGACAGTGTCAATAGGCATACCAGCAAGAATGATCCAGCTGGCTATAGTGTACTTTGATCTTCAGAAAGCTTTTGTCAAGCTCCCTCACTGAAAGCTCTCGACCAAAGCAAGAAGTTGCAGAATAAGAGAGAAAATTCTCTCATGGATCAGTAACTGGTTAAAAGATAAGAAAGAAGGGACAAGAACCAACAGTCAGCTTTCACAGTAGAAAAAGGTAAATTAGCAAGGTCCCCCAAGAATCCGTACTGAAACCTGTTACCCCGAAAAGGAGGTGGAAGAGTAAAATGAGAAAATCTGCAGATGATACAAAATTATTGAAGATAAGCTGACTACAAAACATGGGGTCTAACTTACTTGATCTTGGTGTATAGTTATCTTAAAACATCTGCTCAATGTGCAGCAGCAGGCAAAACAAAGCTAAGAGAATGTTGACAGATAAGACAGTAAATATCACAAAGCCATGGCACGCCCACACCTTACATATGGCATGCAATTCCGGTCACCCCAGTGGACACTACAATATTGGACACAGCAGAGCAGAGTCTAGAAGGAAAGTTTTAGTCAGTCTCTGTCTGAAGAGCCAGTTTCATTTCCTGAAGGGAAATCATACAGCATCACCAGATGGGAGCCAGAGATTTAGAGAAGGCATCCTGTTCTGAATGCAGTCTTGCAGAAATGCAAGCACATTGTACACAAGGCCCTACATGCTATGTTAGGGTCTTCACAGAAAAAAACCCCACCAAACCCACAACACAATGTAGGCAGAATCTTACTTGGTTCATTCCAAGCAGGGTCACAAAATAAAGAGCAGTGTATGCACAACATTGGCCAATTCCATTTCTGCGCAATAAGTTTTTTTAGGAGGGGGTGGGGGGGGGCCGCAGGTAATATTCTTTTTTATGAAAAAGCACTTGCACCCCTAGAATAAAAAGCTTGCATCCACTTTATTGTGTGCTGTATTTAACTGGAACATTACCAGTCAACTTCCTATTTAATCTCTCTCCTTACTCTGTAACCTACTAAATCTCTTGCATTTGTTTCTCTCTTCCATTACCCTGACTGTTGCGCTAAGGGTTTGCATTTTCACTGCTCCATTCCAGTCGACCTTCTGGATGCTCTGGAAGCATGGGAGCCTTGTGCTTCAGTGAACAGCTCCAAGGCCTGTCACAGGCATGGTTTATACTGCTGCTAGCAACTAACAAGAGACACAAAAGCTCTGCAACATAGCTTACATATCTTCTGTCTATGTACCATGGCATCTACAAGGCATTGCATTGACAGATGACCTCCCATTGATGCAGCCTCACTCCTTGCAGGGAGGTGGCCTACAGGCATGGACTGAAGAGCCTGTGTCCCCACTAATGCAGTGGGAGACCCATTCAATCAATCAGTCATCACAGAGCCACACTTTGCATAATCCCTCAGTCACCACTGAGAGCTTCCCCACTTAGCTGCCAGGTAAAACAGATTATACAGTAAAAACTGACAAGGCTCCAGTCAGACTCCACTCTGCAGTTGTTCAGCCAAACTCTGAGCCGCAGCAGAGGTACTGGGTGAGCTGCATGCAGACTCAGGAAAAGCCCTCCCTCAGCTACATTCCTTTCTGAGCTGAAGGGAATTATTCAGAACTATAAAGGCACAAACTTTTTTCAACAGCTTAATGCCTGCACCACCTGATCGCATATGATCAAGAACACTCCTTATTCAGAACAGGTGAGTAATATGGGGGGGGGGGTAGGAGGTTCAAGCTCTAAACTGAGCACCCTCAGTTGTTAATTCAAGATCCCACTCTGCCATTTCATGCTCTTGGGAAACAGACTGTGGCTTGTTTTTTCAAGGGGGGGAAAAAGGAGGCTTGTCCAGAGAAATGGAACTATAGCTCAGAGGTCTCAAACTTAGATCACCACAAGGGCTGCATGAAGACTAGTACATTAGCCTGAGGGCTGCACCACTGAAATCTTTTCATACAATGCTACAAAGTATAGTCAAAAACACAAAAAAACAAAAATGAAGCGTGACACATATATGCCAAGATCAAGAAAGAAAGGATTAATTCCTTTCAAGATGGAGGTATCATCAGGAAGACCAAGAGTGAGTAAGTAGTTAAACACACTTTACATTTTGTATTGTCAATTAGTTGAGAAATTCTAAGTGTCATTGCAGGTCACAGAAAATAACTTTAATGCCTGCATGCAGCCCATGGGCCACCAGTTTAAGACCCCTACTATAGGTAGAGAACCACATGCAAATGAAGAAAAATTTAAGGTTTCCAGCATGAAAAATGAAGATTCCCAACTGTGGCTTTGGAGACACAGCGGGGGGTGGGGTGGGGGTGGCACTCTCTAGACACAACCCAATGTGGGGAATAAGAGAGTTCATTTCTAAAGGGAATGCTAGCTGGCTGGAGTCTGGCAGGACTCCAAAGAAAAATCAGCATACAAGAACAGTCTTTCACAGAACAAGTGGGAGTCCATACATATGGGCCAAGAAGATGAGCATGCAGCCCTCTACTGGTGAGAAGTGTTTGGATTTACAAAACTTCTACAGACTGGGTCCATTCCTTTGATACTACTAGAAGTACTCCCCCACACCCCCCACCACTCCACATACCAACCCCCAGTGAGAGAAGGCTGGGGGGGGGGGGAGAATAACAGAAACCACACAATACAGCCCCTTTCCTAGCAGAGGATGGAAGCCAATCACAAGCCACTTCCAGGATCTGCATCCTACCCAGACCCAACTGCTAGTACCTAAATAAATAAAAAAAACCACACACACACACACACACACCCCCCCCCCAAATCTCTGGACTACAGATGCCTTTCAGGGGTACCGAGGACAAGCACTGCTTGTAGCCCTTGGAGTCATCAGACAAGTCTTACAGATTCTAGTCTTGAGACAAGAGCTCCTGATGCTGGCTCCATGAGGATAGCAAGCAGGCTGGACCCAGAACACTGCACTCTTTCATCCAGGCACAGCTCATGACAAGCAGTCAAACTGTTGGTTGAATGATCAACACTCTTCTCTAGGAACAGTCACACCTGACTCCAGCTTCAGAGAGGGGCTCAGCACCCTCAGCTTCCTGCACCCTGAAAACAGACACTCCTCCCTCCTGGAATGGGTTCACCCTCACTCCACATGGCAGCTGGGAACACTTCCACAGTAAATGTTAACTTCTCACCTTCAGCTCCACACAAAACTGGGAATCAAAATACTCAGTGTCACCACAATTAATTCTCACCATTTGGAAAGGGACATTAAACCATTTACTGCAAAGCTTATGCCAAATTCTGGTTACAAGAGATCAGGATGTCCCCCAATCTGGGGACACTGTGGGACTCTCACACTTTCCTCTGCAGCCTCTGGCCATCATCATCCTGACTCCAACAAGCTAGACAGACCTGGATCTCTTCCAGTCTTGCTACTGCCATGTTTCCCAGACGCCATGGACTGATAAGGTAGGAGCCTCTTCCACCCACATCCACACAGTAATGCTGGCCACACCACAGCAGCTTCATGGTGCAATTAAAGATCCCACACCATTACCGAAAGAAAGGGGGCTAACCAGCTCCCACAGAGTCAGGACACCTTGTGTCCCTCCTTCTCTGAAGTACTCTTACTTCCCACCTTCATAAAGGCACCGCATGTCAGTGACACGCCACAGACCCAGTCCACACCCCAAAGAGGGTAAAAGTTAGACTCCATGGACAAGAGGGTAGATAAAGAATGGACAAGAACCGCACAAAGCCAGGAAAGAGGGCCTTGATTTTGAAAGGAACAAGCTTCCTCATTGCTTGCACTCCAGAAAGGGCTGCAGTTCCATATCCAGATGGACTTGTCATTTCACACAGGGGCTATTTAGTGGCACTGGACCCACCACACAGCAGGGCACTGTGAGCAGGTCTACATGGAAGGGACCTGGCACTAAACTGGCAAAGGATGCTGCAGGCCAGGACTGCAGTGGGCAGGCAGAGCAGTGAGCTGCAACTAACTTAAGATGCTTGGGATGATAAAAGTGTCCTGATCACCCATCTGTAACTGTGCTTCAGGCCCCTGTGAGCGCCCATTAGGAGGTACAATGTTAGGCCCAGAAAACATGCCATAAAAGGACAATTACACTGTTGCCCACCTCATGCTTTCAGCCTCTCTCTAAAGAACAGGTGCCTGGCTGCTCTCAGCCTGTGGCTGAGCCTGCATCTGGCACCCTGAAGCACCTCCCAGTCCACACGCACACAGCAGGGAGGAAATCGTAGGAGCTTCTCCAAGCAATGCTTAATCTCTCAGTTGCTGACTCACCGCTGCCAGGCTCCTGGGCTGGGAGAGCAGGGGAAGAGTCCTTCTTCCCAGAGCTCTGAACCACTCCCTTCCAGCTTGAATGCCCATTTTGCTGCTCTTTAGCCTGGCCAGCGGCTGGCCTCCCTTTAGGTTAACCACCTCTTCCTCCCATTCAGTGAAGTATATGCCTGTCTGCCTAAGTGAACAGTTGGCTAGCTCTTGTAGTCCAAGTTAGCATATTTTAAACAAAAGCAAATCACCAGCTCCGGACACCCCACCCTCAGCCTCCCATGCAAGGACAGTCCGTGCTCGGTCTCCTGGCCCAACCCTGCACCAGCTGCAGGACAGCACTGATCCTGGGCTGTCGGTGCCCAAAGCCAGAGAGCAAGCAAAGAGTACTATGCTGGTGCTAGAATTAAGATGGAAGGTGAAGCAGACAGACTGAGCCAGGGTGCCACCTCTCTGCACCCATTCTGTCACCACCTTGCTTATGGACTGTTACTAAGTTAATGTCTCAGAACTTCGACACAAGAGATGATCGTGTGTGTGTGTCTTTGCTGGCCCCTCTCCCTCATGGCACAAAGGTATGGCAGAGACACCACCTCTTGTCTCCATACTGACCAGGAACACAGGATTAGCCCTCAGGACTTCCCATTACATGGGACAAGAAACTGGACCCAGTTAGACTCCCTGGTACCCATTGTCCAGCACCCCAAAGTGTGTTAGGACCCTCACGCCAATCTAACAAGACATTGGCAACCAGACCAAAAACAAAGAACGTGATTGTCATTGTCCAGCAAAAGAATCCAAGAGTCATCCTGCAGCGAGGCAAAGCAAAGCATTTCAGCTGACGGGATACACATCTGTGCACCCTGGATTATGATGTACATAATTTTCCTGCTCACTTGTACACTGGAATTCGCTGCCAATTGCACCATGCAATGTTTCTGTGCAGATGCTAATAACCTATTCTGCATGATTTCTTTAATGATATGTTTCCTACAACTTCATACGTGTTAACAAACATGTAACATGCTTTCTTCTTCTTCAAGCGCTGCTCAGATGCATTCAGTAATAGGTGTCTCTGTGCCGGATTGGTCAGCAAAAACTTGTCCTAGCCTGTCAGAAGAGGGGAGGCGGCTTCCGCCCCTCATGCCACCCCATGGCTATATATACGGCCACCTCCTGACCCCTCCTCAGTTTCATTTCTTCCGCCTTGTGCGTTGGAATTGGAAAAGCCACTCCTTGCGAACCGCAAGCAGCCTATCCCTTTGTCTTCAGCTCAATGTCTGGCTGGGAGCATCTCTTTGTGGATTTAACTCCACTACAAGAGTTCCCACTACCGGACAGGAACATCATGTCAACGATGCTGGGGTTTAAAACCTGCGCCGAGTGCGGCACCGCCTTCACCCGGGACGACCCCCACAGGAAGTGCCTTAGGTGCCTGGGCAAAGACCACATGGTCTTGGCTTGTTCCATCTGTCTCTCCTTCAAACCCAGAATTATCAAGGAGAGGGAACAGTGACGCTGTGCCCTAGCCTCGGAGGAGGCCCAGCACCCTTCACCCGAGGCTTCAGGTTCACGCCTGGCACCGAGACCCAGCTCGGCGCCAGAGCCTACACGGCACCGTACCACCGGCAACCACCACCGCTGCACCACCTTGGTGCTAACTCCGGCACCCCAGCACCTACCCGGCACCTCAGCGCCGCTGGAGGTTGCCCTCAGTTAGCCCCGCACCGATGGTGCCGGGCTCACGTTGGTGCTGCACCATATCATCTCCGGTGCCGATGGCATGGTAGTCTGGCCTCGCCGGTGCCAAGCTCACCCCAGCACCAATTGATTCCACCCTTGGCACCGCAGAGCCCGGTGCCACAGGAGTGGGAGTCCTCCTGCCCAAGCAGTCCTCCCTCCCCTGGCAAGGACTTGCCTCTGACTCAAACAGAGTTGCTCCTCATCCCATCCAACCCAGAAGTGGTGGAGGCAGCACAAGCCCTCCTACTTCTCCTGACACCCCCTGCCCCACTTCCAACCAGAAGGGGCAAACCGGCTTTCATCTCAAAGGCCTGGGTCCACCCAGGACGCTCGCCCTCACGGCACAGCCCCCCTGTCTTCCGCTCCAGTGGAGGCTGGCACCACCTCGCCATCACCGGTACCGGCCCGAGAATCTTGGTCCCCCTCCCCCGCTTCCAGCCCAGAGGAGGGACCTTCCAGGGCTTCCAAAGGACCTCAGCGCCGCACTTCGGCCCCATCACCCTTCCACTTTAGGCCACAAGAATGGGCCCCCCCCAGGGAACTCCCTCTCCACCATGGCGAGCTCCTGGTACCACTCTCTTCCCAGCACCAAGGTCTTACATGGGGAACCTTTTGGCACATTTTGATTTGTTGCGCCGGGCTATGGCCCATTTAGGCATGGAGGTGGAGCACTTGAGTCTCCCTCCTGATAACCCTCTTCGGGCTGGCCTTCGCCTCGATGGTGCCCTTAGCAGTTCCACCCCACCTGAGCGTAGGGGACCTCGCACGGTCCCAATGGCAGAGCCCAAGTTCCGTCCCCTCAGTTTCAGATACGGCAGGCGTGAAGTATCGGGTAGCCGAGTTAGGCTACCCCTCCCTAGTTGGCCACACAGTTCCCCCAACAGACTTAGTCCAGATGGCAATGGGGTCCGGGGAGCCCCCCAGGGACCCCCTCCCACCCGCCAGGCAAACCAGGGAACTGGATCTGCTAGGCTGTAAGGTTTACTCCTCCTCAGCCTTCCAACTACAAGTGGCAAACAGCCAGGCTATAACCAGCAGATATCTGCTGGATGTGTGGGAGTCACTTGGAAAATTTAGAAGCCTGCCCCCACCTGAGGCTAGAGAGGAGTACGATGCCTTCCTGGAAGAAGGCAACATAATCTCACAAGACCTCCTCCTTTCGGCATGCAATGTGGTGGACACCGCCACTCACACCATGGCCTCGGCGGTTACCATCTGCAGGGTGGCATGGCTCAGGGAGGCTAGAGCACCTTCTAATGCACAACAGGCAGTTCTCGATCTGCCCTTCAAGGGGGATGTCTTGTTTCCCCCTGAAACCCTCTCCGTGCTGGGCACAGCCTGGGATCCTCGGGGAGAGGCCAAGTACTTTGGCCTCCTCCCTCCTGGACCCACCCCCCTGACTTAGTTCCCCTCGAAGTCCCCATCTTCTCTCAAAGCAGGACAGTTTTTTCTTTGTCCTTCCCGCTTTATCCGCTGTGAGGGTTGGGTCTTTACCCTCCCTCTCAGAGGGAGGGGCCCTCTGCTCACCACCACCCCTTTGATCCTCAGGCACACAGGCATTAGGGCATCAACACCCCCTCTCCCCTCTAGGGGAAGGGAGATATGGTGGGAACCACTCCCAACCTCTCTTTTGTTTCTCCCTTTTTTCTCCACTACTGCGCAAGCAGACCTTGGATCGGGGGCGCCAAGGCCCCGACAATATAATGACACCCTGCCTACGCCGACAGTACCACAGTACCATGGTTTACCCTTCCTCTCACCCCTTAAGCAGCGACTCCCCCGAAGATGGAAAACCGCCCCTTTCCCCTCCTTGCACTCCAACCTTCCTAGATATTTCCCCTACCACACGTTCCTCACCCCAACACCTCGCTGGGGACAAGAGGCGCGTCTCGCTGTAGCCTCAGCCCTGCTGCGGAGGCTCGGAGATGCATGTATTCGAAGCCTACCCACAACAGAACTGTGCCTGTGGCCCTGAGGACTTCCTCAGGTAGGCCTCCCCGCGTCTGGGTCAGGGGAAGGGGAAGGGATACCTCTGGTCGCACACCATCGGTTCAGCGGGCACCAGCTGCTGCGACCCCAACCCCAATTCAACAGGAATATTTCCTGCTCACTGAGGAGGACACATCCGCGTAGCCAGAGCGGATCTTTACCTCTGAAGGGGGCCAAGGTGAACGGCCCACTCCCACCATTTCCCTTCCTTATGGAACTACGGTTCCACTCCTTCACCTTGTGGCGATCTAGTGAGGACCAGGGCCCCACCCTAGGAACCCTTGCCCTCAGTCCGCCTCGCCATCGAGGTGGCCAATTTTCTTACGCCCCCACCCACAAACACAGGCCAGGTGTACCTCCTTCGAGCTCCAGACAGGGAACCCAGGAGAAAACACCTAGTCACATCCCCATGTAGGGAAACTGCAAAGGATCCACCCCTTCAGGTGTTCTCCCACCAACATACCTCCTCACGTCACCAGCCACCTTTCTGGACAGGTGTCCATGTGCAGACAGAGAGGTTTTTTCTTCCCAGGGAACTTGTAGGCACCTCTTCTGTTTCTCGGTCCTTTGTTTGGTTCTCTAACTCTGGAGTGTCCTCGAGATGCTGTAGTTGCCACCCTGTAACAGTTTCACTTCCTAGCTCATAGGAAGGAACCTCCCTTGACATCGGGGTTCTTCACATATCCATGCATTGAGGAGTTTTGTCCTTGGCACCCCTGGCATTGCAGAGCGGTAGTGCTATCCCTCCGGGAAGTAGTGTAGGTGCCGAGACCGCAACCTTCCACGGCACTTCTATAAATCTTTCGGTCCTCAATGGGGTGACCAAACGGTAGCAGGCGTTATCCCTGACCCTTCTTCTCCCTCCCTCACGTGCTAGCGAGGGCTCTCGCAACGCAAAACCCTGCAAGCTTATAGGCCCAGTGGGCTTTTCCTGTGAATTCTCCTGCTCCCGCAGGCCCTAGAAGGACCAACTCAAAAACACTGCCTAAGGCCACCTTGCTGTTGGTGACTCTTATGCCCCAGAGCTTCTCTCCTGTAAGAGCCCGGTCCTGGATGCCTGTTCGGCTGAAAATGTGCGCTCCCGCACTAGCCGGTTTATAGCTAGCATACTGTAGGCCTCCGTTCTGCTCAGCTCAGCCCCATATGCTGCTGTTTAGTGTCCTGTGGTCTTCTCAGTCGTTCTCGAGCCCATCTTACAACCCTTTATCCTCATCCTCGCTTGCTTTGACCAAACGGCTATGTTTGGTCACAACCTGGACAAGGGGTATGGTCACCCCCTTAAGACTACCTGTGTACCCAGTAGTCGCCAGATAAGTTCATAACCACGTGGCTCCAGCTAAGCCTTCGGGTGATCAGTTCAGGAACTAATCTCTACCCTTTGTTCTCATGTGAGACATGGCCAATATGGCTAAATTCGCACTTGTTGGCATTCAGCATTCTCCCACGGGTCCATGTGACAAGACCTATGACCAGACACTATATTCTGCCAGTCATACTCCACATTTCCACCTATGCAGAACACCTACCGCAACCCCCCATGTTTAGGTTACATCCTTTACTCCAGTTACAGTGACCTTGTTCCGACCTGCTCATGCGTATGTGCCTCGGTGGGTTCGGTCCTGCCTCTGTCCTGGGTTGGCCCTCAGCTCTTGATCCTTCTAGGCCGCGTCAAGGCCTGCTTGCCTCTCGACTCCAGCGAGCATCTTGTTGCTGGGCCTCTACCTTATGGGGCACGTTGCTATGCTGAAGGCGGAAGAACCAACTCCACCTGCCATCCATCACCATGGCTAGCAGTCACCTATTACTGAATGCATTCGAGCAGCGCTCGAAGAAGAACGGTGAGTTACTCACCAGTAACCGTCCTTCTTCGAGATGGGCTGCTCGGATACATTCAGGTCCCTTCCCGCCGTCCCCACTTCTGGAGTTGGCGACTCTAAGGAACTGAGGAGGGGACGGGGAAGCGGCCATATATATGTATATAGCCACGGGTGGCACAAGGGGCGGAGGCCACCTCCCCTCTTCTGACAGGCTAGTACAATTTTTTCCAACCAATCTGGCGCTCTGGCACAGAGACACATATTACTGAATGGATCCAAGCAGCCCATCTTGAAGAAAGTGAGTAACCCACCATTCTATGGTTCAGGGATAAGGGAACAGACAGAGGTCTCTCCCAGCAGCAGTGAGCCTGGAAGAGACAAAGGTATGCTAATGAAGGTGTCTGTGAAGAGACAAAAGAATCATCTCAGCCATGAAAGGGAGAGACTGAGGGGTTTGGAAACAAAGACTGAGCCCTGGAAGTTCAGTTACAGGTGTCTATGTGCCACCATGCACGGTAGCTCGAAAAAGTCTTTACCATTAGCCTGTCAGGTCAGAGCACACGGCCAATGCCCCCTCCGCACCGCGACCGTGGCTATATAGGTGACCATGACCCTGACCCTCCCAACTCCTTTTTCCGTCATCAGCGTCAGTTCGGACCAGCATAAACTTGCGAAACACAAGTGCCTGTCTTTTACGCAAAATTCAAGATGCCTGGTTTCAAGCCGTGCTTGGGCTGCAAGGCTTTTCCGATGGACAACCAGCTCGAGAAATGCCTCTCCTGCTTGGGTGAGTCCCACCTCACAGCAGAATGCTCCATTTGCTGGTTCTTCAAGCGGAGGACCTGCTTAGAAAGGGAGTGCCACCTCCTCTTGGTCTCAGGGAGTGGAGCAACCTCCCCTGAAACCGGCCAGGCCACGAGTGCTCCGCCGGATCCCCAGTCGGCTCAGGCTCAGGAACCCCACCACTGATCATTGGTACCAGGCTTAAAACCTTGACCCGCTACGATACCACTCCAGCACCAAGCTCATCAGTCACCAGGTAGCCCTCCAGCTGTACCGAGACAGGTATCGGCACAGGAACCCCCCCACAGCCCAACGAGGGCACCATAACCCAGCTCTGGTGCAGAAAAAGACGACCACCACCAAGGCGGCACCATCTCCACTGGTACCTCAGGACATGGTACCGCCCCTCATAGTACCAATGTCAAGCCCGGTACTGACACCAGTACCGGCATCCAGCTCCATGCTAACCTCTGACCCGGCACTGATCTGTGACCAGGTGCTAGCGGCCAGCCCAACTCCAGGACCCAGCACAGCACCACCCAGCCCTCCACCGGTACCACAGTCGGGTACAGAGGGACAGGGAACCTCACTCCATCTCTCCTCTTAAGAGCCTTCAGTACCGGGCTCACGGACATCAGGTGGAGTGTCTTCCAGATCGTCCTCTGAGGACCGCCCCTCCCCTTCTCAGGAGAAGCATCCAAGAAAGAGACTGCGCAAGAGCTCCCCATCACCGAGCTCAGTGAGGTCAACAAGACCACAGGTTCACGTGGAGGTGTCCGTGCTTCCCACTGCACCCACACTTCTAGCAAGATCGTCCCATAACGAACGGACCCTCAATTGGCAGAGCACAACAACCTATGACGCCTCATCTTGCTACGCCTGACCGCCTCCACCGGAGTCCTCGGACCTCTCTGATGACGAACCTGATCCAGATCCTACGCAACGCAGTAGATCCCGGGCCCAGTCCTCCTCATCACCAGATGAGCGTCTAATCGACACGTCTGCTGACCGCGAGGAGGATCCCCACATTGAGCAGGACCTTCACTGCCGTATGGCGGTAAACCTTAAATTGAAATTAGGAGTAATCCAAGAGGAGGATGGCTCCCTCTTTGATGCTTGCTGTATAACCCCTCCAGCAAGGGTTGCAATCCTGTTACACTCGGCAATATATCGCATCGTCCAAGAATGCTGGCAAACGCCCTCAATCCTGCCAGTGTCCAAAGTCACATATAAAAAATACTATGTCTCTCCTGATGAGTTCTCTTTCCTATTTCATCACCCCACCCCAGGGTCTTTGGTGGTTGATGCCGCAAACCAAAGGAAGAGACAGGGCCAGCCAAGCTCCAAGCCCAAAAACAAAGAGGCGAAGAAGCTCAACCTCCTGGGGAGGAATGTACACTCCTCCACAGCCCTCCAGCTACGTATCTCCAACCACTCAGCCTTAATGACGCGTTACATCTTTAACCTGTGGGAGGCCATGCAAAACTTCTGCATGGCCATCTCTGAGGAGCGCCTGAGAGACTTCGAAGCAATGCTAGAGGAAGAGGAGAGGGCATCCAGGGATGCTCTGGCAGCAACCTGGGACGCAGTGGATACAGTGGCCCGCACCATGGCCTCCGCAGTCATCAAGCATCAGTCAGCCTGGCTCCAAGGCTCAGGCCTATCCGCACAGATGCAGCAAATTATCCAAGACCTTCCCTTTGAAGGCCCTGACCTCTTTGCTTCATTCACAGATATGAAGCTCCATGGTATGAAGAACTCTAGGGCCACGCTCCGTTCCCTAGGGATACACACCCGCAATCCAGCAGGCGCTCAACAAGACCACATCAACAGCTTCAACAGCAGTTACAGCAATTAAAACAACAGATTCAACTGCAGAGTCAGTTCCCAAGATCTCTCCAGTTCCCCCAGCATCACCTTGGGGACCTGGATAAGGATAAGAACTGTCCAGGTAAGGGCGGAAAGCTCAACGCCTCACAGTCCGGAAAGCGTGGACAAGGGTCCGACCGCTCCTCATGTTGTAAACAATGTTTTTGACAGTCCTTTCGAGGGCAGCACGCCACGGCCCCTGTTCTCCCCCCACTGCCTGCGCCACTTTTCCCACCAGTGAGCCCACGTTACATCAGACCAGTGGGTCCTCAATGCAGTGGCACGAGGATACCACATCCAGTTCCTTTCAGCCCCTCAGGACAGAACCCCCCCCTCCCCAGCAGCACTGGGAAACCGAGAACAGTTACACTGGCTCAAGGCCGAATGCCAAAAACTCCTCTCCCTCGGGGCCATAGAAAAAGTCCCCAAGCAGGAGAGGGGCAAGGGGTTTTACTCCCAATACTTCCTGGTCCCCAAACCCAACAGGGACCTACGGCCTATTCTAGACCTCAGAGCGCTAAACAGGTACATAAGGAGAATAAAGTTCTGCATGGTTTCCCTGTGTCAAATTGTCCCCTCCCTGTCCCCAGGAGACTGGTTTGCAACCCTTGACCTAAAGGATGCTTACTTTCACATAGCCATCCAACCCCAGCACAGATGCTTCCTCAGGTTTGTGGTGGCACAGAGCCATTACCAGCTCACCGCTCTTCCCTTCGGGCTATTGCTGGCCCCCAAGGTGTTTATAGAACGCATGGCACCAGTCACAGCGTTCCTACACAGGAAGGGCATCAAAATCTACCCCTACCTAGACGACTGGCTCATAGTAGGGAAGTCAAGCTGCCAAGTACAACATCACGTCAAACTGGTAGTAAAGCTTTGCAGATTCCTCGGTCTCTGCATAAAAGCTCCAGCCCACTCAGGACATAGAATTCAAACACGCCCATAGAGGCATGGTGTCCTTGCCCCCGTCAAGATTTCGGTCCATCTGCACCATCATTATGGAACTGCAAGCGCCGAGGCTAACCACAGCTCGCTGGTGTATGCAGCTTCTGGGCCACATGGTGGCTGCCACCTCCGTAATCCAGACAGCACGCTTGAGGAAAAGACCCTTCCAGCTCTGGTTCTCCATGATGTTCCAGCCATGGAGAGACCACCTACACAAGGTACTTTTGGTTCCCCAGCATGCCCTGGAGTCCCTCCAAATCTGGAGGGACCCCCGCTTCGCAACGGGGGGGGAGGGGGTATTCCATTCAGGGAGCCCAAACCCTCAGTGACCCTGATAACAGACGCTTCGGACTCAGGTTGGGGAGCCCATCTGTCTGGGGGCCTCTCCACACAGGATCTCCGGGACCCTGAGGACAAACTCCTCCACATAAATGTGAAGGAACCACAGGCCATTAGACTGGCCTGCACGACCTTCCTCGACGAAATTCACGCATGTGAATTGTCCATGCCCTCACAGACAATACAATGGCCATGTTCTATACCAACCGGCAAGGGGGGGTACACTCCTTGACCCTGTGCAAGGAGGTGTGCAAACTGTGGCAGCTGGTGATAAATCACTACTTTACGCCGGTTGCCTATCATCTACCAGGGGTGGGCAACAGCTTAGCAGACTCACTCAGCAGGAAAACCCTAGCGAATCATGAGTGGTCCCTCCACAAGGTATTTTCCCTGTTGACAGACAGATGGGGACCTCCCCTGGAGGACCTCTTCACCATGAAACAGAACCGCAAATGCCTCCAATTCTGTTCGCTCCAGGGTCAGGAGAAGGGCTCACTCAGCAACGCCTTCCTCCTCAGTTGGCCGGGGGCCCTGATGTATGCCTTCCCACCAATTCCCCTTATCCACAGAGTGCTACTGAAGGTCCTTGTGGACAGAGCACGCGTTATCCTGATAGCTTCGGACTAGCCCAGACAACATTGGTTCCCGCTCCACCTCCCACAGTGGGCGGACTTCGTAACACAGGACACAGGGCTCCTTTGGCACCCGAACCCAGGCCTCCTGCACCTGACAGCCTGGCTGCTCTCTGGCTCAGCGAGCCAGAGAGGTGCTGCTTGGACAGGGTTAAGAAGGTCCTGGTTGGTAGCAGAAAACCCTCCACTAGGTCCACATACACAGCCAAATGGAAACGCTTCTCCACTTGGTCCTGTGACAAAGGCATAGATCCTGTTGCAGCACCAATCCATACAATTCTGGACTATCTTCTAGACCTTAGAGGAAAAGGCCTGTCGCTCTCCTCGCTGAGAGTCCACTTAGCGGCAATTTCGGCCCTTCACAAAGGGTAGACGGGGCCCCAGTCTTTTCACACCCCATATCTCACAAGGCTTCGGAAAGGGGTGGAAAAGCTCTTTCCCCACACTCATAAGCCCATCCCTCAGTGGGATCTAAACATTGTACTCTGGGCACTAACAGCCACCGTACGAACCCTTGAATTCAGCCACCCTGCTAGTTTTGTCATGGAAGGTGGCTTTCTTAGTAGCAATCACCTCAGCTAGAAGGGTTTCAGAGTTGCGAGCTCTTTCCTCTGAGCCCCCACATACGACATTCTTCCCAGACAAGGTGGTCATCCGTCACCACCCTTCCTTTCTACCCAAGGTGGCCACCCCCTTCCACAAGAACCAAGAAATTTGCCTGCCAGTTTTCTATCTCGACCCCCAGGTCACAGAAAACCAGAGACAGTGGCACACCTTAGATGTGAGGAGAGTGCTCTTAACTTATATTGAGCGTACTCGACCCTTCCGTAAGGCCTCCCAACTATTTGTGGCAGTCGCCGAACGCATGCGAGGTTCCCCAGTGTCCTCTCAGTGCATCTCCAAATGGATTGTGAACTGCATCAAAGACTGCTATGGAAGGTCAAACACGCCTCTTCCAAAAACTGAGAGAGCCCACTCTATCAGGGCTCAGGCGTCCTCTACGGCCTTCCTCACCAAGGTCCTGTTCCAAGAGATCTGCAGGGCCGCTATGTGGTCGTCGATACATGCCTTCATGACGCACTACGCCATTGCCCAACAGGCTAGAGACGATGCCGCTTTGGGCAGAGCTGAACTCAGTGTGGGTAGACTGTAACTCCTCCCACCATCCTCAGGTACAGCTAGCAGTCACCTGTAACTGCATGATGTGAGCAGTGCTCGAAGGAGAACAGTTGGTTACTTACCAGTAACCATCCTTCTTCGAGATGGGCTGCTCACATACATTCAGGCCCCTCCCACTGTCCCCGCTACGGAGTTGGCAAAGGTATACGGGACTGGGTGGGTCACAGTTACCTATATAGCTGCTGTAGCGGCACAGAGAGGGTGTTGGCCATGTGTCCTGACCCGACAGGCTAACGCTAAAGACTTTCCGAACTACCGTGCGCTGTGGCACGTAGACACCTGTAACGGAATGTATGTGAGCAGCCCATCTCAAAGAAGGACGGTTACTGGTGTAACCAACTGTTTTAAGGGGCTTTTAAGCTGGGACTCTCCATCTTGTAACAACTTCAAGCAAGATCTGGGTCTTGCCTGGCCTCTGGCAGAGACTGGCTGTGCAAACATCTAACAGCCAAACACCTTGAACATAAACTTGTCTGGACTATAAGGTTAGTTTAAGTAGAAGTATTAGGTTAGCATACATATTTTGCTTTTTATTTTCTTGTAGTCTCTCCTTATTTGTTTATACTGTGATTCTGCCATGCTTGGCCATATTCTCACTTAGAATTATGATCTGATCAATAAACTGGTAGTTGTTTTACCTAAAGCTGTGTGATCTTTAGAGGGTGCAAGTGAAGGGGGGGGGGGGCACAATCCATTTCTTTGTTAAATGGACAGACTTGAGTGTGTGGTGGTTGGGAGTGGTTCCCAGTCTCTGTAGACAGGGGCTCCTGGTGTGGTAACTGAGGCTGGGGGTGCTTGCTGGGGAACTGTCCCTCAAGTAGCCAGGGGGCATACACCCACTACCTGGGACCAACTGCACGCAAGAGGCTGGAGTGGACTGAGTCAGGAGCGAGTGGTCACTTGGCAAAGCCGGGTGAATCGGGGTTCAGGAGTGGGAATGGGGAGGTCACAGCAGCACACCACATGGGATTTGGGGAGCGGCCTGTCACAGGGTGCTATGTGAGCAGGGGAACACAGCTGTTCACACACCAGTAATACCCACCCACTGAGAGAGACACTCCCACTGTCAGCAACTGCTCTATGCCATGGCAGCTGTTCCATCAGAGATGGCAGTTAGAAAGGATAAACAGCAGCCATGTGCAATGGGGCTGGGCCCTAGGCACAAACACAGCACAGATCAAAAAGAACCATCTGTACCCGACACACATGCCTGTCCTGGCCGGCAGCAGGAGCTGGTGGCACAGCCCAGGTGCTGGTGAACATGTAGCTCACCAGGGGTACCTGCCTTGTCACTGCCTGCTTGGCTTCTCAAGACCCCTCTTGCATTTATTGACTCACAGAAAGACTGACCCACACTGCCTCCTGGTACTGTTGTGTTCATGCCACCTTATCAGCTCTTGTTCCCAGACAGAGCTGCTCAGCTGGACACAGCCCAGCCAGCAAAGTTGCTGGAGCTTGAAGCCGAGATATCTGTGGTGCAATCCAGTGGGAACTCAAAAAAAACAAACCCCCCCCCCCAAAAAAAAACACACAAAAAAAACCCCCACATTCCTGTGGTTTCCGTGGCAAGAAGGACTCCATGGAAGATGCTGCAGATGAGATAGCTGTTTCCAGACACTGAGCAATGGGGCACAGCTGTGATGGATGGCTATTTCCCACCCCCTCCCCTCCTCATCTAACCAATGCAGCAAAGCATGGCCCAGCAAATTGTCTCCTTAAGGGGAAGCAATGCCCCTAACAGCCCTTACACTACTGCATACTCATTGTTCTCCTGGATGCTGTTTTATGGGGGTTCCTTCCTCCCAAGAGCCTGGCACAGGCATCTGGTCACCATTAGGAGTTACTCTGCTCTCAGGCTGTCCATTTGTCCATCCCTGGCAACAGTCTTTCCTCACAGCTTTCCTGCAGCAGAATTTGTTTATGTATCTACAGCTGCTCAGTGCATTCACTGTGGGAATCCAAACTGAAAACCCAACCTTGTGCAGCAGAGATGTAGACCCACTGCAGGGGGCCCAGGTCTCCTAGAAATGGGCAATCTGAAGTAGTGACTTGAATTCTAGTCCAAGGCTCTGTAGCCTGCAACCTCGCTACAAGGTCAAGGGAGAAGGATCTCAGTCTGTGATGAGCAGGATGAAGAGACAGAACCTTTCAGAGTGGCAGACATACACATGACCACTCGCAGTGCAGCCAGACCCCTTCCCCATCCCCAGCTCCTGGGAGCTGCAGACGTGCACAGTAGCTTCTGAGTGAGTGGAGCACTCCTCTCTACATTGCCAGCCTCTTCATCCGGGCAGCTGCTCAAACAGAATCTTCTCTGCTTCCCGTCACCAGCAGAGGAAGGTAGAAGTAAAGCTACTGGTCCTGCCATTACCTCAGGGATGAGGGCAGGGAACCATAGCATGTATTCAGAGCAACCCAATTGCCTGACAGAGGGGAAGTCTGAGCAAACATCCCTCAGAGCTCCATAATCACAGCCCTGGCCCCGGCCCAGCTCCTTCAGAGTGTTGTGCAAGCACACAGAACTGAGGAAAATGACCTTTACTATTCTAGGGATGTTTTTGGACTCTGCTAAAATCTCTTGATCTTAAATACGGGGATACTCCACAGTACTCCTTGCAGCTGAGCCCTCAAACTTGGCATTTTACTCATTCATGAATTGTCCCCTGCTGGCCAATCCACAGAGCAACACTCCCAGCATCCCTGGGGCCCAGCTCTCAATCAGCATTTCTGGAAAAGGAGGCAGCAGCAGCATGGCACAAAGCAAATGAGAAACAGGATTCACAATAGACAGGCAAGAAATAACCACAGTCCCTCTCCACTTGGTGACCGCAAACCCTGCAGGACACAGGCCATTTGACAGCTTTAGGAAAGGCTGTAAGACCACCCCGGAAAAGAACCTTTCTGTCCTTAGAATGAGACACCAAGCCCCTACCCACAATACTTCACTCCACACAGCATTTGACCCTGGAAAGGGAGAGACATTTGAGACTCCATGGTGTCCACCAAGAACCATGCTACTGATTTTAGCAGGGAAGGTGCTCAGATGCTATGGTAATAAGCCACAGTAGGAAACTAATAAATTAGATGTTTTTCATCCCACAACACAAACTCTGCCAACTGAGCACCACAGGTCTCCAACCAGTGCCATTCAATAGGAACATTTAACCCGTGATTTGAAGGGTTTCTACAGGGTTCCTGCCTTACTGCTTTAATAAACCTATTTTAGAACGTGGCCACAGCAAACCTTCCTCAGACCCTTCCTCACCTCACAGCAAACACTGCAATAAGCCAGAAGCTTGAGCAGGACATCTCAGCCCAAGGGAAAGGAAAACCACCAAACAAGAAAGGGTTGTACCAGAGGTCTGCAACCTGCAGCTCCAGAGTCGTACGCTCTTTGGCTGTCCCCTTGCGGCTCCTTTCTCTAGCCCTGCCCACCACTGGGGGACCCTGGGTTCTTGGTTTACCTCATCACCAGGGCCCCATGTGGGAGGCTCCCTGGCTCAGCTCCACCCCCCCAGTGTGGCTCACAAAACACTTGGCTGGTGAAGGAATTTTTTAACATCTCTCTTATCTTTCGGGTTGCTGACCCCTG
Source organism: Podocnemis expansa (assembly GCA_007922195.1). Classification (NCBI taxonomy): domain Eukaryota; kingdom Metazoa; phylum Chordata; order Testudines; family Podocnemididae; genus Podocnemis; species Podocnemis expansa. The sequence goes on from ML682044.1 coordinate 584,001, forward strand.
GGTTACACCTACGTCTTCACAGAGCATGGCACACAGCAACAACCAACCCAATTCCACAAACCAACCCCCAGTATCTACAGAGCTGCCTTTGTGGCAGGGAGCAGCCTAGTAGGAGACAGGCTTCTCTTCAACTGAGCCTTACTCTGCTTTCTTCAAGTCAGACGGCCAAGAGTCATGTTCCACAGGGCACAGGGGCTGTGGGCCCCAAGCAGTTTAATCCCATGGGGTTTTTAATTCCAAGGCAGCAATGAAATGCTGGAAAAGCAGTGCTCTGCTGTCCAGCAGCTATGTTAGCTGTACTCAAGGGAGCTGGCAGGTGAAACACAACCAAACCCAGGCCTGACCCAGCTGGCCCACCACAGCTTTGAACCCCCTGTTCCAAGCAGGGCTGGGCAGCACACAACAAAGACGCCAGCAGACAGGCAAATGGAAGTCTTCCCAAATCTCAGAGGAAGCTTGGCCCCGGGATCCATCGGCCACAGCCCCACTTCTTGTAAAACGAGAACTGCCCATTAATGTTCCATCTAAGCTGTGTGCACGTGCACACGCACACAGGTCATGAAACCTGCGCACAAAATAAAAACATGCACAAAAAAATTCAACAGTCCCAAAAATTTGCACAAAAGAATTTTTTTGCACACACAGCCTATGAAAAATTAAAGAGAACATTGCTGCCTCTCTCATGGAAGTGTCTTTGCTTGCCCTGATTCCTTCGCAATCAGTGCTGCAGGAGCACGGAATGAAGACCATTTGAAATTGACACTGGATAAGTGCTCAGAAAAAAAAGCCCTCCTTCTCCCAGTGCATGGCTCCATCAGGCAGGCCTGCCTCCACAGTCACATCCAGAGCTCTCCATGATAGCCTCAATGAAACACAGTTCCAGAGGAGTGATCTAGCACTCAAGCGTCAGGAAGGGCAGCAAGTTGGGAAGCTATCACCACATTAGCAGAGTCATGCTGCACAGATGTAGCGTTTTCTGACTGCTTTCCTCCTTAAATATGAATGCACTCCCAGTGTAGGAGTTCTTCTATACCATCATTAGACAGGCTGAGTTAACCCTTTACACTCAGCAGCCACATTTTGATGTGCTGTGTCTGAACAATATTATATTGATGCCAACTTTTCATGATTACATTGAAACATACAGGGGAGGTGTGCCTCTCATCTAGCAGGCACAGAGGAGCTGAAGCACCTGCACTGGTGAGTTGTGGGGCAGAGGCTGTTAAATTTGCTCTTCCCTCCCTGGAAAGCCCAATGCAGCAAGGTGGGAGGAGCCTGCTATCCTTGGGACTCTGATTTCCCTGAGGAAAGCCCTGTACAAAACAGAGCACTCGTTGCTCCCAGAGGGAAGCCAGCACCCACAGACAAACCATCAATAGAGAGAAGGCTGGGATCTACAGGCTGCCCCACAATCACAATGACTAAAGTGGGAGGGAAGATCACGGAGGCAATAGAGTAAACGTTGCGGAGCTTTTCTTGGGAGAGCAGAAGAGAAACGCAGGCACCCCATGCTAACAGCATTCACATTCCTGGCCACAAGTTGATTTTTAGCATCTCATTTCCTACTTTTAAACAAAGAAAACAGCATCTGACACTCAGAGTTGGAAATTTCCTGCATGCAGCGTGACAGTGGGCCCAGCACCCTGGGAGCACCTGCTCCTGTGACCACATCATTAACACGTGCCGTTCAGGAATGCCCTCTTCAGAAATGCCCTGGCACAGCATTCATAGGACTCATACAGTGCACCATTAAGACAATAGGTACATGACGTGTTGGGAGGTACTAAAATTAGAACAGACACTCCTCACACAGGGAACTAGAGCAGTGGTTCCCAACCTCTTCTCTGCCATGGCACACCTTCATACCTTCAAATTTTTTGAGGCACACCACCATTAAAAATTCATGACCATTCAAATTAACTTAAATTACTTATGAACATTCATGAACCACAGCACAGTGTTTCAGAAATGCTGCTATGTGGGATAGTAGGGGTAGCAGAGCAGGGGTTGCAAAACAGGAGGTCAGGAGTTGTGTGCAGTGGCAGGAGTGAGTGTGGGGAGCAGAGCAGCGCAGAGGTGGCAAAAAGAGGACAAGGGCAGCCACATGGGGAACTGCACAAGGGTGGCAAGAGAGGACAGGAGAAGGGAGAACAAGAGTGGCTTTGTGGGAGGGCAGTGGGGAACCTGGGGAGTGGAAAGGTAGAGCAGGGGAGCACGGTGCAGCACCCAATTCCCCCTTCTCTGCAGTGGCTCCCTGACACCCAGGGCAAACCCTCACCCCACTGTGGCTCCCTCCCATCCCAGTGGGTACCATTCCCTCCATCCCCAGCCCCCTGCTGCCTGTGATGGACCCTCCCATCACTGCAGAGGCCAGAACTAGGCCTCCAGCCCCCACCTACAGACACCCCCAACCAAACAGCCACCCCACAACCCCAGCTACACACTCTGTGGTACACGTCTACTCCCACTCACCTCTGCTACACACACACCTGCCCCACACAACCCCCAGCACTCCCCTCCCCCCAAAGCCCTTACCTGGGCTGTTTGCAGGCTGGCTGACACAAACTGTTCCACCCTGCAGGGGGAGATTCATACACTACCAGCCTCTGGCAGCAATCTGCTGGCTGGGCTTAAGGTGGAGCAGGGTTTAACCCCTGGAACTCCACATTCAGGTGCCTTCCTCTATTTTTAGGTGGGCCAGAAGGCTGCCTGCCTAAAAATAAGGGGCCCCAGAACTGTGTTCCAGTGCCCTCCCCCTTACTTTACCCCCTCCCTTTTCCAAGCGCCACACAGCCCATGTGGCTTGGCTGAGCAGGGAGGGAACTTTAATCCCAGCTGTTGGGGATATTTAAGGCACACCAGTGTGCCGCGGCACACTGGTTGGGAACCACTGAACTTGAGAATGACCATCTCATCTGCCGGGACAAATACCCATTGAAAAACTGCTCTCCTCTTCTCTGGCCTGAGAATTCACACCTCAGTCAACTGCTTTGAATGCTTGGGACTTGCATCCCAGAGACCCTGGGGATGGAAGGGTCAGGTGCTGTGGACATGGAGAAGGCCAGAAGCCAGATTCAGCAAAGCACCAAGATCTAGGAGGGGCAAGTCTCAGGACAAGCTATGACTGAGGACAGCATGCATGCTATGTGCAGTCTCCCCCAAAACATAAACTGCCCAGATTCAACATGCCTTTCCACTCTGAGGAGTCTTTAACAGCACCTTCTTACTGCACAGATCTGCTGCCTGGGTATATCGGAGCAGAGCTGCAACTCTGGCTACCAATAATTTTAAGTTGCTTTTAACTGCTGTCATCTCTGCAGCATCAGCATAGTTCTGGAGACTTTCTAGCTCATACATAATGGGAAATGTTAAACTCCCAACTCCAGGCCACCTGCACAATCCCACTGAATGCAATGGGTTTGCCCAGGTGTCACCATCATTTAGCTCAGAGAGCTGGCAATGGTGCACAAGCACGACAGTGCTCAGCATGGCTTGCAAACTGTGACTGGAGTTTGCAGGTCTAGCTAGTAAAACACCTTTTGTATGCCATTACATTTGACTGGGAGTCGCAATGGGTGGGGAGCCCTGCAGTGCCAAGTTCTATCACTTTTCAGATCAGAACCACACTGTAAGAAGGGCACCTCTATGCAGCAATAAAAGACCTGCAGCACAGCCAAGGCTAGCCGGCTCAGCTGACTTGGGCTTGTAGGGTAGACTGCAGTGTGGACACTCAGACTCCAGCTGGAGCCCATTACGTCTGCAGGGTCTCAGAGCCCCAGCTGAAACCCAAACATCTTCACTGAAAATATTAGTCCTGCAAGTCCAAACCCAAGCCATCTGATCGAGGCTCTGACACCCTTTACGAGAGGTTTTTTTTGCTGCCCTGTAAACATACTCAAATGGTTTACTGAACATGCGCGACATTACTAGTTTCAATCTACGATTCCCATTCCTTAAATCTGGTTCTCTCACAAAGGGGCCACTCCCTAAAGAGGGACGCTTATAACCAGGATTCAACCTTCTACTCTTTTTGATGCAACTTTGTCACAAAACAGAGTGGTGAGACCACTCAGTTGTTATCTGAAAGGGAAAGGATTGTATTTATACTAGCCTGATGCACAGCTCCAAGCTTTAACAGTGCTACGCTCCTGCTCCAGCAGCCAAATTTTAGGACTCTGTTTCTATTTTTATCTCCACCACAAAAATCAGTGCATGATCTGAAGCAAGTTACTGAGACCAAAATTTCACAATTGAAAAACATGCTTTCCAGAGGTCTGGAGCAGCTGCAGCTCCCTGGAAGACTGTGGGTCAAGGGCTCACCATGTCCAAAAAATCATGCACTACATGTCCCAAGTTAGGCACTCATAGATTGAAGCAGCCCAGATCACAGGCCACTTTTCAAAATGCTGGCCTGGCCCTCCCCTCCCACATCCTGTTGTCCACTCAACAGAGAGTGGCAGATGCCAGAAAGTAGAGCATTCTCAAGTGGCTGTGTTCGGCACTCAGTTTCCACAAGATAAGTGACTCAGCAAAGTGCAGCAAATAAGAAACAAGCCCGTGTCTCAATTCCCTCCCCTATAAAATTAGCAGAACACTATCTTACATCATGGGAGGCTGAGGAATTGAACCAACATTTCTAGCATGCCTACAGATTCTTGGCTACAGACTTCATTAATATGCTGTATGGTGCTGACACTGACACCTGCTGGGAGATCTTGGTAGGATGAACTTACTCCCAACAAATGAGCTGAATGAGTTCACAGAACAGGTATTTCTCAAGACTACTGTAAATTCATATTTTACTGCCCAGATATTCCTCTGTCAATATTTACTAGGTTGCACAAACTCATCCTGGCTTATTGCCTTTAAAACTGTCTACATTAATGCCCATCAGCTATTTGTTAGCTTGGAAGCTCTACAGGACAGAGACCATCGTTCCACTGTGCTAGAGGTGTATACAGAGCCTAACAGGAACCTGCTCCCTGAGGTACCCCCTGAAATGCAGACAGCAGAACAGGGCAAGCTTTGCTTTGCTTTTGTGGACTGCACTGCACTCCAGGGCACTCACACCAAAGAGACTCATACAGTGGGACTGTGGGAGGAATTCTTTCTGAGAGCACTCCCTCCTTTTTCCTCCCCTCTAACTCTTGGGCTCAAAGATGCATGCACTAGGATGGGATAAGTTCCAGAGGGGTAGTAGCCATATTCCTCTAGTTCAGCAAAACAAACAAGGAGTCCTGTGGTGCTTTTAAATAATAATAAATATATTTATCACATGATTTTCTCTCACTCAAGCTCCTGCAATAAATAAATCTGTTAGTCTTTAAAAGTGCCCTGGGACTCTGCTCATTTTTGGATGGGGTAGCATGCTTTGTGCACACAGTATGTTGTTGCCTGCAGAATGTGTGCTGTGCATTTTGTATTATTTATAAGGCACTTCAGAGAGTGGCCTTGAGGACTGAGGTCACTTTACGCAGGCCTGGGTCAATATTGCCACTGTAAACGCCTGTTCCCCAGCAGCCAGGATTATAGCCTAGATGTTAAATTTCCACCCTGATCAGAACTATATGTCCAGGCTCAAATGCAGGGATTGAGGCCCCCCCCCAGGAAAAGTCTGATGATGGCAGAAAGACAAAAGACTTATCATGGCACTGGCCACCCCAAAAAAGGGGACAGGGTGCAGCAGCACAATGGCCCCATCCCCTCTGCATCCACCTGCAGACCTGGCCCCCAAGACGGGGAGCCCCCTTGGTTTCCTCTGGTAGGGAGAAGTTCCCTGCACTCAGGGAGGTGCTTGGTCTGCCTCTAGTGGCTTGTCTCCAGGAGCCTATTCTAGCAGTGCTGTCTAAGTGGTTCTCAATCTTTTGTAGGTCACGATAAACCTGGCGGAGTGTCACAGCCATCCAGAACAGACCAACGTACCCACTCTAGGCCAATTCCAGCCATTTTCCTGATTTTCTGCAACATACTTACCACTGGGTGGAGACACAGTAATGTGTCCCAACACAGTGATTAAGAACTGCTGCTCTAGGCAGCCCCTCATTTGGGGTGTCAGTTGCAGGCACCACACAGCCAGGTGACATTACCAGGAACAGCCTCCATGACAGCAGAGAATCACATAGCCACTGGAGCTGGCAGAGGCTGCAGAGCCAAGTTGAAATGGTCAATCTTGTATAGATGTACTGCAGTCTGCGCTCCTTTGGAGGGGTTCCTGGCTTGCTGCTACTGTTTAGCCCCCCTTTCCCTCACCTCTAGATAAATTAAACTTGTGCTAAAGAAAAGCTGGCATGGGACATGAGAGAATCAATCCAAGATGGCAGCAGTTGCCTGCTGTGCCCAGAGCACTGTGCTGGAGCATGAAGTCTGCCCCTCAGGCTCTCTGGAATCAAGGGATATTGAGAAGACTGAAGCGAAAGCTATTTTCCCCAGGTTTAACAAGTGCCCTTCACGGACCAACCCTCCTATCTCCAGCTGCAGCCACTGCATCCCCTTGGCAGTGGTGTTTCCAACCCTAAGGCAACAACACTACCCTACATGTGAGACTCCACTCTGGCCCAACAGGCCTGCTATGGACACAGATGTCTTGCTGACAAGGCACTTCCTGGCCAAGCCCACATTTGCAGGGCCTTGGAATGATTTTTGAAGCACCTCTTTGACAGATAGTTCTCATCCCAAAGGTGACAGAGCATCCCAGACCCACTGGGTGAGAACTCCCTCCAGCCAGTTCATTTACCAGACTGTGAGGAAATGCAGCAGGGCAACTGTTCTCATGCCTCTTTGTGACACAATCTAAAGCAGTGGTTTTCAAACCACGGGTTAGGACCCAGTACTGGACCGCAGACCCTCAGACACTGGGCCACAGCACCCCCTGCTGCTGCTGCCAAAAGACTGGAATACATTGCTCAAGACACAATTGTTGGGTCCTGAGTATAAAAGATTTCTCAGGACCCAGTTGGGGGGGGTTGAAAAGCAGCTGGCTCCCTCACTACCAAAGGCACGGTGTTGTTGGTGGGGTGCTGTCTGGAAGGCAGAAGACCTTCATTTTGGAACCTTCTCTCACCCCCTCATTTTTACATGCAGCAAAGCTTGTCGGGGCTGCTGAGGGGTGTGGTGGGAGGTAATGCATTCTTGGACGTGAATCTGTGTATGTTTAGGTTGTCATTTATAATGCACAGGCTACCCCCTGTATGGGCACCTATCATGGCACTTCAAACCTTTGAAGGGATCAGTGACATGCTCTGAAGAAACAGTAACTGAGAAGCAGTGCCTTCTTGTTCTGGGCCTGCCCTAGGTACATCAGTCAGATGGCTTTACTGCTTTTAACTCGTCAGACTTGCAGAGCCAATGCCATTCCAGGAGAGACAGCTGGATTCCCCAAGCGTCTTCATCAGAATTGGTTGCCACATTTCAATTGGTCAGATCCCTGCAAACCCAGAGAAGGCTAATGTGAACACAAACTGTCACAATGGCAGAATGCAGGACCTTCGTCACTGAAGAGTGATCCAAGACAAATTCTCAGATCCAGGGGAAACCAGAGAACAGGGGCTGCATCATAAAACTGAGCATGTGACCTGTACCTCATGACTACAGGATGATAAACATGGAGGTCCAGGAGTCCATTTTTATAGAACCCCTTTCAGAAACAGAACCTTTGGTAACCTCCTGCCACCCTGAAACCCTCCAACAGGTAGCACTGCAGCAAGGGTCACAAACAAGCAGCCCCCTAAAGCTATTTCCTGTGGCCCACAATGACACTATCATTACCAATATTTGCAATATCATTGTATGAAAAGGTTTCAGTGGTGCGGCCCTCAGGCTAACATACTAGTTTTCATGCTGCCCTCATGGTGATTTGAGTTTGAGACCCCTGCACTACAGTGTTTTATACCTATGCCCTCATGTTCCTCCATGCACAGCACACTGACCATGCCTTGGATCCATGGGACACACCCACAGATCACAGCCAACACCCCCCATCCCTCAATCCCAGCTGTGTGTGGCAGAAACACCCACTGGTACTGCCACTTCCCATCCAGAAGGCTGATCATTAGACACCCGTGCAGCCAGTTTCCACAGGCTCTCAGAGGTGAAAAGACAGCCTTCGGACCAGCTCCTGCTGATCAATGCAAGAGTGAACAGGCAGCCCCAGTCACTGACAATCCAAATGCTTCTGTGGTTCCAGTCATCACAGTGTCCTCTGTCCCGACACCTCCCCGTGGGCTGGAGCACAGCAGTTATCCCCATTTTTTCAAATGGGGAATGATGCCCAGAGAGAAGCAGTGAATTGCCACAGCTACACAGGGTGCTGTGACTGAGCCAGAGACTGAATCCAGCTCTTTTTGCACCACTTCTGCCACAAGACCTCAGAGACAGGACAAGCTCAGCAGGTTCATGCAGAGACAGCTTCCACGGTTCCTCTGAGGCTTCCCCCAGTTAGGATGGTCAGGTCACCAGTTGTTCCATTACACCAGCCCTCACCTCACTGGGATCCATCCTCTCCCCCAGCTGGCTCTCATTTACTTGAAGGAACTGGGGACATCAGGACAGCACAGACTATTGGCTGGCCATGCTCAAATGACCATCCCCTTACATCCCCTTCACATCAGATGTGGGCAGCACCATTTCCAAGAGCAGTGACTGGATGAAGAGCAGCAGCTGAAGCCAAGAAAACCATGCAGAGGCTGGTGGGGAGAGTGAAGCACTAGGAAGAAGTTAGCACCCCTCTAACATCACCCTCAGGTCAGAAGGGGAGCTTATAGCCCCGGTGTCTGCCTGCATTTCATAAAGCAACCAGATGCACAGCCACAGAACTTCCTTTTCAGAGAGAGCACTGGATCCTCCATCCCGTCAGCTCTGGGTACAGCACTCAGAACCTGAACCTCAGTCCCATAATCCTCTACATCTGGGTATGAAAATGCTATCCTTGAAAAAGCTACATGTAGTCAAACATGCAGCCATCCACACACACAGCAACACAGGCAGCGTAGAATTGTTCTCATGGCTGGCTTCTTACAGGATACAGGGCAAATACAGGAGCTTGGTCCTCATCTCCTGAGCACTCCATGGAACTGACCAAGCTACCTCCAAGACTACCCACACCAGCTACATTCCAGTGGATTGAGAGAACCACTTCCCTAAAAAACAACGCCTGTGTCTGTAGGAAACGATACTTCCTCGATGACTGGCCCACGAATCTGTAACTCGCTATTAAAACATCAGGGTGACCACAAACCTCAATGCCTTCACAACTAGCAGTAAGTCCTGCTCGTCAGCTCGTCAACTATAACACCATACCAAGAACAGAGCAGGGCCCTGCTGGCCAGAGAAGGGACTGAAACATCATCTTCATGTGCACCCTGGGAAATGTTCCAATGCCCCCATGGAGGGCACCACTCAAGAACTAAGAGAGATCAATAAGGAATGTGGGCTTGCCAAATCTTTTAAAGAGATAAGCTAAAAAAGAGAAGTACATAGAGCATACAGATGGAGTGTTTTCCTCCCTGGTTTAAGCAAGCACTGACTATTGGATTCAGACACTTATCCAGGAATCTCACAGAGAGTTATTTCTCTTCTTTCTCAGGTGTTCAATAAATACACACACTGCATTTAATCGTTTTATTAAAAAAAAACCAAGGATATTACTTCTAAAACCAGTATTAATTCACCATTACGTTTGAGGTGTTTATATGCACAAAAACAGGAAACTCAAGGATATGGTTTCCATAGGAATAGAAGCATTAACTACTCATATGTAGCAAAGCACTGATGTCTACTTCTGTAGATTCGTTAGCCTTAATGACTTGTTATATATGTGCAAATAGGCAAAGTTAGAGCTCTTGTAAGAACCATCACTTGGAATTTTCTGACTTCTGGTCAAGTAAAGTTTCATCCAGAACTCTGCACTGGCCACACGCACCCACCATCCCAGCCACACAAAACCTCCCATCCAGCCAGTCACTGAGTGGCAGTATTTAAGAAATTCATTCTGGTTTTGGAGACTACTTATCTGAGGAAAAAACTCTCAGTATGTAATGAATGGAACAGTCCTGAAACCAGTCACATTATTTTGCTGACCCCAAAATTAGAGTGAGCTTATTGTGTATATACATTCACATAAGCACACGTAAGTGGAAGAGAGATCACAGATCCTCCCGTGTAAATGAAAATGAGTGATCAAATTCCAGTTGTTTTATTTCCTTCCGGATTTGAGAGAAGAGAGACTTCACACAAAAGGACAGTTCACTTCCTAAATCCTCATGACAAATGTAGGTTTCAAACAAATACACGAGCCAAAATTCTTTAAAGTTTTGGTTGCCCAACTAGAGACACTTTGACTCCAAGTTCCAAAGGGGCAGCCGTGTTAGTCTAGTAAAGCAAAAAAGCAAGGAGTCTTATGGCACTTAGAGACTAACTGATTTATTTATAGGATGAGCTTTAGTGGGAGAAAATCCTACTTCATCAGATGCTTGGGACATCAAGACTTCAAAGAGAAACAGCCAAAATTCAAATAACATGCAGATTAGACTGTGTGAAAGCAAGGCTGAATCGTGACTATAGATTCTTTTCACATTATAACAGGTAATTTGAGTTCACCCTCCCTCTGTGTGCTCTTCCCTAGAGTCTGAATCCTTACAAACACTCTGATTTGCTGTAGCAGTATGACCCGATCCCATGTCTTACACTCCCCTGCATTTATTCTCATCCAATTCTTTAAGTTCTCCTTCTTCAAAGCATCTGATGAAGTGGGAGCTCAATGCAATAAATAACTCTGTTAGTCTTTAAGTGTCACAAGACCCCTTTCTTTTTTTGCTTGACTCCAAGGCTCACTGAGATGCCCTTCAACTTCAGAAGGAGCTGGGGGAATTCCCCACTTCAGAGTATGATCCTAAGTGTCTGGCACCATAAAAAAAGGCACCCAAAATTGCCCAGAGACTGCTCCGAAATTCAGATTGTTGTTTTTTGTTTTTGTTTTTTGTTTTTTTTTAAAATCATCCCTCACCTCCTCCATACACTTTCACCCTACTGGTATCACAGGGTTTGCTCCCAGGCTGGAGTGGTGTGCTGGCACACCTGCTGCACATCCCCTATCTAGGAGGGCAAAAACAAGACATTTTTAACTGTGAATAGTGGCTTCCCTGTGTGCAATAGCAATCCATTGTTAAAACAAGAGTACCCCGTGGCACCTTGGGTCAGATGCATCTGCACCTGATGAAGTGGGTTGGAGCCTGCAAAAGCTTATGCCCGAAGAAATTTTTTAGTCTTTAAGGTGCCACAGGGCTCTCTACTGTTCACCAGTGGTCTGCAACCTGCGGCTCCAGAGCCACATGTAGCTCTCTGGCTGCCCACTTGTGGCTCTGTGCTCTGCATACCCCCTGGCCACTGGGGGGACCTTGTTGGTGGCCTGCACCTGGCTCCAGGCTCCCCACCACCACTGGGGACTCTGCAGCAGGCCCATTCCTGGTTCCAGTACCACCTCAGGCCATGGGAGCCTCCAGCAGGTGCCCTGGCCCACCTCCCCCCCGCCATCAGGAGACTACATCAAAACACTTCATTGTTGAAGGAACTTTTTAAAATGGCTCTTATCTTTTGGGTTGCTGATTCCTGCTGTAAACAGACTCATACAGCTACCCCTCTGGAAATCTAAACTCATCATTATTAATCATAAACTCAAAATAGCAGGTGCACCACCTTCTTCACACACATGCACTATCCCCTGACTAGCTTCCACATTTATCAAGCTGCTAGGCAGTTTTGCTCCTCCTGGTTTATCAATGGAGTTTGCACCCAGTGCAGGCCAGTATATTCTACAGGCAATACTCCAACTCCTGAAGCAGCAAGAAAACGTCTGGCTGAAGCACAAGGGCCAACTGCATTGCTTCTTCCATGGAAGGGGCTTTACAGTGGTGAAGGGGTTAGCATCCCCCTATGCTACTCACAAATACTCAGTTGCATACCTCCCCAAGGAGCTTTTAAGGCCAAAGCCCAATAGGTGAGGTACGCTTCCTATCAAAGATGCAGTACCCTCAATTCTCACTAACTCCTTGAGGAGCTCAGGTATTCACAAGCCTGCTGAAATAGCCCCAGGAAATGTTCTCCTCTGAGGCCATCAGTTTCATGCTTTGAGCATCAATTTCCAAAACTCAAGTTGAAAATAATTCCTACTTCTGATCAGGTTCTTTGGGCACAACCAAAATACCAATATTAAACAAATAACAGCAGTCACATACTGTCTGATTGCTAGGCTGCATGTTAGACAATCCCATATAAGGGCGGATTGCGATGGCTGGATGCACTGTCCCATCTCATAGAAAAAACTCCTACTAGCCTGAGATATTAGGTGAATCGGAATGGCGAGGTTTATTTTGGGGTTTTTTTTCATATCGTGATCTCCCTCACCTCCCCAAACTTTCCAGTTTTTTCAGTTCTCTAAATACTTTGTTTCAAAAGAGTGTCAGCAAGATCACCTCCAGCCACTCACTTAGCCATCTGTAATTCCTCTGCAAACTGTTTAGAGCAGGCACCACCCACCCCCACAGGGCTGAAGAGACTTGGCACACCAAGACCCCTATGCCAATCAAGACTCTGGGCTACCACCAGTACAGTAACATTGCAATAACACAATATCATCATCATCATCTGGGGGCCAAAGGCAACACTGGTTTCCTATTATTTGTCACAACGCCTAGACGAATCTTATTTTTCTGGTGTTTTAAACCAAGAGGCCAATATTGGAGCCAGGCCTGGGGTTGTTACTGGCCCTCCACCCAGCTGCTCCCCTTGAGGCTTGTTTGCTTTCTGCACTTCTAGCATGAGCACTGGTCACTTCCTGGCAGCAGTGCCACCCCTGCTCATCATTAGCACAACGCTGTGTTGGGCATCATTCCAACACTGCCACAGACAGTTAAATCTTCTACCCTGAAACAAAAAAAGCTTTCACTGTTATTTAAAATAAATTAATAAATCTTTTCCACTCATGTAAGGGTTTGTTGACCTCTGCAAAAAGAGGTCAAATTTAAAGGATTCATAGGACTCAGCAGGGTCCATTTAAGACAACTTCAGAAAACTTGTTAGAAACGTGCCTGCTTCTCCTGTATTCAACACACCAAACACACATTCCTTTATGAATGGGTCACCAGCAACAGGAGCCTGATCAGTCCTTTCCTCTGTCTTTCTCAGGAGCAAATTAACGTTCAGGATACTAGCTCTTATCTCCAGGAGCTCAGACAGGCCAGAATACAACAGATTCATACAAAAGCACAAAGACCCCTGACCCAGGAGTCTCACCGCTATGCAAGGCCAAGAGTTTAGTTGATAGTTTCTTTAAAAGGAGTTCATTTGCACATGTAAGTGCCTCTATAAAGACGACACACCATTAAATAAAATTCTTTGCATTATCTACCTGTAAAATTTTATGTCCCTGGAGAAGTTATTACAGGGAAAATATTAAGAATCCCTCAAGGGATATTAACCTTCAAAATTATGAAGCCACAATTCTGGAGAAAGAAATTTGGGTGTTTGTTTCCGAGAGAGGCAACAGTGCAACATTAGCAAGGGAGATGTTCCTTGCCACTGCCAATTCACTAAGTAGATCACAAAACATATAGACTCAAAAACCAGTAGGATCATCTAGTCCAAGGGGTCTCAAACACACAGCTCGTGGACCACATGCAGCCCCTAAAGCTACTTCCTGTGGCCTGCAACGAAACTATTACCACCAATATTTGCAATATCATTGTGTGAAAAGGTTCCAGTGGTGCAACCCTTGGGCCAGTCCTCACGGGGCCCTTGTGGTGATTTGAGTTTGAGACCCCAATCTAGTCTGACCTCCTGCACACTGCAGGCCTCAAAACCTCACCCACCCCCAGCAAAAAACCTCAAATCTATGACTGAGTTATTTAAGTCCCTAATTCATGATTTAAGGACTTTACCCTACAGAGAGTTCAGCAGCAGGTAAGCAATGTCCTATGCTACAGAGGAAGGCAAAAAACCCCCAGTGCCCCACCCAATCAGCCCTGGGGGAAAATTCCTTCCCAATCCCAAATACGACAATTGGTTAAACCATGACCATGTAGGCAAGACTCACCAGCCAGACACCCAAGAAAGAATTCTCTGTAATAATTCAGAACCCACTCTATCTACCCTCTCTTCTTAGGCCACTTGCATATCCACTACCAGCAGCCAAAGATCAGTCCATTTCCAAAATAGACTGTCCCATCATACCATCCCCTTCATATACTTATCAAGATCAGTTTTGAATGCAGTTATGATTTCTGCCCCCACAGCTCCTCTTGGAAGGCTAGTCCAGAACTTTACTCCTCCAACAGTTAGAAACCTGCATCTAATTCCAAGCCTAAGTCTCCTGATGGACAGTTTGTATCCTTTTGTTCTTGTCTTCACGTTGGCACTGTATTCAAATGATTTTCTCCCTCCCAGATATTTACCCCTCTGATGTGTTTATAGAGCACAATCATATCACCCCTCACCTTTTTTTGGTTAGGATAAACAAGCCAAGCTCCTTGACTGTCCTCTCATAAGGCAGGTTTTCCACTTGGTGGACCATCCTTGTAGACCTTCTCTGCATCTGTTCCAATATGAATTCTTTTTTTTTTTAAACTCAGGAGACCAGAACTGCATGCAACATTGCAAAAGGGGTCTCACCAGAGCCTTGTATAGCAGCACTAACACCTGCCCATTTCTATTTGAAATACCTCTTCTGAGGCATCCTAGGACTGCATGCATTGATGGACCTAGAAACTCAAACATCAAAGCGTCCAGGAAAGTACTGAAGCCAAATACTTACTAATAAAGACTGGTAGCACACAGACGGCCTATTTCCTTATTCTGATATACAAGAGAGAAGAGAAAGTATGACTAACATAAGTAGTTTAAAAAGGCATAGCTCTCTCCACCAAGCAAACTGCTATATAAACACACTGAAAGAGACAGTGACAAATTTAATGATACCATCCACAAAGGACATACCTTAATCACATACTGCAGAAAAATGGTGCAAAAAGTTTGCTATTTCACAGGGTCAAACTAGTTAACAGTTAACACAGATGCAGTGACAGCCCCACTCCACCCCACAGGAAAATGGAACGCTGCTTTCTGGGAAATAAAACAGCCAACAGCTCTGTTTAGATGTTTTGGATGATGTAAAGACAGCAACCGTTTTGAGAGAGACATTGTCTGAAGACCCAATGAGGAAGTACCAGGCTTGCACAGTCAGTTTAAAATATTACCTTTTATTCTGCAACATTTTACATTCCAGCTCATAAAGGTGTTCAAAGGTTTATCTGGGATGTTATCCTAATATCACAAGCTACATCTTCATGCTTTACACCTTCCAAGTGCTATAGAGATATCATTCATTAATCTTCACCACTTCTCTGAGCTGTGTATTCCCCCCCCCTTTACAGAAGGGGAAACTAAGGCACAGACTGCTCAAGTAGCACATCTAGGACTGCAGGAGTTGCTGAGCTTTTTGTAGCAGGAGATTTTTTAAAAGTTGCTCATTTGCTCAGATTTATTTAATGTCCCCAAACTAAAGAAAAGTAGTAAGATTCAATAATGGAAGAACAAAATTTTTCCATCAGGGGAGTAGTGATGACACCTGCATGCACATGGCAGTTCCGAACAGAGGGGGAATGGCAGCTCCTACAAGTGAACCAGCCAACTTTCTCCAAGAGGGATTTACTTCTTGTGCAAAACCATAAAACCTGATGGTGCTGGGTGACACAAAATACATTCCCTTCTAGAGAGCAACATGGCAAAGCTGCCACCTGAATGAAGTGAACAAGAGACTAAAGACAGCACAGCAACAGCCACTCTACCACCTAGAACAGGGGTGGGCAAACTTTTTATACACATGGGCCACATGGAAACTTAAAATTTTTTGGAGGGCTGGACACAAATATTTGGGGTATATTTCTGCAGCCCTGGCCCAGACATGGCTCCTGCTACTGCCAGCCAGCGGCAATGTGGCCCAGGACCATTTCGGCCCCAGCCACTGCCAGCCAGCAGCAGGCAGCCCCAGCCCCAGCCCCGATACGGCTTCTGCTGTTGCTGACCAGCAGGCGCGCAGTCGAGGCCTGATCCAGCCCCAGCTGCTGTCAGTGGCCCAGTGCAGATGCAGCCCCTGTCACTTTTCTTAAATAAGCTCACAGGGCAACTAAACTCACTCTGCGGGCTGAATGCATAGTTTGCACACCCTTGACCTAGAACACGTGTATGGTTGTGGAAAAATTCCCACTCATTGGGGCCCATTTTCTAACCAACTTGACTCCATGACAGATCAACAACCTGAACAATGCCACCCGCCAAGCATCCATAAACCTGTAGATGAATAGTTTTGAAACCAGAGGTAGCCTGGGAGTACAACTCTAAATAGACAGGTCATTCCCAGTGACATCACTATTAATAAGTCTAGAAATTGCAAAGGGTGAAAATCACAGACTTCTGTATATATGCTTGGGAATAACGTGGCATCATCATCATCACCACCACTAATCTGCTGTGATGCTCTACTGACCTGATGATAAGAACCCATCCTTCTTTAGCCCCAGAAAGCATCTGCCAAGCTTCCTAAAGAAAGTATGGGGGAAAGCAGGATACTATATGTTTTTTGCAAGAATTGCCTCAACTTCTTTAAGACATAAACTCAGCACTTTCTGTAACAAAGTTAGTAAAGGATTCTCACAGCGAAGGCTAGCAGCCATCCCAGCACTAATAGCCCTTTGTGCATCCACAAAGTCAGCGCCTAACCTTAATGTGAGTTTAACTGGATAGTCAGAAAAGCAAATAGATAGATAGAGAAAATGTTAACTCTTAAATATTTTCTCACTAGCCCATAATATCAACTGATGATTTTTCTTCACCTCTTTATATTTTGTTTGTGTACATCTCCCTCTCAGTTCTCTTACTGGTTTCCATAAAAACCCAACTGATCAACATCTGTTTACCAGTAAAGTCACTGGTAAGGATACAGACAATTCCACAAAGTAATCATCAAAATGATGAAGATTAAAGCTGCGTGAGGCAACTCTAGCTAACTTGGAGATGACTGCAGCGTGAATGAGATGTGACTCTAATGTGCCATTCTGTTGTGACATGGCTGCAATGTCACAACAGATCTGCGTCTGTTTTGCATACAACACAAAAGGCACAACAGATCACAGAACAAGGGGAATTAGTCCTTGGCAACTTAGGGTAGGAAAGGTTCCTCCTTAATCACAGTCATTTATTTCCGCTGATCAATAAAGGGTAGAAGATGACCTTGCTCGCCACAGGTCAGCCACGCTGTACGCCTTAAAGATGCTCCCCCGGCCCCTGAAGGAGTTTCTCAGCTAGCATCCCTTTTAAGCCTTGCCTATGGTCCCCGCCACAGCCCAGAAGAGACCCCCAGAAATGCGGCCCCTCGAGCTTCTTCCCACGCAGCCACCAGCCACCCTTGCGACTCGCTACAACGTCCAGAGCAGCCAGCCCTCGCCAGCGGACCCGAGCTAATGAAGCGAATCCCCTCGGCCGCCCAGGCCCGTTTACACGGAACCGCATCGACTCCCCTGGGGCTGCCGGCGGCCGGGGGCAAGGGCTCCAGAGTCACGGGCTGCGGCGCCCGCGGGGCTGCGCATCGCTCCCCGGCGCGGCGCGGCGCGGCCCGGAGGCAGGACGCAGGCGCGGGCGCAGGGGGCTGCGCTGAGGGAGCGGAGCGCACCCAGCCCGCGGGCACGAGGCGGGGCGGGGCGCCGCGGGACTCCCCCAGGTAACCGTCCCCGGCGCGGGCGGAGCGCTGGCCGCAGGCCACAACTTCTGCGGGCCGAGCCGGGCCCGGCGGCCCCGCCCCCTCCCAGCAGCACCGCCGGTGTAACCGCGGGGCAGCCCCAGCCCGGGGAGCGGGGCCGGGCCGTGCCGCCCTCACAGGTGTGACCGCCGGGCCGGGCCGGGCCGCGCCGCGCCGCATCCCAAGGACGGCGCCCCCGCTAGGGCCCGGCCGCCGCGCGCCGGCCCGGCCGCCCACCCCATTCATCGGGCGGCGCCCCAGGCCTAGGGCGACCCCGGCCCCGCCGCGGCGGCCGAAGTTGGGCGCAGAACTTACCTAAAATGGCTCCTGCAGCAGCCGCACCAGGCAGCTATTATTTGGTGAAGTTTAGCCAGCCGCCCCGCGCGCGCAGCCTAGCCTGGCCCGGCCCGCCCCCGCGCCGCCGCCACTGGACCCCGGCCTCCCCGCCCGCCTGCCATTGGCCGGCCGGCCCGTCAGCCACGCGCAGACCCTCTCAAGCTTGGCTGCAGCGCGCTTATTGCTAGCTCCATTGTGCTCCTATTTGCATTGATGTGATCGCCGTCGGGATTGGCTGGGCCAGGGCCGCGCGCCACCCCGCCCCCCCGCACGGCTCGCGCCGCACGGCTTTGCAGCCCCTACCCCCCTTGGCGCTGCCCCTGCCCTCGCCCGGCTGCCCGCAGGGCCATGTGGGGCACCGGGGCTGTGGCCTCCGGCGGCTCAGGGCGGGGGGCGAGAGCCGATTCCCCGCGCTTCCTCCAATCAAGGGGGGTTTTACTTACTCCGCCAGCACGGAGGGCGAGGAACAAAACTCCCCTCGCATTCCACGTCTGTGCTCGCGCGTTCCCGGATGTGAGGTTTCCTGCACAAACACGACGTGCAAAGCAGGAATGCGCCGCGCCGCGCCGGGCATCCTCCGCGCCGGCCAGGGGTGGGGGGACAGTGGGGCACAGCCCGCCGGCCTCCCCCTGGGCTGCTAAACTGCTCGATGTCACCCAAGCCTCGATCCTTTCCCAGGGAACCCCGGCCGGGGCTGCAACGAGAGTTAACGAGACATATCCCCCAGTGGCCGAGCCTTTCATCATCTATTTGGGAGGGGGCCCAGGCACAGGTGTGCTGAGCCGTGTCATTAAAACTGCTCGGGTTCCATGGAAGGGTGATTTACACCATAAAAGGAGAGAAATAAGATGAGGGAGAACCTTTTGCTCTCTATGAGCCTTCTCTTTTTTGCAAACAGGTTCCAGCTAGGGCATTCCTCTTTGTTAAACTTCTTGCAGGATGGTCCAAAGTACTCCAGGTGGAGTGGGGAAATCTTCCCTAGTGCCGTTCTGCAGCTGGGAAATCCTGCCTTCCACGGAGAAGGGGCAACAACGAATAGAAGGATTAGGTCCTGCCCTTGACCCCTTAAAGTGATTAGATGTATTGCAGTAATTAGATGTCTTTGGAACTGGGCAGAACAGAGTCTGTGATAAACTGGCCAGGTAAAACTGATTAGAGAGATGAGTCTTCATGACTCCTGTCTTTGCCTTCTGTAATTGTCCTTTGGTTCTGCTGCTAGTCTGGGAAACTAAGATCTCTCTGGAAGCCAAGACAGTGGAGTAGAACTCTTTCCCACTTGGTGCCAGTCTTTGAAAGGAGTACTGAGTGGCGTCCTTGTTCTCATGAAATGCAGTAGGTTTTCACTAAACCCGTGTTAGTCCCACAGGCTCCCAAGCTCCACAGAGCTGCCATGGTTCTTGGGGGCCATTGCAGTTTCTGTTGTCTAGCTCACTGACAATAATGTCCACCTTCTCCTGCTTTCTCTCTCTGGGGTGTCTTTTCCCAGTGGTGTTACTGTCTCCCATAGCAGCACCCATCTCTTTTTTCCTCTAAAGACAGAGTATTCTGGTTTCCAGATGTCAGTCAGTGAAAGCTCAGAACTGAGAGCCAGTCCAATAGATGCAAGGAGTCCTGTGGCACTTAAAGACTAACAAATTTATTTATCACGTGAGCTTTCATGGGAGAAAATCCCACTTCATCAGACACTTTGAAGATGGCGGAACTTACACTCGCCTGCATTTATTTTCATCCCATTCTGTAAGACATGGGATCAGGTCATGCTGTAACAGCATGAACAGACACCCAGAAGTGTGGCCCAGAACTACTGTAACAGCATGACCTGATCTCATGTCTTACATTCCCCTGCATTTATTTTCATCCCATTCTGTAAATCCCCCCATCCTCAAAGCATCTGATGAAGTGGGATTTTCTCCCATGAAAGCTCATGCGATAAATAAATTTGTTAGTCTTTAATTGCCACGGGACTCCTTGCTTCTTTTGCTAAACTATACTAACACGGCTGCCCCTTTGGAAATAGACCAATAGATGCATTTAGCATGCTGTTCCAGCACCACTCAACTTTCCTTTGTGTGTGAGAAACTTCTCTAACATTATATCACAGTTGTGACTACCTGTATCTTGTCCAAGGCTGCCACAAGCTACTCTTACCAACCAGCATGTCAAAACTGGCCAGATCAATCTAAATCTCACAAGCTCTCTGTGTGCTGCACAATCTGATCTCCTCCTGGTAATCATATCGTACAACGTGCTGCTTCTTTGCAGCATTATTAGACTAGTGTTGTGCCAGTTTCTCTGATAAGGCTTTATTTCCCATAGTTATTTCTATGCTCTGGAGTTGTTAAACAGTTGGGAATCCAAACACTTCACTTATTACTGAAGCTCATATTAACTATCTCTGCGCAATATGCATCATGTAAATACATATATTTCAAAAAATCAAACCACAAATTATTAAAATAGAGGCTCAGATATTCAAAATAAGGCTGGGCAAAGCACCAGAAAATGAAATTTAAGGAAAGATCTTGCATTGTCTGGGAGTAAACTAGATGACCGTTGAAGAGCTGATCTTTTGGAATAATTCTGTTGGAAGCACCTAGGTTTGAGCTACTCTGTTCTTAAAATGGCAGAGTGAGAAGTTTTAGGAAATCTGCTGGAGATGATGTGCATGGGTAATGACTGGCTTTCCTAATTACTTACCAAGCCACTCTCTTGCTTTAGAGCATGATTCTGACACCCTTGCTCATGTTGAATAGCACCTTACTCCTCGGAAAGTTCCACTGGATCCTGTAGTAAGTACACAGAAATATTGACTAGGACTAGGGAGGTGGCATTGGTGAGACCATGGCTGTATTCACACACAGATGGTTATTTCAAAACAAGTTGTGTCGAAACAACTTGTTTTGAAATAACGGCTTATTTCAAAATAACTTATTTCGAATTAACATATAGTTATTTCAAAAATAAGGAAAAAGGCGGGAAACGAAATAGCAGGTTCACACTGTGAACCTGCTATTTCGCTTCCTCAGGGGGCTGCGGGCACCGGCGGGGATCAGCGCTGCCCAGCACTAAACCCCGCCGGTGCCTGCAGCCCCCCTTTGCAGGTGCTGGCCAGGGGACACCCCATAGTACCCTGGCCAGGGTGCTGAGTGTTCCCTGGCCAGGGTGCTGAGGGGGCAGCCCTTGACCTATTGTTTCGGAACACCTTGTTCCGAAACAACATGTTCACACAAGTTGTTTCAAAACAAGGGTTTCGAAACAAGGTGGTTTCGCCCCCAAATGGGGTTTAACTTGTTTTGAAACAACGGTGTGTCGTGTGAACATGGTTTTTGTTTTTTTTTTTTGTTTCAAAACAACGAGGTTGTTCCGAAACAAAAGTGCTGTGTGAATACAGCCCATGACTAGAATATTGAGTCTAATTCTGGTATCCACACTGTTGAAAGGATGACGAAAATGGAAATATTATTTAAAGAAGAGTTGCAAGAATGACTTGAGATCTGGAAAACCTGCTTACAGTAAGAGATTTAAGGAGCTCAGTTTCTTTAGTATATCAAGGAGAAGGGTTAGAGATGACTTGAGTATAGTCTTTTAGTACCTGCAGAGAGAAGGTATTTCTGGAAACAGAGCTCATCAATCTAGCACATAAAGACATAAAATCCAGCAAATGAAAATTTTAAACTATTGGAATAGGACAGGTCACCAATGGATGTCGTGGCTTCTGCATCAAGTGAGAGTCTTTACAAGAAGACTGTCTATCTTTCTACGAGATCTGCTCTAATTCAATTAGAAGCTATGCATTCCTGAAGGGATCACTAGGTGCTGTTCTCTGATCAGATTTGATGGTCATAATGATCCTTGCTGACCTCTGTTATAGTATTATTAGACATAAGCCTGCCCCCTAGAAATGGGCCCTAATCTCCCCCCCCAGGATCTGAATAACTGCTTTGGTCTTCCATAGGAGGTACTCGTAACCAGCATAAGGGCAATAGGCCCCAGCATGCAATCACTCCCTCCTTTCTTCTCTTCCTTGGCCTTCTCCAAATCCATTCCAGGGCGATCTACTGATTCTCAAAAACCCAGATGACAGGCTGCATTCTTCTGGGCTTCCTGAGAGCTTTACATCTTTTAGCATCCCAGTCCCCTTGGCTATGCACACGCCCTGCCCACTCAATCTACTCTAAGTCTCACTATGAAATCTTCTAAAACAAACAAGGAGTCCTGTGGCACTTAATGACTAACTCATTTATTTATTGCATGAGCTCTCATGGGAGAAAATCCCACTTCATCACATGTTTTGAAGAAGGGGGAACTTACAGAATGGGAGGTTCTTCTTTGAGCACTGCTTGGATACATTCAGTAATAGGTGTATCCATGCGGCAGCACGCGATTGGTCGGAAACTCTTTTGCCCTAGCTTGTAGGGAGAGGGCTGGCGGCCACCACCCCCTCACCACCCAGTGGCTATATATGTGGCCGTCACCCGGCCCCTCCTCAGTTCCATTTTGTGCACCTCAGCAACAGTTCATGGAACTGCCCGTTCCTTGCGGTCATGCAAGGAGCCTGTCTTCTCCTTTTTATGAGCCAGCAGCTCGACTGGGAACACCTCTTTGTGGACATTGTTCCACGGAAGAGTGTCTCCTCTTCCAAGCATTTGTCGGAGCAGCACCACTCCCCTCTGTCAGCCACCATGTCAAGATTTAAACCTTGTGCTGCCTGTGGAAAAGCCTTCCCACGGGATGACCCTCACATGAAGTACCTTCGGTGCCTGGGCGAAGCCCATTGGGTCACCTCTTGCTCCATCTGTCTGTCCTTTAAGCCCAGGACAATCAGAGACAGCGAGCAAAGGCACCGTGTGTTGGCCTCAGGGCAAGTGTGGCAGCCCACCCCTGAGGCTTTGGGGTCTCCTGTGGCACCACATGCCTCTTTGGCACTGGAGCCTTCCTGGCACTGCTCCCCCAGAGAGCGCAAAAAGACTAGCTCAGTACCGGTGTTGGTACCACAACTTCAGCGCCGATTCCGGTCCCCCAAATGGGCGTCACCATGGGACCGAGAGGAGTCGGTGCCACTCCCTGCAACACTGGAGGCATTTGAGGCAGTGAAGGCTCTCCTCTTATTACCCGTGCTGCCCTCTCCAGTACCCTCCAGGAAGAGGGGTAAGCCGATGTTTGCCTCGAGGGCCTGGCTGCCCCAGAAGTGCCACAGAACACTCTCTCTGGTCTTGGTACCAAGTTCCCTGACACCGGAACCCATGCACGAGAGCCCCGGTACCATTTAGCCTTCTCCCTGGCACCATATCACTCTGCCATCACCGGCACCATTGTCACGGTCCTGAGGAGTTTCCCCTCCTTCAAGTCCAGAGGAGGGTGCCTCAAGGGGGTCTAAACAGCCCAGTCCTAGGCTCCCAGCATCATCACCCTTTATGTACCGGCCTCATTAATGGTCCCCTCAAGAGACCGCATTAGACCGTCAGGGTACCATGGAGCTCATCTTGGCACCGGCTCCTCCGGCACTGGCCAGAGCCCTAAACCCTGTGCCAGGCTCCTACACAGGAGACCTCACAGTGCATTTTGATCTTGTTTGCCGTGTTGCTGCCCATGCAGGAATGGAA
Organism: Podocnemis expansa; assembly: GCA_007922195.1. Taxonomy (NCBI): domain Eukaryota; kingdom Metazoa; phylum Chordata; order Testudines; family Podocnemididae; genus Podocnemis; species Podocnemis expansa. The sequence goes on from ML682044.1 coordinate 607,719, forward strand.
GTTCAATACCCCAGGGAGCCCGCCTACACATTATTTGGGCCGGTGTTCACGTCTGGTGAACCTATCACTGTCCCACTCCACCCTAGTGTTTGGGATCTCGCCTTGTCATGCTGGCGAAGCCTGGGCTCCATTCCCCTGGTATCAGACACAGCGGGCCTCAAATATCAGGTCCCAGAGACAGAGTTTCCTTCCCTCACCCACCACCCAATACCGTCTAGAGGTGTGGTGGAAGCGGCACTAGGTCCTGGGCAAATACCCCGTAACCCCTTCCTGGCATCGAGGGATGCAAGGGAATTAGATCTTCTGGAGTGGAAGGTGGATTTCACCTCCACCTTCCAGTTGCGTGTGGCCAAATAATCAGGCCCTGGTGCGCAGGTATGTGATGGATGTGTGGGAGTCAATGAATAAGTTCAGGTGCCTACTCCCACAGGAGGCTAGGCAGGACTACGATGTCTTCCTGAAGGAGGGCAGGATAGCATCCCAAGACCTTCTCCTGTTGGCCGTGACCCTCCAGTGCATGGCTTGGCTTAGAGAACCAGAGGTACCCCCTGCCTCCCAGCAGGTCATCTCTGACCTCCCTTTCAACGGTGAGACTCTGTTCCCAGCTGAGATGGAGGCCGGAATCACTAGTGCCCAGGACCCCTGGGGGGAGATTACGTACTTGGGCCTCCTCCCTTCAGGGGCCCCTGCCCCCCTCCAACTGCATAGGAATTTTATGCCCCTGCCCTGATTCAGCCTCCCTTTTGGCCTAGTGGCCGAGTTACAGTGCTCTCATCCCTGTGGCTTGGTTCCATCCCGGTCAGGAGAGTTTCCTCCCATCCTGGATCCACCCCTCTTCTCGCTGTGAAGAGATCCCCCCCTCCATCAGAGGCTGGAACCTCTCATTCTGGTAGAGGGTCATTGGTCTCCCTTTTAGACAGGGACCACATTCTCCCCCGGGCCTCGACACACATCCATCTACCGCCCAGAATAGTGAGTGCCAAAACATTCGCTGAAGGTTCCCTTCCTCTCTGGTGCCACCGGTTATTTCTCACTGGGGTTTTCTCCTATTGGCAGGGGAAGCCCCGCCTCCCTCTTCTTCATACTTGGTGCTTCTCCGCTCCCTTGTGGGCACACAGGCCAAAAACCAGGGTATCCCTATAAAACTTAGGAGGGACAGCGTTTCCTCCCCGTGGTGGAGTTAAGGGACTCCTCCCTCAGCATCCATGTTGTTATTTAGGCAAACACAAGTTCACTTAGTCGCAAAGGCCACACCTCCAGGTCCCATGAGCCCTGAGCCCACATTTTCAGAAGGGTTTTATCCCTAAGTGGGCTCTGAAGCTTCACGCCCTCCTGCCCTGGAACAGGTTTTGTGCCCCTCCCTTATGGTAGGGTGGAGCTCTTCAAGTTGTCTCCCCTTCCTACCACTCGAAGGGGTTTCTCTTTTTCCCGCCTTTTGGTCCCACAACTACTGAACCCCAGTATCCTGCAACATGGGCCACGAAACAGGCCCTCCTCTGGCCAGCAGCTATCTGGCAGGTCTGGGGCCCTACCCCTTTTCCCCTTCCCTGGGCTTACAGGACTGGTCAACTCGCTGTCACCCTGCCAGGGCGCCAAGCCAGAACAGCAGTACCGGGCAGTTAGATGCCTGGCCTCTTGGATCCGATTCCTTGTATCTGGATCAGAAACTTTAAGAGTTATTAATGCTTTCCCCAGCCAGAATCCCCACCAACCTATCTCCAGCTTGGGGTGAACACAAGTGAGAGTATCTCATTATGGCAGAGCCCCTGGCCTGACCCTCCGTGTTTCCCTCTCTTTCCCAAACTGAAAAAGGGGTTTATCCTATTCTTAGCAGGAAAGGAGCTCTGCTCCCCTAATATCTTAGTGGGACCTCTTGGTGGGTTACGGGGCTGTTTTGCTGGGAAATCTGGGGTATTCCAGGACCCTACAACCCAGGGCTTCATCCCCTAGTCCTCAGAGGGGTTTTTGTTTTCGTGGTCAGTGACCTAAGGCTGCTCAGTGACCACCTTATGAACACTGGGAACGCCTCTAGTAGCCACCTGCTAACTGACAGCACAGGCTCACTGCCCTGGTCTACCCCCACCCCCTGTGATGGGGCTGGGTAATCTGTGGACCATCTGTCCCCTCTCTCCTCTTGTGGGATGAATTCCTGCCCAACTCTGGTGGTCGATTCCTCTGACATTGACCTGGAGGTCAGTTATAAATACTCATTGTGAACATTGGCCTGTGTGGCTCCCTGGAGCCTGCTCACCCAGGAGGTATCTTCCCTTTAGACCACCCGCCTTCAGGGTAGTCTATGGACCAACTATCCTACTTCCCTTCAGGTGGGATAAAATTTCTGTCCAGCTCTGGCTGTTGGGCCCCGATACTAACCCAGAGGCCAGTTGTAAATATTCATTCTGAACATTGGCCTAGGCGCTTCTTCGCCCCTTTTCCCCAGAACTTCCTCACCCAGCGGGTGTCTTTTCCCATTAGAAAAAAAAAACAACAAGGAGTTGTGTGGCACTTTAAGACTAACAGATTTATTTTTTGCATGAGCTTTCATGGGAGAAGATCCCACTTCCTCAGATGCTTCGAAGATGGGTGAACTTACAGAAAGGAATGAAACTAAATGCAAGGGGGTGTGAAACATAGGATCAGGTCATAAAGTAACAGCAAATCAGAGCAGTTTACAGGCTCAAACCATGGGAAGCCTGAAGTCAAATTTCCCTTTGTAATGGGAAAAGAACCCATAGTCTTGATTAAGTCCTGCTTTCACAGAATTTAGCTTGCATATTAATTCGAGTTCAGCTGTTTCTCTTTGAAGTCTTGATGTCCCAGGTACATCTCTAACGACAGTCGTTAACAAATCCGTCATCGAGTGATTAGGAAGATGGAAGTGCTCAGCAACTGGTTTCTTTGTTCCTTGATTTCTGATATCAGCTCTGTGCTCATTCAGTCTCTTACGAAGCAATCGTCCTGTTTGTCCAATATATAAGGTGTTGGGGCATTTCTTGCACATGATGGCATAGACCATATTAGTAGATGAGCAGGTAAATGAGCCCTTGATGGAGTAGCCATCTACTAATGTAATCTTCACACACCAAACAATGTTAGCGCCAGAATACTGGGCTCTTTTACCTCAGCAGTTCTGCATTGCCAACTGCTCAGATCTTCATGCTGAGCCATTGTCTCAATCATAACCTCGTACGTGTCTCCGTTTGAAGTCTCATACTAAGGTGACGTTAGGCTTTCCTCTCGTTTACATATCGGTAGGCTATCCAATGCAGTAGGACTCATGTACCTTACTGGTCCTTGCCTGGAAGGTAGACTTTTTGGTAACAGTTACCTCAACTAGAAGGGTCTCAAGGTTGAAGGCTTTTCCTCAGAATCCAACATACGAGGTTCTTCTCACTAGCCCTCTATCTTCCACTTGGGTCAGATCCTCCTGCCCAGGCTGCCCTTTATCTGGTCCTTGGTTCCAATGCCAATACCCTAGGCACCTCCAAGGGGCTTCGCTGGCTTGGGGGAGGGGGGTGGGGGCTACCCTTTGTGGGAAAAGCTGTGCTGAAGGTGGCCGGGGCCAACTCCGCCCACTGTCCAGGAGCATGGCTAGCAATCACCTATTACTGAATGTATCTGAGCAGTGCTCGAAGAAGAATGATGGGTTACTTACCAGTAACTGTCCTTCTTCCAGATGGGCTGCTTGGATTCATTCACAACCTTCCCACCATCCCCGCAACCTGGAGTTGGCAACTTTTAGGGACTGAGGAGGGGCCGGGTGGTGGCCACATATATAGCCACGGGATGGCGAAGGGGCTGTGGCCACCAGTCCTCTACTGACAGGCTAGGGCAAAAGAGTTTCTGACCAATCGTGTGCTGCGGTATGGATACACCTATTACTGAATGAATCCGAGCAGCCCATCCTGAAGAAGGACAGTTACTGGTAAGTAACCCACTGTTCCAAATGTGCAAAGTGCTTCTCAAACTCTTTTCCCTTTTTTTGCTGCCTCTGCTCTCTCTCCTTTCTCTTGCTGCCAAGCATTCCTGACCCCTTCACCAGGTCCTACCTTCCACCAACTTTTTCTGTACTGTCTCAGAAGTAGCTCCCGATTCTTTGTATGAAGAATGGTCTGAAAAGTAACTTGTATTTTTATTATTCAAATACCAACAAGCAATTCATATACTGACTAATCACTTGTTAGTTTGCTGCAGTAAAAAGAACACCTGAAACTGGTTAACAAACTTATTTTTGTACACATCAAAAATAGCTAAGTCAATTGTTAAAATATTTTAAAGAATAAAATCTTTCCAGTATTGAGACCTCATCTGGTAAATTTCAGCTGGTAGCAATTTTTTACAGCTGTGTTATAAACCCAGGCAAGACAGCTTTGCAATAGGAAGTCATCTGTTCAATCTGAAGCAGGACAGTGCTGCTCATGTTAGAATTAGAGTGAATACACCTTTGCTCAACAAATTAATGAAATATGGCATAACATGCTGAAATTAAATAGTGCTAGTATTTTAAATCCACAGGGCCAGTTGAATAAATCAATTAACAAATCTAGTATAGAGTAATAAGTGAAATGGATCTAACTGGTCTTTTTATACTGCTCCTATTTAATCTGCCTCCAAAATGTACACTCCCCTAGAATCCAGAACCCTAACCCCTTGCTTGCATGGATGTGCTTGAAGATCTGACGGAAACGATGGCACACTCTTGGTTCAGTTCAGCCAAGGTATCCAGGTGAAGATTTGGAGTTGACCCAACCAAATGTCAGCAACCGTAGCCCTGGCTTGAAGAGAATACCTCTCTGCCTTTTCTCAGGCTGGTCACAGTCTCTTCAGTGCCCTTCCTTGGCACATCCTGCCCCAAAACAAGGGAGGGCACTCACACCACCTCCACTGCAGGCCCACCTCAGTCAGCTCCAGGCCCAGTTCCTGCTTTGGCTTGAGCAATGCAATCAACCTCCAAAGCTCCCTGCTTGAGCCAAACTTGGGACCCCCAGTAGCAGGTTACGGCCAGGGGCATAGCCAGCCCCTGTTTTCTGGTCAGGCCCCTGAATCTCCAGGGTGGGCCTGGCCATGTGCTGCCTCTGGTCACGTGACTGGAAGCTGCCTGACAACGCTCCAATTGCTAAGTAGCAAGTAGAGCCAGAGCGTAGGTGTTCAGAATCCATTTGCTACCTAGCAACTGGAGCATGGTGAGGAGGTGGTGGGAGGGGGAGAGGTGGCAAGAGCCTGGCCCCTGCTGTGTCATGGCTGCAGCAGCTCCCCTCAGGCTGGAGCTGGGAGGCAATGCACGAGAGCAGCCCACCCCACCTGTCTGTCTGCAGCACTGCCTTTGCTCCACTTGTGGCCATGACTATGTCTGCCAGCTCCTGGCTGGTTCTATGGCCATGGTAGCAAAGTTCACGCAACTGCTAGGCACTGCAGAGGGCAGGCCTGCTGACCAAGTGTGTGGGCCCAGGCCCACCTATAGCTACGCCCCTGTTTCCAGCATAGACCACTCTCACCCCAAAAATGGAGTCCACTATGCTGGATCTGAGCTTCTGGTAGGAAGAGGTCATGCCCCCTTTTCCCAAGACATCATGGAATTTGTAGTCTCCCAGCCAGGACTTGACACACAGGCTCTTCTCAACTGTAAAATTCCCAATTAAGTTTTGAAGCGCTCTGAGTACTGGGTGCCTGCACCTATGTTCCCTCTAAGGTGCGCAGCTGCATGGCTGCGCACCTAAAAAAAACCTCCCTGTGCAAGGCTGTCCCATTCCCGCACACAGGGAGGGCTAAGCCAGCAGCATAGCCCAGGATTGGCTGGGCAGGCCAGCAGAGCATCAGCTGGGGGAAGGCAGCGGGGCCAGGGCAAGGCAGACAAAGCAGTGGAGGATCGGCAGGGGTGGGGGGGAGCAGGGCTGGGATGGGCTGGGCCAGCTGAGTAGCAGGGGAAGGCAGGGCCAAGCAGGGCAAGGCCAGCAAAGCGGCCAAGGATCTGCCAGGGTGGGGGATGGAGCAGGGCTGGGGCCAGGCCAGCTGCGCAGTGGGGAGGGGTGCTGGGGCTTGGCAAAACGAGGCCAGCAAAGCAGCCGAGGATCGGCCAGGTGGGGGAGGAAAAGCGGCCAAGGATCGGCTGGGGCGGGGGTGCTGGGGCTTGGCAGGGCAAGGCCAGCAAAAGCAGTTAAGGATCAGTGGGGGCTGGGGCTGGGACAGGCCACCAGAGCAGCTGGGAGGGGCTGGGACCAGGCAGGGCCAGGCCAGGAAAGCAGCCGAGGATCAGAGGGGGGTGGGGAGTGGGGCAGGAGCCTGGCAGGGCCATGCCAGCAGAGCAGCTGAGGTTTGGCCGAGGGCTGGGAGTTCAGGCTGGCAAAGTTGCTGAGGATTGGAAGAGGGGGCAGCCTGAACCATGGCCAAGGATCAGCTGGGGGAGGGGGCAGCCTGGAAGAGCAGCTGAAGATGGGCGGGGGGGGGGGCAGGCCTTAAGCACAGCTGAGGATCAGCTTTTCATTTCTGATAAGTAGAATGTTTAAAAAACAAACAAACTAACAAAGAGCAGTTTATAGGGAGGGGAAAAAATATCAAGTGGCAGTGGAGTACATAATTATCATTTAGTCCTAGAAGCTTGCTTTTTTTGTTTTGTTTTGTTTTGTTTTTATTGTTGACAGTATTTTCATAGCTCAGTTGGTCAAGCAGTAGCCTTATACTGTCAGGGTCATGGGTTCAAGTGCTGTGTTGGATTTTTTAACTTTTGGCCTGTTGCTTCTTAGGGAAGGGCTAAATTGGGGGAAAAATATATAGCAACCACTAATAAAATGAAGGAAAATAAAGTGTATCATGATTAAAATTACTAACAGTGACCAATTAAGTAAAACAAACAAAGGGACACATTTGAACTGGCTAGAAACAATTTTGGACAAATTTTTTATAATTGTAAAATGGGCTGCTGTGCAAAATGAAAAACGAGGCAAATTAGCTGCTTTCCCTTTAACTTTTTTTATGTCCTTATTCATTTTGGAAAACTGACAAAGGCAGACAAACAACACTGAAGAATTGATGACACAATGTCACATAAGCATAGAATACATTCAAATTATTAATAAAACAATTTTAAATAACTTAATTTTTCATTGTTCTATACTTTTCAATAATTTCCATCACGTGAATTTGCACAAAAATTTTATTCAGAAAAAGTTCTGCACACGGGTTGAAAATTTTGCACACAAGCCGCCAAACCTTAGAGGGAACATTGGCCTGCACATGCCTCATTAGAACATACAATGGCTTTCCCTGGCAAGTATTAAAGGGTTTATTGTGAATGCATCTGTAATATCTTCCCCTACAATGGATGCTTGGTGGCCAATCCATATCAGGTACAAAACTGTGATCTGCAGTCTCCATTTACAGGCAGTGTATGGCATGTGATGTCAGATGTAAAGGTGAACTAACTGTTGTCAGAGGAAAGAAGAAATAGAAGGAAAACAGCAGCACGAGTTGCAATCAGACAGCACCAACAGTTGCGCGATCTAAAGAACATTCCACTTATCCTCAGGGAACATCAGCTTTGATAAAACTTCAGCATGAACAGACAAAGCAGTATTTTGCATGGCTTCAAAATTCCACTGGGAATCTAGAGATAGTCAGATACCTTCTTTAACTTATGCTGTGGGGAAGGAGGCAGAGCATATCTTTAGATCAATTGATTTTACTGAAGACAGTCACAAAGATGGTTAGGAAAGGTCTCTGGCTATGTTTGATGCATACTTTCTACCTCAGTCAAATTTGGTTTATGAAGAACATGTTTTCACCAGAGAATTCAGGAGCCCAGGGAAAATGTTGAATCTTTTATAAGAAGTTTGCATATGTTTGCCAAAAGCTGTGATTTTGGAACTCCTAAATATGAAACTATCACTGCCAGGCTGATTTTTAAGTTATCCAGTAAGAATCCCTCAAAACAGTTATAATTAAAGACAAACTTAAATCTACCTGCACCTACACAGATAGAAAAGCAGTCTGAACTTGACCTGGTTTACAATACAGTTAGATTGATGTAAGGCAGCTTAGATAAACCTAATTACATCAGTGTACACACTACAAGCTTGTCCCACCAGTGTAAGTGTCCTATAACACCAACATAATAACTCCACCTACACTGGAGGCATACGGCTTATATAAGTGTGGTTAGAGAAAGGCCATATCTGTGAGATCAAGGGTCTCAAACTCATGGTCTGCAAGCTGCACGCAGCCCCTAAAGTTATTTCCCGTGGCCCACAACAACACTATCATTATCAATATTTGCAATATTGTTGTATGAAAAGGTTTCAGTGGTGTGGCCTCTGGGCTAAACTACTGGTCACCAAGCAGCCCTCATGGTGATTTGAGTTTGAGACCCCTGGTGTAAACTGCCTTACTTACATCAGCTGTTGACTGTCTTATCAATTTCCCAGCTCTAGCTGCTCTTAGCTCCCAAGCACAGCTGGGCTACTCTCCAGAGGCTTCCTGCTCACAGAGCCAAGAAGAGCTGAGAGCCAGAAGTAGCAGCTGAGTTCTCAACAGGGAGCTGCCTGGAGGGGTCTCAGCCCTCCACACTGCCCCTCTTCGGTCAGTACATGTGTTAATGGTGAGGATGTGTACCACCAACAGAAGGAGGGTTTTGCAGACATCATCCACAAGGATAATTACTGTGGAAAGCTGGGATATATGGGGCTGTAAGCTGAACCTAACATAGCTCAACTTATGGCTGTAGTGTAGACATGCCTCTAGTCAACAGCAGAGCAAGACAGGAGCAATCTGAAAACCCTGAAACTAGCTTAAAAGCTGTAAACTGATGTTCTGTAGCCTGAGTGCTTAAAGTCATTACCCTAAAAGCCCCAGGGCTATGAGAAAGTCCAGAGCTAACTACAACACGTTTCAGAATAAATGGGCAAGATGGAAAATTTCATAGTTCAAGACATGTATACCGCTAAAGGTAAAATATATAATAAGTCCACAAAACATGGACCTTTTGGAACTGCTTGCCATACCAAAACAGTCAAGGAGCTGATTAATATTACAGACAATCAAGAGCCATAGTTTCTAAAATCTATCACTTGTGAAGAGACATAACCTTCATGGAGAGAAAAACTGAACATTCGTGGAAAGTCTGCTGACTTTAAAAATAATCTCAAGAGACAATGCTGAACCATATGGTGTACAAACATCTTTATTGGACAGACCTTGGAAGAGACTAGTTGCAGATTTATTCAAATTCAGAGGACATCAGTACCTAGTTGTTGCTATATATTTTTCCAGGTACTTGAAAGATATAACATGTCACAATGTTATCAAGAAACCTGACTGCACTTTTACTTATTTCAGCATTTCTGAACAACTAGTGACAGATAACAGGTCACAATTCACTGGAGCAGAATTTAAATAATTCTGAACATATCACTAGCATAATCCTAACTATCTACAGGCAATGGAGAGGCAAGAAAGCTGTATAAACACCTAAGAAAATCCTATGGCAGCAGGATCAGGGTTTAAAGTAAGCCAGAACACACCATAATGGAGTTCCAGAGCCCACTATTTTTAGGGGCTCAGCATTCCAGACCCCTAAAAATAGAAAATGGAGCCAGAATGCTGCATTCCAGGGCCTACCATTTAAAAACATTGGGCACCAGAACACAGCGTTCCAGCTACATTTTCTATTTTTAAGGGCCTGGCAAACGCTGAGACCCTAAAATTAGCAGGCCCTGATAAGCCATTCTGGCACGTTCCAGCAGGGCAGGGAGCTGTTTCAGCTTGGGAGATTTTAAATCTCCCACCGTGAGGCGGCTCCCAATGAGCATGCTCAGAGCCTCTGAGCATGCTTAGTGAGAGACAGCTGAGGGCCAGAGCCTCAGCCCGGGCTGGGGTTAGGGATGGGACTGCTCAGCCCCATGGCCAGGTAAGGGGGCCTGGAGGTGGTTTAGGGGCAGGGAGCTGGCCCAGTGGGGAAATGGTGTGGGGGAGGGGGTTGGTCTGGGACAGCAGGGGAAGGCAGCACAGCACCATAGGGGGTTGGAGAAGGGTAGGGAGACAAGTGTCCAGAGGGGGGCTAGAGGCAGTAACTAGGGTGGGGGGCTGGTGTTCAGGGACCCAGGGCTGGGGTGGGAGGCTGGCATTTGGGGGGGCAGAGCCTGGGGTGGGAGGCTGGCATTTGGCGAGTAGGGGCTGGGGTCGAGGGTAGGCAAGTGGGGGGCTGAAGCTGGGATGGGGGTAGGTATTTGGGGGGCAGGAACTGGGATGCATTAGGGGGGTCTGGGTGTGCTATGGGGGGCCCGGATGTGTGGGAAGAGGCCCGGACATACGTTAGGGTGGCCCAGATGTGCAGGAAGGGGGGCCAGAAGTGTGGAAAGTGGGCCCGGACGTGCATGAGGGGGGCCCAGAAATTTAGGAGGGTTCCAGGGCCTGCCAAATTATACTTTAACTCCTGAGCAGGATCCATTCCTGTCTCTTCTGAGTAGAGATCAACACCGATAGGGGCTATTGGGATATAGTGCAACACAGCTCGTGATGGGATGATAACTAAGAATGACTGTTCCAACATTGGAAAAGAATCTATCTCCAAAGTGACCAGACCTGAAGAGCAGCCAAATCAGATAAAACAGGAACAGGGGAAGTTTATAAACACTACTGCTACAAACATAATTGATTTGACAAATGTTGGGTCTAGAACCTACTGACCATGTTTGTGCTGAATGAGGTGAAAGGAACAGATAGACAATTCAGTAAAGAAAGTGAATTATTAGTCCAGTTCATATATGACTAGGACCAACAGTGGAGAGTTCAATAGAAATTGTTTATTTCTCAGAAAGAACAAGCAACAGCTCTAATCTGCAGGTGATGGGTACAGAACAAGAGGACTCAAAGATTCCAAACAAACCAGAGCAGCTACTGCAAATAATGGACAGCCAGGTGACCAAGCTGTTATGAGTTTGAGTCATATTGTTAGAAAGAAAGTACAATTCAGAAACAGTTAACTGACTGAGCCATACTGAATTTTAAAGATAGTATAAATTTTTCAAATGGTAGGGATGTAAAGCTTAAGAGTTTAGTATAGAATCTATATTCATGTGATTATGGAATAAACATTGCTCAGAGCTTTTTACTGTAGCTTGGTTAAACAGGTCCAGAACCAGACTAACAGGTTTCCCTAACAAGTCAGACAATGGTGGGTTACTTACCAGTAAATGTCCTGCTTTGAGATGGGCTGCTGGGATTCATTCAGTAATAGGTGTATCCATGCCACAGGGCCTGACTGGTCGGAAACTTTTGCTCTAGCCTGTCAGAAGAGGACTGGCGGCCACCACACTTTGCGCCACCCCATGGTTATATATATGGCTGCTGCCCAGCCCCTCCTCAGTTCCTACAAGCCACCAACTCCAGTTGTGGGGGTGGCGGGAAGGACCTGAATGAATCCAAGCAGTCCATCTCAAAGAAGGACGGTTACTGATAGGTAACCCACCATTCTTCTTCAAGTGCTGCTCATATACATTCAGTAATAGGTGACTGCTCGCCGTGCCGACAGATAGTGGGAAGAGTTGCCTTTTCTGCCCTCAGCACAGCATGTCTCCACCTTGGGAAGCTTGTCCAGCAAGAGGGTCCTTGGGAGGCCTAAAATGACCTAAGGACCGAAGGCCAGGCCAGACCACCTTGAGACAGCCAAGACTAACCCAGGGGAGAACAAAAGGTCCAGCTTGTCCGAGCACCAGTCAATGCATGAGGACAAGGCAGCTTAGGAGCACCCATCAGAGCATGAAAGATGACATGTATTACAGTCTGATGGAGGACTGCGTTGCCAGGAAGAGCACCTATGAGAGTATAGACAGGGAGGTATTGGGGCCAGGGAGCTAGGTATCCTGGCACCATCTCTGGTTGGCACAAACCTGTGAAGGGGTAGAGGGACCCTGACACTGGTAGACCACCAGTGGTGAGCATAGGATGCTGCCATCCCTTTCACTGATTCAGTAGGGAAAGCACAAGTGGGATCTTGTCCCACAGTCAAAATGTGACTCCGACTGCTCAGTGTCCTGCAGTAAGGGTGACACTGTAAGGAGAGGGAAGAGGGAAGGCCTAGGAGACTATCCCCTTCTCAGCCTGATGGGCAACAGTGCAGGGAGGCAAGGAGCTACATCCTCTGACAGCACGAAGAGTAAACAGTTCGCTTGTTTGGTATAAAAAGGAGAAATGGATGCTAAACAAATGCTATGGCTAAGCGAGGCTAGCCATAAGTACGGAGTAGATTGGCCCTATAGGGTAAAACCAAATCCAGCATGATGTTGCCTGAAGACGCTCCAACCTTCCCTTGTTTAGTGAGGCAAGCCGTTAACAGCTACCACAATGTGCTGGAAGTAGGTAGTGGTAACACTACCTATCCTATTATTACTAATATGATTGTCATCATTATTATATTAAGTCATGTTAGTATATTATACTACATTGAGTTATAATATATATGATAACCCGCTGGCTAACAATTGGCCACCCAGCAGGATATGAGATGTGGGTTACTGCAGGGACTGCCACCAGTGTGGGATGGGGCCCCAGCTAAACCTATGTCCTGTGAGGAACCGGGTACCAGGGCCCAAGTCTATGAGGATGGTTGCTCCTTCGGCATGTGTGGCCCTGTAGTATGTGAGGGCCACAACTCATGGGCTGGACTGTGGGAAGGGGTGGGATGTGGAGAATGCACGCATGAGGATTGTGCCAAGTTAGGGCTACGAGAGATCTCGTGGTCCAGTGTAGGGAGAGAAGGAATGTCCTCTAGCAGGAGTGTAAAGAGGAGATGTCACCCTGCAGGGTGCCGATCTGGGTTTCCCCTCAGGATACCCAGATGGCCCTCCATTCTGATTCGATTGCTAAGAGATATTAATTATTGTTGGAAGAGTGGCCTCTGTCAGGGTCAGGGATTTCCTGAGATTCGAGGTCCCTGCCCAGGCTTTCAAACTGGCCCAATTGTAGGCCCCATCGGAGGTGGGGGGGTGGGTCTTGCCCTCCCTCAGGATGCGAGCCTAGTAAGTCAAGGGGCGGCCACTAGAACTAGGAATGATCTTGGAGCAAAGTGAAAGGAATGTTGCTTGATGGGGCTCCTATGGAACCCTATAAGGCCTCCTGCGGGCAGCCCCTGTGTTCAGGCTGTCCTTGGGCAAATTTAAGAATGGGCCTTAGACAGGAAAGATGCTCCAGGGAAAACAACTCATACTTGTAACAAGTCTGCCCCGTCGGTTCCCAGTCCGCAACTAGGAAGCCAGCAGTCGGCGATATGGAAAGCCAAGCCACTAAGTGAGAGGAAGGGTAGCGTCTCAAAGTTTCCTCAGCCTAGCGCACCCGGTAATCCCTGGAAGTCTCTATCTGAGAACTGACTAGGCCCAGCCCTGTCTAGCTTTCAAATCAGACAAGGTCAGGTCCTCTATAGCGGGGCAGAGAGGGTGCAGGCACGAAAGCCTTCAGGTGCTCCGTTGGCAGAGTGCAGCCTTGAGTGCTACCACAGCATTCGTAGCCCCACTGGCCCGTCAATGTGCAACTAAACCCCCAAAAGTAGGGGCGAGATTCGGGTCATGAGGACCAAGGTCCCAAGTACTGGGCGACCATATCCCGCAACGTTGCATGGGTTAAGGCTGGGACTCGGGCAATGGGGAGCCTCCCCTTTGAACATGGGCATGGCTCTTCCCCTTGGATGGCGGAGAAAGGGTGGGGGGCTCTATAGGAATGAAACCCTTCTGAAGCACCAACTGATGGGATGGTTGATTTATTAAATGAAAGGCACAAGCCACTAACCCAATGCTTGTGCCCAGGGACCCAACTCCGGCGTGTGCAGCTGGGATCTGGTGGTGGAGGACCAGAGCTGTCCTCAGAGACTAGCAGGGTGAGGTGCAAGCGAGTTGGAGTAGTATACCTTAACTCCATTAAGGGAGTCGTCCCGGTGTCTGCTAGTCAGCTTTTGGCGACTAACAGGGGAGAACAGGTGGGTGGAGCACAAAGGCGCAATCCCTTATGGGGGCTGACACTGGGTAGCTGGCTCAGAGGACATGCAAGGCCCGGGTTAAGGACTTACCCCAGAGGAGTGTGTATGCACATGCAGCTCCCTGGTACGGTGAGGGTATGTGAGGAAGAGTGCCAGTGTACCTCAAGATGTCTGAGGGAAGGCGTTGTGTCTGATACCAGTAGGATTCGTCTGGTTCTGACCGAAATGTTCCAGGAGGGGCAAGGGAGCACTGCGTGAGGTGGCATGACTGGGCTTTAGGCCTCTTATAGGAGTGAAAGGAAAAAAAGGCCAGGGATAAACCGTGGCCCTGTCTGGGAACAGGGTTGGTCAGTGACTCATTAGACAGATCCAGGGTCGAAGGCCCTAGGCCAGGGCTTCTAGAGAAAGTGCCCCGCCGAACGGATCTGCTATGAATAGGCTGCTGAAGCCAGGGATTTGGAGTCCTCTTGAGTGTGGTAGAGGACTTTGTAGGCGGAGAGAACTAACTCCGCTTCCTGCCAGGTGGTAGTCAGTGGTTGGAGGGGACTAAGGTGGGGGGGAGAAAATGGGTTAGCTCCTGTGATGAAGTAAGAAAACCTCTTGGGTTACTGTGGTTCTTCTTTTCTGTTCCTGTTCTTTGGTGATGGTATTCTGGTGATGGGACACAGGGGTGTGATAACTATAGGTACCACTAGGGGGGGAGAGGCTTTAGTGCGACCTTACCTGGACCCCCTGGGGGTGACAGGTTGTGGCCGGTTTAGACCAGGAGCAGGGCAGCTGGGGAGAGAGAGAAAAAGAGGAGAGGGAGGAGGAAGGAAGATGGAGGTCAGAGGGGCAGGACCTCCGGGGCTTGTCCTGGGGGTTTACTATCTGCCCTCCTAGGTGATCTGAGAGCCAACTGTCCTAGCTGCTGTGCAAAGTGGATTGCTAATAAACCCTCTGACTGCTATACTGGCTGAGTGTTACTGCTGATTGGGATGGCTGGGACCCTCGTAGGGGGAGGACTCCCCCCCCCCCAAGGGAGACCAGACAGAGCAAGGATCAGACTCTCTGGGCCTGGATTTGGGAAGCTGGCTACAGGTAGCGTGGAGACCCTGGTGAATGGGAGAAAGCTCCACCGTGGCAGAATCCTGGTGGGCTGTGAACAGAGGGGATCCAAGAGGCTTTTCTGGGTTCTCCATGACAGCTCCACATAAATTAGCCCCTAACTGTTCATGGTACTACGAAAGCTCTGGATTCAGGCAACTGGCCTCAAGTTCTCATTGTTCTCTGCCTGTTCTTCTATCTGAGCTTAGGCTGAGCATTAAGACCTTGGGGTCCGGGGGCATCAGAGTGGACCTGAGGGGACGAGACCCAAGTATTTTATTTCTCCTTGGGGATTGTGGTCTGTGAGCAGAACGGTGCCCATCTCCGGCAGAAGGAGTGAATCCCCACCGAAGGGCAGGTCTAGGGCGACCTGTTGGGAGGCCTGGGGCACCCTCACCTCCCGCAGCCAGGCTGCATGATGCAAGGTCACTGCTGAGGCCATCGTGTGGACGCCATATCTATGGCACCCCAAGCTGAGAAGAGGAGGTCCTGTGAGGCTACCCTACCCTCCTTGAGGAAGGCGTCACATTCTTCCCTCTCCTCCAGTGTGAGTAGGTGTCTAAACATATATACTGACTCCCATACGTCCAGCATGTACCTGCCTACTAGGGCCTGGTTGTTAGCGACATGTAGTTGGAAGGCGGAGGAAGAGTATACTTTCCGACCAAGCAATTCCAGCTCCCTGGCGTCCCTCAAGTTTGGGAGGGGGTCTCTGGGAACTTGACCCAGTCCTATGGCAACTTCCACCACCCTTGGAGATGGAGCCAGGTGGTGTGAGAGCGAGGGAAACTCCAACCCTGGGACTCTATATTTTTAACCCACCGTGTCTGAGACCAGGGAGATGGAGCCGGGATTCTGCCAGAGGGAGGAGGCTAAATCCCACATGCTGGGATGCAGGGGAACCATTATAGGCTCTGCTGATGTGAGTACGGGCCTGAACAGTGCGTCAGGGGACCCCTCACAGGACTGGATCTCCATACCCATATGGGCAGAGACTCAGCACAGGAGGTCAAAATGCACCAAGAGATCCCCTGTGTATAAGTGTGGCACTGGGTTCAGGGATCTAGCTGGTGCTGGCTGAATCGGCGCCGGCAGCATCAGTGCTGGGCTCGGCACCGCGGTCTCCTGAGTGGACCATTCGTGGGGCCGCTATTGAAACAGGGACGGAGCCATGGGCTGGTGATGGGACCATTTAGTGCCCTTGAGGCCCCTTCTCCCGGGCTGGAAGGTGGGGAAGCCCCTCTGGACCTCAAAGACGGTGCTGGGGATGGCAGGTTGTCATGGTGCTGAGGAGATGGATCTGCGGTACTGGGGCTGTGGGGGATAATGGGTTCCGGTGATGGGGAACTCTGTACTGACCGTGGATATGGTGATCGGTGCCGCTTTCAGTGCTCCCAGACCTTCTAAAAGAAGGCTGGCTTGCCCCACTGGACAGGTGCTGTTGACGGTGGGGTCGGCAATAAGAGGAGCACCTTAGCTGCCTCGAATGCCTTCAGGATTGTGGGGAGTGGTACTGACTCCCCTCGGTCCCCACAGGCAGATGGAGAAAGCGGTGACCACGTGGCTCTCGCCCAGGCACCGAAGGGACTTCTCATGGGGGTCATCTCTTGGGAAGGCCCTTCCTCCACTCAGCACAGGGTTTGAACCCCAGCATGGTGGATGATGATGGATCATGGTGTTTGGAAGCCAAGTGCTAGAGGGAGAGAGCACTCCTTGGTGGAACCAAGTCCATGAACAAGAGCTCCCAATTGAGCGGGAAGCTCATAAAACATGAGAAGACAGGCTGCTTGCTAGAGCAAGCAGCAAGCTGTTCCACAACTGATGCTGAGGCGGATAAAATGGAACTGAGGAGGGGCTGGGTGGTGACCATATATATAGCCATAGGGTGGAGCGAGGGGCGGTGGTCGCCAGCCCTCTTCTGAATGGCTAGAACACAAGTTTCCGACCAATTGGGTGCGGCAGCATGGATAAACCTATTACTGAATGTTTCCAAGCAGCGCTTGAAGAAGAACTCCCCTCATTCATTACTGTGGCAACCCCAATCACACTGATGTAACTCAATATACCACATATCCCTTCCCCTCTAATGAAAATGGCCCCCCCCCCCCCGGAAAAATGGCAATCCGCCTCTATTTAGTTTTAGAAAGAGAAAATACTAAAATGAGAGAGGATGGTAAGACTGAGGGCCATTATTTGGAGGAGCAAGAGGGGCGATCACTCTTGGCGCCATGGTTCCTTGGGCCCCACACTGTCCTGCTATGAGCAGGGCAATGTGGGGCCCCCACCGCTGCCCGCCCATGGCTGCGCTGTCCCTCGCCTGTTCCCTGCTGCTTTCAGCGCAGAGCCGATGGCCGCAGGGAAGGGGAGAGCAGGGTGGAAGGGTGCAGAGCCAGCCTCTGCTTTGGGCCAGCTCACCCTGTCCCCAGTACAGGGAACAGCCAGCACAGGGGTGAAGGGGGCCAGCCTAGGGGTTGAGCTTCGCTCTCTTGTCCTGCTCCTGGGCTCGCTGTTCCTTTCCGATGAACAGGAAGAACAGCAAATGTGGAAGGCACCCAGTGTGGCTTAACAGAGAACTCTGCACTGAGGTAAAGCATAAAAAGGAAGCTTACAGGAAGTGGAAGCTTGGACAGATGACTAAGGAGGCATATAAAGATATTGCTTGGGACTGCAGGGATAAAATCAGAAAGGCCAAAGGACAATTGGAGTTGCGGATAGCAAGGCATGTGAAGGATAACAGGAAGGGGTTCTACAAGTATGTCAATAACAAGAAGAGGATCAGGGATGGTGTAGGTCCCTTACTGAATAGTGCAGGTATCCTCGTGATGAAGGATGAGGAAAAGGCTGAAGTGCTCAATGCTTTTTTTACTTCAGTTTTCACAGGCAGGGCCAGCTCGCAGCCCACTACACTGGGCATGGCAGATTGGAGAGAAGAAGAGAGGCCCTTGGTGACAGAAGGTCAGGTTAGGGACTACCCAAAGAAGCTGGATGTGCACAAGTCCATGGGGCCAGACGACCTGCATCCGAGGGTGCTGAGGGAGTTGGCCGATGAGGTAGCAGTACTGCTGGCCATTATCTTTGAAAACTCATGGCGAATGGGGGAGGTGCCAAAGGACTGGAAAAAAGCAAATATAGTACCTATCTTCAGGAAAGGCAAAAAGGAGGATCCAGGGGGTTACAGAACTGTCAGCCTTACCTCAATCCCTGGAAAAATCATGGAACAGATTCTCAAAGAATCCATCCTGAAACACTTGGAGGAAAATAGAGTGATCAGAAATAGTCAGCATGGATTCACCAAGGGTAAATCGTGCCTGACCAGCCTCATCACCTTCTATGATGAGACGACTGGATTTGTGGATGCGGGAAGAGCTGTTGACGTGATATACCTTGACTTTAGCAACCCTTTTCATACAGTTTCCCACAGCATTCTTGTCAGCAAGTTAAGAAAGTATGGGGTGGATGTGTGGACTGAAAGGTGGATAGACAACTGGCTAGATCAATGATTTCAGTGTGTAGGAATCAATGGCTCTGTGTCTAGCTGGAAACCAGTAACAAGTGTTGTGCCCCAAGGGTCGGTCCTGGGGTCAGTTCTGTTCAATATTTTCATTAATGACCCGGATGATGGGATTTATTACACACTCAGTAAGTTTGCGGATGACACCAAGCTGGGGGAACCAGTAGACACGCTGGAGGGCAGGAAGAAGATTCGGGAAGACCTTGACAAATTGGAGCAGTGGGCCAATAGAAATCTCATGAGGTTCAACAAGGACAAGTGCAAAGTCCTGCACGTGGGACGGAAAAACCCCATGCACTGCTACAGGCTGGGGAGTGATCAGCTAAGTAGCAGCACCGTAGAAAAGGACCTGGGGGTCGTGGTGGATGGGAAGCTGGATATGAGTCAGCAGTGTGCTCTTGCTGTCAAAAAGGTCAATGGCTTACTGGGCTGCATCAAAAGAAGCATTGCCAGCAGATTGAGGGATGTGATCATTCCCTTCTATTCGGCACTGGTGAGGCCGCATCTGGAATACTGTGTCCAGTGTTGGGCTCCCCACTACAAAAAGGACGTGGACAAATCAGAAAGAGTCCAGCAGAGGGCAAGAAAAATGATCAAGGGGCTGGAGCACAAGCCCTGTGAAGAAAGACTGAAGGAACTAGGCTTATTTAGCCTGCAGAAGAGAAGACTGAGGGGGGATTTGATAGCAACCTTCAGCTACCTGAAGGGATGCTCCAAGGAGGATGGAGCTCGGCTGTTCTCAGTAGTAACAGAGGATAGAACAAGGAGCAATGGTTTCAAGTTGCAGCTGGGGAGGTTGAGGCTGGATATTAGGAAAAACTTTCTTACTAGGAGGGTGGTAAAGCATTAGAATGGGCTACTTAGGGAGGTGGTGGAATCTCTGTCTTTGGAGATGTTTAAGGCCCAGCTGGATAAAACTCTAGCTGGAATAATTTAGTGGGAGTGGTTCTGCTTTTTTTGGCAGAGGGTTGTACTAGATGACCTCATGAAGTCCCTTCCAACCCTATGATTCTATGAGGTGGGTCGGGCCAGCCTAATGGCAGGGCAGAAGAGGGGAGCTCAACCCCTGGCCCAGCCCACCCAACCCCCCCATCGCAGGGACGGGGTGCAGCGGCCCAGCACAGGCTGGTTGCCCTGGGCCTCACACCCCCATAGGGACAACCCTAGTTAGACTGCCCCATCTCCTGGCGAACCCCCAGGGGAGTATTTTGTCCTGTGACAGGGCGTTGCCATTAGCTAAAGATCCAGGCAAGTAGGAGACCTTCTCTCTAGAGGTGGATTATGACAGACAGGGAGTCTGGTGGCACTTTTAAAGACTAACAAATTTATTTCTTGCATGAGCTTTCATTGGAGAAAATCCCACTTCACCATATACTTTGAAGATGGGGGGCTTATAAAATGGGAGAAAAATAAATGTAGGGAAGTGTAAGTCATAGGATCGGGTTACACTACAACAGCAAATCAAAGCAGTTGTTAAGATTCAAATACTGGGAAATAGCACATAGAGGAGGGTGAGGTCAAGTCACCTGTTTTAATGGGATTCTACACTATACCTGTAAGTTTTACATCCTTATCATTTGAAAAATTTACACTAATGGACTTACACTAATGTAATGTATTCCCATTACAACACATGATTTGACCTCACTCTTCTCTATGTACTGTTTTCCAGTGTTTGAATCTGAACAACTGCTTTGATTTGCTGTTACAGCATGACCTGATCCCATGGCTTATGTAACACCCACGTAACCAGATTGAGTCTGCCTTGCAGGCAGCTCTGACCTGAGAAAGGGTGTGCACAGGAACACAGCAAGGAGAGCCCCTTTGCCCCCAGGGGCACCTGTTCCACATACCCAGAGTGACCACACACACACTGGGATAGCGTAGGGATTATGGGAATGGGGAAGGTTTATTTACAGAGGTGCAAAAAGGGGGAAACCAACAGGGGAGATGGGCCAGCAGTAACACAGAGTAAACAGCTAACACAGAGGGCCCTGCAAGGCCCAACAATGCAGCAGGTTGGAGGCAGACGTGAGCTCTGCTTCTGCACCATGAGTTCAGGAGTCCCAGCACAGTTCCAGTCCAGTGTTCAGTCCAGCAACTCCTAGTCGTCGGCGCCAGCACTTTCCCAGCAAAGGAAAACTCTCTGATGCGTCTTCTGCTGCTCTCTGCGAACCCAGAGCGACACCCTCCCCACTTAACTAACTACAACCTCCCCCCTGAGTTCCAGGTGCTGTACTCACGCCCCGCAGCTCCAGATGGCCAGCCACTGGATGCTGCTCTGTCCTTGGGCGATTCTCCCCAGCACAGAGTACTTCTGTGGGGGCTGGCCTGGCATCCCAGTTTAAGGTGCTCTGTCTTCCCTGGCTTCAGGCAGGGCCTCTCTCCCTCTTCCTCCTTCCCTGGCCTCCGGCTCCAGCCCCAGCCCCCTCCTCAGCTCCACAACCTCTCCCACAGGGCAAAAATTTAAAGGGACCACGCTCCCTAAAACCCCAGGGGGGTTACACTTATACTTTCCTGCATTTATTTCCTCCCATTCTGTAAGTTCCCCATCTTAAAAGCATCTGCTGAAGTGGGATTTTCTTCCACAAAAGCTCATGTGATAAATAAATGTTAGTCTTTAAAAGTGCCACCAAATTCTTTGTTTGTTTTGCTGGACTACACTAATATGGCTGCCCTTTTGGAACTAGGTGGATTACAGTGAACTTCTGTTGTGCTCACACCAGGAGGTATTATTGATGGCAGTGTGATCACAAGTACAGGAGTAGTTGCAACTAGTGAGGATTTTATAGCTGGTCAAACTGGAGAGGAGGCTGAAGGTATTCAAGAGGTGTATGGAGCAGGAGACACCTGAACAGGTAACACGTGACCCCATGGGATATATCATCTGTAAGAGTGTGGTCATGTATGTCACTCAGAGATGTATCCTTAGGACAGGCATGGCCAGGTAGCAATTGATCTACCTGCCGACGACAAGCAAGACCATCTGCCATCTGAACAGACTAGGAAACAGGTTCTGTCTGGGCAATGACAGTAGCAGGGACCCATTTAGCGCTGGAAACATAGCTGTGAGCTAGGATGCGCTGTCCCAGGGTGAAGGTTCAATCTTTCACCTTTGATGCACACTCACTGACTTGGTTCTGTTGTTGGCAATGAACAACTTGTCATGTTCCTGTGGTTTCAACAAATCAAAGCAAGTCCATAATTGTTGTCCGATCAAAAAGAAAGGGGGGCATTATGTAGTGATAGCCTGAGGGGTGCTCCTGTAGGAGAATAGGAAGTTGTCCAGACACTTCTGAAGAGAAGAACATCCCCTCATCCATTTTAGAACTTGTTTCATAGTTTTCACAAACCTTTCAGCTGGCCATTGGTGGAAGGATGATATGATGCTGATCTGATGTGATATATTCCATTTGCCTTCATAAAATATTCAAAATCTGGGATACCAACTGTTCTTGGTCTATTGTCACTCACCAGCTGTCCCAGAAGACCATAATGAATAAAACAAATGAGGAGTCCTCTGGAACTGTATTTAGCACTGAAGCAATACAGTCAAATTTGCAAATAAATTCAAGCTCTGCAGCTTTTCTTTGAAGCCTTAAAATCATAGAATCATAGGATTGGAAGGGACCTCATAGGTCATCTAGTCCAACCCCCTGCCAGAAGCAGGACCATTCCCACTAAACCATCCCAGTCATGGTTTTGTCCAGCCGGGCCTTAAACACCTCCAAAGATGGAGATTTCACCACCTCCCTCAGCAGCTCATTCCAAGGCTTCCCCACTCTCCTAGTAAAAAAGTTTTTTCTAATATCCAGCCTCGACCTCCCTAACTGCAACTTGAGACCATTGCTCCTCGTTCTGTCCTCTGTTATTACCGAGAACAGTCGAGCTCCATCTTCCTTAGAGCATCCCTTCAAGTAGTTGAAGGTTGCTATCAAATCCCCCCTCAATCTTCTCTTCTGCAGACTAAATAAGCCTAATGCTTCCAGTCTTTCCTCATAGGGCTTGTCCTCTAGCCCTTTAATCATTTTGGTTGCCCTCCGCTGGACTCTCTCTAGCATGTCCCTGTCCTTTTTGTAGTGGGAAGCCCAAAATTGAACACAGTATTCTAGATGTGGCCTCACCAGTGCAGAATAGAGGGGAATGATCACATCCCTCGGTCTGCTGGTAATACTTCTTTTGATGCAGCCCAGTATGCCATTGGCCTTTTTGGCAGCAAGAGCACACTGCTGACTCATATCTAGTTTCCCATCCACCACGACCCCCAAGTCCTTTTCTACACTGCTGCTACTTAGCTGAATGTTTCCCAGCCTATAGCAGTGCATGGGGTTTTTCTGTCCCATGTGCAGGATTTTACACTTGTCCTTACTGAACCTCATAAGATTTCTATTAGCCCACTGTTCCAATTTATCTAGGTCTCCCTGAATCCTGTCCCTGCCCTCCAACGTGTCCACCGTTCCCCCCAGCTTGGTGTCATCCGCAAACTTACTGAGAATGTAGTCTATTCCATCATCTAGATCATTGATGAAAATGTTGAACAGAACCGGCCCCAGGACCGACCCCTGGGGCACACCACTCGTGACTGGTTGCCAGCTAGACATGGAATGATTGATTCCTACATGCTGAAACCGCTGATCTAGCCAGTTTTCTATCCACCTTATAGTCCACCTATCCAACCCATACTTCCTTAATTTGCCAATGAGAATGCTGTGGGAAACTGTATCAAAAGCTTTGCTAAAATCAAGGTATATCACATCAATGGTGCTTCCTGCATCCAGAAAACCAGTCATCTGATCATAGAAGGAAATGAGGTTGGTCAGGCATGATTTACCCTTGGTAAATCCATGCTGACTGTTCCTGATCACTTTATTTTCCTCTAAGTGTTTTAGGATGGATTCTTTGAGAACCTGCTCCACCATTTTTCCAGGGATTGAGGTGAGGCTGACTGATCTGTAATCCCCCGGATCCTCCTTTTTCCCTTTCTTGAAAATAGGCACTACATTTGCTTTTTTCCAATCCTCTGGCACCTCCCCTATTCTCCATGAGTTTTGAAAGATAATGGCCAGCGGTGCTGCTATCTCATCAGCCAATTCCCTTAGCACCCTTGGATGCAGTTTGTCCGGCCCCGTGGACTTGTGCACATCCAGCTTCTTTCAGCAGTCCCTAACCTGACCTTCCGTCACCAAGGGCCTCTCTTCTTCTCTCCCATCTGCCATACCCATGGTAGTGGGCTGGGAGCTGACCCTGCCTGTGAAAACTGAAGCAAAGAAAGCATTGAGCACTTCAGCTTTTCCCTCATCCTCCGTCACTAGGATGCCTGCCCCATTCAGCAATGGACCTACACCATCCCTGATCCTCTTCTTGTTATTAACATACTTGTAGAACCCCTTCTTGATATCCCTTACATCCCTCGCTAACCGCAACTCCATTTGTCCTTTGGCCTTTCTGATTTTATCCCTGCAGTCCCTAGCAATATCTTTATATGCCTCCTTGGTCATCTGACCAAGCTTCCACTTCCTGTAAGCTTCCTTTTTATGTTTAAGCTCAGAGCAGAGTTCTTGGCTAAGCCATTCTGGCTGTCTCATATGGTTATTCTTTCTCCTAATTGGAATGGCAACTTCCTGTGCCCTTAGCAGGGTTTCTTTAAAATATAACCAACTCTCTTGGACTCCTTTCCCCTTCAGATTAACTTCCCAAGGGATCCTGCCTATCAGTTCCCTGAGGGAGCCAAAATCTTCTTTTTTGAAGTCTAGGGTTTTTGTTTTGCTTCTTTCCTTCCTTCCTTTAATCAGCATCCTGAACTCAACCATGTCATGGTCACTACTGCCTAGCTTGCCATTTACCTCTACGTCCCTGATCAATTCTTCCCTGTTTGTGAGCAGCAGGTCGAGAGGTGCAAGGCCCCTAGTTGGTTCCTCTAGCATTTGTACTAAACAGTTGTCCCCAACACTCTCTAAAAATTTTCTGGATTGCCCATGCACTGCTGTATTGGGCTGTGTTCACACACAGGCATTATTTCGATACAAGTTGTGTCGAAACAACTTGTATTGAAATAATGACTTATTTCGAAATAACTTAATTCGAATTAACAGTTTGTTAATTCAAATTAAGGGAAAAAGCTCAAAGTGAAATAGCAGTTTCAGGCAACAGTTATTTCGAAACAAGTCACTCTTGTTTCAAAACAACATGTTTGGACGGCATTATTTCCTCCCCACATGGGGTTGAAGTTGTTTCGAAACAACGCTGTTGTTTCGAAACAATGGGTGCCGTTGTTTCGAAACAACCATGCGTCGTGTGAACAGGGTATTTCTTATTTCAAGACAACCTGTGTTGTTTCGAAATAAGAGTGCTGTGTGAACACAGCCTTGGCCTCCCAGCAGATGTCAGGGTAATTGAAGTCCCCCATCAGCACCAGGGCTTGTGATCTAGAAGCTTCCACTAGTTGTCCATAGAACACCTCATCCACCTCCTGCTTCTGGTCTGGTGGTCTATAGCAGACACCTATCACAACATCCCCCTTGTTGCTTTCCCCTCTCAGTGTAACCCTCAGACTTTCTACTGGCACGCTTCCACTTCCATAATGGAGCTCTGAGCAGTCATAGAGCTCTTTTACATATAATGCTACACCTCCCCCTCTTCTTCCCTGCCTGTCTTTCCTGAACAGTTTATACCCATCCATGGCAGAGCTCCAGTCGTGCAGACTATCCCACCACGTCTCCGTTATTCCTATAATATCATAGTTCCTTGTCTGTGCTAGTATTACCAATTCTTCTTGCTTATTTCCCAGGCTCCTCGAATTAGTGTATAGGCACCTAAGATACCCGGCTGATTGCCCTACTTTGTCATGTTGATTTTCAATTCTATTACATAAACCTCCTTGCATTTTTTCTTGGAGTTCTTCTCCCCCACTCACCTCATGTATTGGGGCTTCAGTAGAACACTTAAGACATTTATTTGATTCCTCCCCCATGTTCCAACTACCTTCTCTTTTATTCCCAGTGCTACAGTCCCAGCACCCCCCAAGTTCCATCCCTTCCCCCAGATCACCCACATTCTCACTTACCTGTGGGCTTTGGTCTCCTTCCCCCGTTGAACCTAGTTTAAAGCCCTCCTTACTAGGTCAGCCAGTCTGTGCCCAAATATGCTCTTCCCCTTCCTGGAGAGGTCAAGGCCAACTCTGCCTATCAATCCTCTGTCCTGGAACAGGACTCCATGGTCAAGGAAGCCAAATCCCTCCTGACCACACCATTTTTGCAGCCAGGCATTCACCTCTAGGATGCATCTGTCTCTCCTCAGGCCTCTAGCCATGACTGTAAGGATCGAGGAGAACACCACCTGTGCTCCAAACTCCTTCACCCTCACTCCCAGAGCCCTGAAGTCACCTTTGATCTGCTCAGGATCACCTCTCGCAGTATCATTGGTACCCACATGAATAAGAAGCATGGGGTAGTAGTCTGAGGGGCAGATGATTTTTGACAATCCCTCCATTACATCTCGGATACGGGCACCTGGCAGGCAGCATACCTCTCTAGAGGCCTTGTCAGGGCGACAGATGGGTGCCTCCGTTCCTCTCAGGAGTGAGTCCCCAATCACCACAACCCTACGTTTCCTCTTAGGTGAGGTGGCTGTGATCTGCCCAGCCTCTGGGGTGGATGGCATCTCCTCTACCTCCTTTAGCATGTCCAGCACCGCATAATGGTTCCTCACCACAATGGATGGTGGGATGTGAGCAGGCGTGGAGCACTGTCTACTGCCAGAGGTGACCAGCTGCCAGTGTCCTTCCTCTGCCATAGGCATCCCATCCATTTCCAGAGCTGTGGCAGTAGCCCTTGGCACTGGGATAGGGACCTCCTCCTTGCAGGTCTCATCATGGACACTGTCAAGGAACTTTTCCAGGGCATAGATACCCCTGAGTCATGACACCTTCTCCTGTAACTCTCCTACCTGTTTCCGGAGAGATGCCACCAGAAGGCACCTATCACATAGATTCACCCCCTAGCCTGATCATCAGTGGCAGGAAAATGAAGGCCACAGTCCCTGCAAATCCACACCAGGATCTGGGTGGAGATACCCATGGTCAGATAGTCTGTATGGCTACAAACAGAAGCAAAGGAAACAGAAGGGACGCTGGCACCAGCAGTGTGGCTCCTCTTCACCATTGTGGCCTCACCAAACTCCTCCTCAAACTCGCTCGCAAACTCCCCTGTTTGCAGTTCCCTGCTCGCAAGCTCCCTCTGGTCACTCACTGGCTTTTAAAGTCTTCTCTGCCTAGGTCAGCCCTTGCTCAAGTATTCATCTGTCTGAGCACAGCAAGTAGTAAATAATCAATGAATGATCAGGAAGATTGAAATGCTGAACCACTGGTTTTAGAATGTTGTGATTTCTGATGTCAGATTTGTGCCCATTTGTTCTTTTGCTCAGAGATTGTCCTGTTGACCAATATATAAGGTAGTGGAGCATTTCTTGCACATGATTACATAAATCACATTGGTGGATGAGCAGGTGAATGAGCCTTTGATGGACTAGCTGGTTTTATTAGGCCCTGTAATAGTGTCTTTTGTGTAGATATGTGGGCAAAGTTGGCAGCATGGTTTGCTGCAGGGATACGTGCTGGCTTTAATGGGTCTGTTGTTAGGTCTGTAGTTGCTGGTGAGAATCTGCTTAAGGTTGCGGGGCTGTCTGTAATCAAGGAGAGGTCTGTTTCCCAAGGCTTGAGAGACTGAGGAATCATCTTGTAGAATGGACTGTAGATCCCTGAGGATGTGCTGTAGAACAATGGCTCCCTCCCTTTTCTCTGCTGTGGCAGACCTTGATACCTTTAATTATTTTGAGGCACACCACCATATAGTCTCCCAATGACCTCATGACTATTCATGAACCAATCCAGAACTCTGAGAAGTTTTTCAAAGAATTCTGTGGCACATCTGCTCAGGCCTCAGAGCACACTTGTGTGCCACAGCACACTGGCTGGTAAACACTGCTGTAGAGGTCTGACTTGGGGGTTTTAGATAATGAGTAGAGGTGTTCTGTTGTTTTCTTTCTTGGGTTTCTCCTGTAGTAGTTCACTTTATGGTACCTGCCTGGCTCTGTCAATCTGTTTCTTCACCTTTGCATGTGGGTGTTGCAGTTTTAAGAATGCTTGATAGAGATCCTGAAGGTGTCTGTCTCTGCAGGATTGGAGCAAATAGTTATAGCTGAGGGCTTGGCTGTAGACAATGGATCTGTTCTACTTACACTCCATTGATGACATCTTTGTCATGTGTAACAAAACTTTTCTGGCAGAACATTAAAGGATCATATAGTGAACACATCTGTAGTATCTCCCTACAGTGCAAGCTCAAAAGCCAATCCATATTTGGTACAAAAGCCTGACCCACTGTGTACAAGCATCCAGAAGGGTAGCTGTGTTAGTCTAGTTCAGCAAAACAAGGAGTCCTGTGGCACTTTTAAAGACTAATAGATTTATTTATTACATGAGCTTTCCTGAAAGAAAATCCATTCTGTAATTTCCCTCATCTTCAAAGCATCTGACAAAGTGGGATTTTCCCCCACGAAAGCTCATGAGATAAATAAATCTGTTTGTCTTTAAAAGTGCCACAGGACTCCTTGTTTGTGTACTAGCAGTGCATGACACAGGGTTGTGTGAAAGAGAGAAAGAAAAGGCCAAAGCCATATAGCTTCAGAGTGGGCTGGAGACCCAGTGTTGAAGACAGCTGTTAAGGGACCTCAAGACAGGGGCTTCCAGTGAGGGAGGAAATAAGGAGCAGCCCTCATCCCATCTGGAGCCATCAAGGTGAGAACTGGTGAGAGCTGCAGAGGGCTAAAGGAAATGGATAATGCCTAGAGAGGGAAGAAACAGAGACCTCAAAAAGGGCAAATGTCCCACCAGGATCAATAAAGGAAGGGATGAGGGTGTGACGCTGTCAGGGTCCAGGGGGCTGTTTATGATTATTTTGCATATTGACATTTCATATTTACAATGATCCATATGGGATATGTCATGTTTGGTATCAATAGAAATCTCTCTCAAGCATTAGGAGACAGACCACTCCTTGCTTATAGGCAGCCCCCTAATCTTAAACAGATACTCACCAGCAATTACAGATCTAACAACAAGAACATTGAAGCAGGCACACACCCCTGCAAAAAAACACGCTGCCAAGTCTGCCCACATATCTACACAACAGACACCATCATAGGTCCTAATCAAGCCTGCTACTCCATCAAAGGCTCATTTACCTGTTCATCTACTAATGTGGTCTATCCCATCATGTGCAAGAAATGCCCCGACACCTTATATATTGGACAAACAGGATGATCGCTCCGTGAGAGACTGAATGAGCACAGAGCTGATATCAGAAATCAAAGAACAAAGAAACCAGTTGCTGAGCACTTCCATCTTCCTAATCACTCGGTGACGGATTTGTTAACGACTGTCGTTAGAGATGTACCTGGGACATCAAGACTCCAAAGAGAAACAGCTGAACTCGAATTAATATGCAAGCTAAATTCTGTGAAAGCAGGACTCAATTGAGACTATGGGTTCTTTTCCCATTACAAAGGGTAATTTGACTTCAGGCTTCCCATTCTTTGAGCCTGTAAACTGCTCTGATTTGCTGTTACTGTATGACCTGATCCTATGTTTTACACCCCCTTGCATTTAGTTTCATTCCTTTCTGTAAGTTCACCCATCTTCGAAGCATCTGAGGAAGTGGGATCTTCTCCCACAAAAGCTCATGCAAAAAATAAATCTGTTAGTCTTAAAGTGCCACACAACTACTTGTTGTATTTTTATCAATAGAAAGGCTGTAATTTGCTAGGAATGATTATATGATTGGTATATAGATATCATGCCTGTATTGGAGATTAGAAAACTATTTGTTTTTATGTGTGTTCCAAGTTGTTTGAGCTAAAGCAATCCCAGACTGGGTGTGTGCAAACTATTGTCATGTTGATGGCCCATCATGAGAGGACTCCCAACAACAGTGGGCCCAAGAGGAAACCTGTTTGACTAGTTACCTAGACCAGTGGTTCCCAACCTTTTCTCTGCTGTGGCTAGGGTTGCCAGGTTCCAAAGTATGGAAAGGAGGACAGGGAAGTACGAAAAGGAAGACTTTGGAGGACACATGGAGAAAATGTAGCATTAATGTAATATTTGTCTGTTTTTAGGGGCCCTGGAACACTTCCCCTAAAAATAGGATATTCCAGCATACTTTAACCCCTGTAAGTAAAAAGCCAGTCAAAATCATGTAGTTTTAAAATGCCTGCAGTTTGGAGGATGTGAAGGTAAAAAGGAGGACACACCTTGATACCTTCAAATTTTTTGAGGCAAACCACTATTAAAAACTCATGAATATTCAAATTAGCTCAAAATAACATGAATATTTAAGAACCATGGCACAGTGGTTTGGAAATGCTGCTATGTGGGGTAATAGGGGTAGCAGAGCAGGGATGGCAAGACAGGAGAGGTCAGGAGTTATTTGCAGTGGCAGGAGTGAGTGTGGGGAGCAGAGGAGGGCAGGGGCAGGATTGGTGCAACCCAGTAAGCCTGGTAAGCATTGCAGGGGGGCGTTGGAACCTGCTCTGCTTGCAGGGGGACACCAGAAATGGTAGCACCGTTTCTGGGCAGGGGTGGCCAAAGAGGATGAGGGCAGCCATGTGGGGAACAGCACAAGAGTGCCAAGAGAGGAGAGAGGAAGGGAGAACAAGAGTGGCTTTGTGGGGGGAGGACAGGGGGGAACCTGGGGAGTGGGAAGGTAGGGCAGTGGATCATGGTGCAGTACCCACTTCCCCCTTCTCCACAGTGGTTCCCTGCCACCCAAGGAAATCCTCACCCCACTGCTGCTCCCTCCCACCCCAGTGGGTCCCTTTGCCCCCTCCTCCAGCTCCCTGCTGCCTGTGATGGACCTTCCCACCACTGCAGGGGCCAGAACTATCTCTCCAGCCCCCAGCTCACCCCCACAACTACACACACCCTCAACCAAACAACCACCCCACAACCTCAGCTACACACCCTCTGCTACACATCCACTCCCACCCACTTCTGCTACACACATACCCCCCTGCCCCCCCTACAACCCCCAGTAGCCCCCCTCAAAGCCCTTACATTGGCTGTTTGGAGGCTGGCTGAAAGCTGGGAGCTGCTTCTCTGCCACAAATGACTTTGTGGGGTCCCCTAAAGGGCTCACTATCGGCCCCCACTGCTACCTTCCCTGTGGCCCCAATCCCCCCCTGCAGCCCTAACCACCCCACATGACCCCCCAGGACTCCTTTTCTGTATTGCTGAACTGAATTAACATGACTATCCCTCTGGAACTCGTAAATTATTCTTGAGTATGATATTTTTAAAGATCTTCCCATCATGAAGCTTGTAAGTTGATCATCTTTCACTTAACATAAATGAGCTAATGCTGAACTACAAAGTTAAAATGAACATTTAAAAAATTTTAAAAAAGTATGAGCATTAATTAATAAATAAAAAGTGGTAACATTAATGATGGCTCAAAAATAGCAAATACCACATTTAAAATTTTGGCAGTCAAATCTTACAAATGTTTCATATAGGCTTGGGTTTACAAGCACTAGACATTTAATACAAATAATTATACTAAATAAAAATAAGTAAAAAAAGGTTTGTAATGTGTAGCTATAAATGAAAAACACCAAATTTCAGTGAAATTCTCTGAAGTGCTTAAGTTTATAAGACTCTTGCCCCCTCAAAAATATTAAATAGTAAGTACAGAAGAAACTAAAAAAATCACTTACAAAAAAAAAGATACAGCACAGACATCACATACAGCTGTAATGATTGTCTAAGAGGGCAGCACTGTATTTATAAGTAGCAGCCTATATGGACCTACCTGGTAAACTGATCTAACCAAAGCCAAACTAAAAATGGTCACAAAGTCAAGGGAAAAGGCAAAAGAACAGGTAAAAAAGAAAAGGAAAAGGCAATATTTTATAAAATTGAAAAATGGCAGAATAAATGGCCACACTGAGGAATTAAAAGCTGAGCCAAAGGAAAAAGTTCCTACTATTGTGCTGTCTGTGGCTTCCTCCTGCTTTTTTAGCATGTCAATGTGAAGGTGATGGGCAGATAATGGTGAAATCTGCAATTTAGATGAAGCACAGATCCTAATGATAGTTTGCCTTGATGAGCCAAGAGTGAAAAGTGCTTAGGCTTCCAGACCTACTAGCTCTGCTAGATGGGAACAATTTCTATATTCTTCTATATTTTCATTTCTGTCCACCAAATTGAGGACAGGACCCCTTATTGTTTGGGGCCCTCGGCGGCTGCTACCCAAAAAGCTGCCACTGCTTTTTGCCAGCCCTGCACAGCCCACATAGCTGGGCTGAGCAGGGAGGGAGCTCTAACTCTGGATCTCCTAGATTCTCATGGCACACTTTGGGTGTTGCCGTGGCACACCAGTGTGCTGCGGCACACTGGTTTACAGCCACTGACCTAGACTGACCATTTGGCCCACCTCCATTTTGATCTGGCAAGGACTTTGAGATAAAAGGCCATTGCCCATTCTCCATTTTGTCTTTGGTCTCCAGTCTCCAGCCTATCTGCAACCAACACCTGCCTCTGGAACGGTTGGTTACTCACCCAGTAACCATCCGTCTTCGAGATGGGCTGCTCACATACATTCAGTTACAGGTGTTTACGTGCTGCAGCGCACGGTAGCTCAGAAAGTCTTTAGTGTTAGCCTGTCAGGTCAGGGTGCATGGCCAACGCCCCCTCCACGCCGCAACCATGGCTATATAGGTGACCGTGACCCTGATCCTCCCAGTCCCATATAACTTTGCCAACTCCATTAGCAGGGATGGTGGGAGGGACCTGAATGTATGTGAGCAGCCCATCTTGAAGAAGGACGGTTACTGGTGAGTAACCAACCATTCTCCTTCGAGTGCTGCTCACATCATTCAGTTACAGGTGACTGCTAGCCGTACCCAAGGATGGTGGGAGGAGTTTCAGTCTACCCACACTGAGTACAGCTCTGCCCACAGCGGCATCATCTCTCGCCTGTTGGGCAATGCCGTAGTACGTTGTGAAGATATGTATCGATGACCACGTAGCAGCTCTGCAGATCTCTTGGATCAGGACCTTAGCAGGGAAGGTCGTGGAAGACGCCTGAGCTCTGGTAGAGTGGGCTCTCACAGTCTCTGGGAGAGGCGTGTTTGACCTTCCATAGCAGTCTTTAATGCAGTTCACAACCCATTTGGAGATGCATTGGGAGGATACCAGAGAATCTCTCATGTGTTCTGCGACCGCCACGAACAGTTGGGAGGTCTTGCGGAAAGATCATGTGTGCTCAATATAGATTAGGAGCGCTCTCCTCACATCCAGAGTGTTCCACCGTTTCTGGTTTTCTGTCACCTGAGGGTCTGGATAGAAGACCGGCAGGCAGATCTCTTGATCCATGTGGAATGGAGTGGCAACCTTGGGCAAGAATGATGGGTGGTGACTCAGCACCACCTTGTCTGGGAAGAAAACTCTATATGGGGGTTCAGAGGATAGGGTTTGTAGCTCTGAGACCCTTCTGGCTCAGGTAACAGCTACCAGAAAAGCCACCTTCCAGGACAGTACGAGCAGGGTGGCTGAGTCCAAAGGCTCATATGGCAGTTCTGTCAGACCCTGTAGCACCACGTTCAAGTCCCACTGTGGGGTGGGGTTATGGATGTGGGGAAAAAGTTTTTCCACTCCTTTCACCCATCTATGGCAGATGGGGTGTGAAAAGAGTGGAACCCCATCTATTCTTTGGTGAAAGGCCGAGATTGCTGCCAAATAGACTTTCAATGAGGACAGGGATAGGCCTTTCTCTCTTGGGTCAAGGAGGTAATCTAAAGATGCCTGAATTGGTATGGAAGTAGGGTCTATGTCTTTATCACGGCACCAAGTGGAGAAGTGATTCCATTTTGCCATGTAGGTGGACCTGGTGGAGGGTTTTCTGCTACCAACCAGGACCTTTTTAACCCTATCCAAGCAGTGTCTCTTGCTCGCTGAGCCAGAGAGCATCCAGGCTCTCAGGTGCAGAAGGCCCGGGTTTGGGTGCTGAAGGCGTCCTGAGTCCTGTGGCAGGAGGTCCGCCCACCGTGGGAGGTGGAGCAGGGTCCTCACTGACATGTCTTGAAGGAGAGGGAACCAGTGTTGCCTGGGCTAGTCTGGGGCTATCAGGATGATGTGTGCCTCATCCGTGAGGGCCTTCAGGAGCACCCGGTGAATCAGAGGAATTGGCGGGAAGGCATACATTAGGGCTTCTGACCAATTGAGGAGGAAGGCATTGCTGAGAGACCCTTTCTCCCGACCTCGGAGGGAGCAGAACCGAGGGCATTTGTGGTTCTGCGCTGTGGCAAAGAGGTCAATCTGAGGGGTTCCCCATCTGGTTGTCAGCAGGGAGAAGACCTCGTTGTGGAGGGACCACTCGTGATTCGCCAGTGGCTTTCTGCTGAGTGAACCCGCTATGCTGTTGTCCACCCCGGGAAGATGAGTGGCAGTTGGCGTGAAGTGATGGTCTATCACTAGTTGCCAAAGCTTGGTCACTTCCTCGCATAGCGCCGAGGAGCGGACTCCTCCTTGACAGTTCATGTAGAACATGGCTGTTGTGTTGTCTGAGAGGATTTGGACCACCCTGCCCTGGATCTGGTCTAGGAAGGTCATGCAGGCCAGTCTGATGGCCCTGAGCTCCTTCACATTTATGTGGAGGAGGCTGTCATCGGGGTTCCAGACACCTTGCCCACCGGACAGGTGGGCACCCCATCCTAAGTCAGAGGCATCCATTATCAGGGTCACTGAAGGCTTGGACTCCCTGAACGGAATTCCAACCCATCGCAAAGTCGGGGTCCCTCCGTATTTGGAGGGACTCCAGGGCACACTGGGGCACTGAGATTACCTTGTCCAGGCAGTCCCTTCCTGGTCGGAAGCTTGTGGCGAACCAGAGCTGGATCAGTCTCATCCGCAGGAGGGCTGTTCAGCTTACCGACGTGGCCTCTGCCGTGTGTCCCAAGAGCTGTATGCACCTGCATGCTGTGGTCAGCCCAGGCACCTGGACCTCCATGATGATGGTGCAGATGGACCATAATCTTGACAGGGGCAACGATACGGTGCCCTTGTTGGGTGTTTAAACGTGCTCCAATGAACTCTATGTCCTGAGTGGGGCAAAGCTTGGACTTCTCTAGGTTTATGCGGAA
This sequence comes from Podocnemis expansa, assembly GCA_007922195.1. Taxonomy (NCBI): domain Eukaryota; kingdom Metazoa; phylum Chordata; order Testudines; family Podocnemididae; genus Podocnemis; species Podocnemis expansa. The sequence goes on from ML682044.1 coordinate 642,464, forward strand.
GCCCAGGAACTCGCACAGGTTCATTACTGGGTCGACGTGGTTTTGTACCTGTCGACTTGACTTGCCCACTATGAGCCAGTTGTCTAGGTAGGGGTAGATTCTTATACCCCTCCTGCGAAGGAAAGCTGCGACTGATGGGACACACTTTGTGAACACCCTGGGAACTAGCGATAACCCGAAGGGGAGGGCGGTGAACTGGTAGTGGCATCATGCCACTACAAACTTGAGAAAATGCCTGTGGTGGGGCTGACTGGCTATGTGGAAGTAAGCATCCTTTAGGTCAAGGGCTGCAAACCAAACTCCTGGGGACAGGGAGGGAATAATCTGTGGTAGGGAGACCATGTTGAATTTTATTTTCTTTATGTGTTTATTGAGTGCTCTGAGGTCTAAAATGGGTCATAGGTCCCCATTGGGCTTGGGGACTAGGAAGCAGCGGGAATAGAACCCTTTGCCATGGTCTCTCTTGGAAACCTTTTCTATAGGTCCAGGGAAGAGTAACTTCTAGCATTCAACCTCAAGCTTGCTTAGCAGATTTGGGTTTTCTGATGTTGTGGGAGGGGGCAGTTTCCTGTCCTGGGGGGTTGAGAGGAACTGGATGCGGTATCCTGTCACCACTGCGTCAAGAACCCACTGGTCGGATGTGACACGGGTCCATCGTGGAGCTAAGTGGTGGAGGCGGTGGGGGGAGAACAGGGGTTGTGGAGCGCTGCCCTTGGGGGGACCATCAAAAACGCTGTTTGTGGCCTGACGAATGGCCTGACCCCTGTCTGCGCTGTCCCGACTGGGAGGCGCCCAGCTTACCCCCTTTACCTTATTGTCCTTTATCCTTGTCCAGGTCCCCGACGTGGCGCTGGGGAAACTGGAGGGATCTCGGAAACTGGGTCTGCAGTTGCAGCTGTTGTTTCAGTTGCTGTAACTGCTGTTGTAGCTGGTGTGACCTCAAGGAGTGCCTAACAGGTTGAGGGGTGTAGATCCTGAGGGACCTCAGTGTAGCCCTCGAGTCCTTCATACCATGCAGCTTCGCGTCTGTGGAAGGTGCAAAGAGGTCAGGACCCTCGAAGGGAAGGTCCTGGATAATCTGTTGCATCTGCAAGGAGAGACCAGAGTTCTGGAGCGAGGCCAAATGGCGCATCACCACTACCGATGCCATTATACATGCTGCTGTGTCCACTGCATCCCAAGTTGCCGCAAGTGCATCCCTGGACACTCTCTCTCCTTTGTCCAGCATTGCTCGAAGATCCTCGGCGATCCTCGGAGATGGCGGAGCGGAGATTTCGTAGAGCTTCCCACAGGTTGAAGATGTAGTGCGTCATCAAGGGTGAATGATTTGAAATGTGCAGCTGGAGGGCAGCAGAGGAGTAAACTTTCCTGCCCAACAGGTCAAGCCTTCTCGCCTCTCTGTTCTTGGGTGTGGTGCTAGGTTGACCCTGTCTCTCACTTTGGTTAACTGTGTTGACCACCAGGGATCCTGGCGCCGGGTGATGAAACAGGAAGGGGAATCCTTCCGGGAAGACGGAATATTTCTTGTCCGCGACTTTGGACACTGGTGGGATCGAGGAAGGTATTTGCCAGCATTCCTGGACGATGCGGAACATCCCAGTGTGCAAGGGGATTCCAGTCTTAGCCAGCGGGGCTCTATGGCATGCATTGAAGAGAGAAACATCCTCCACCTGGATCACCCCTAGCTTGAGCTTCAGGTTCACAGCCATGCTGTGGAGAAGGTCCTGCTCGACATGAGGATCCCCTTCGCGGTCAGCAGACATGTCAATTAAGCGCTCATCGGGCGACGAAGGTGATGGGGCCCGTGGTCTGCTTCATTGGGTAGAATCAGGGTCTGGCTCATTGTCAGAGAAATCCGAAGACTCTAGTGCTGGTGAGTGGGGGTAGCGGGAAGAGGTATCATCTGCTGTCGCGTTCAGCATGTCGAGGGTCCACTCGTTGTGCGGAGATGTCGACAGTGGCATAGGCGTCATGAGGGTAGCAGGTGCCTCCCCTGATGGGTGCCTTCCCCTTGAGCCCGGCGACACGGAACTTTTTCGGGCCCTCTTTCTCCTCGTGGGGGGGAAGAAAGGGATCTTCCAAGGATGATCTGAATGACTTCCCCACCGACAGTCGGCAGTCCGGTACCAAGAGTTCCTCAGAGGAATGATAAGGCGGAGCTGTAGAACTTGGGCCTGGTACTGGGTTTGACGGTGCTGGGTCGGAGAGGCGTGAAGAGGCCCGCGACAGTACTGGTATCAGTGCAGGTATTGCTGGTGCCAAATCTGACGGTACCAGAAGTGACGGCACTGGAAGTGGTGTTATTGGCGACAGTGCCGGGTCCAGCGGTACCGGGCGTGATGGCGGTGCCGGGCTTGATGGCGGTGCCGGACTTGTAGGTGGTGCCGTGTCCGGCAGTGCCAAGGGAGGTGGTGCTGCTGTGGCCGGTTTCCTCTTGTTCTGCACCAAAGTTGGATTTAAATGCTCTTGGCGAGGTGGTGTCTGAGCTGGATCCCTACCCAGGGTGGCTGGAAGGCTACTCGGAGACTGGTGAGGTTGGTGCCAAGGAGGTACCATGGAAGGCTGAGATTTTGAGCCCAGTACCAGAGATCGGCGGGGATCTTGATCATGGGCCGATCGAGGATCCGGCGGAGCGCTGGTGGCTTGGCTGCTTTCGAGTGGAGCGGCTCTGGTCTCTGAAATTAGGCGGAAGTGACACTCCTTTTCCAGCCGAGTCCTCTGCTTGAAGGATCAGCAAATGGACTCACCCAAACAAGCGAGGCATTTCTTGTGCGGATTGTCCATTGGGAAAGCCTTGCAGCATCCTAAGCACGGCTTGAAACCTGGCATTTCGAGTTTGGCACGAAAAGACAGGCCATTGCGTTTCGCAAGATAACGCTGATCCAAACCAATGCTGATGGCGGAAAAAGGAACTGGGAGGGTCAGGGTCACAGTCACCTATATAGCTGCAGTCACGGCGTGGAGGGGACGTTGGCTGTGCGCCCTGACCTGACAGGCTAACGCTAAAGACTTTCTGAGCTACCGTGCGCTGTGGCACATAAACACCTGTAACTAAATGATGTGAGCAGCGCTCGAAGGAGAACTGTTCTTCTGGGACTGAACAAAGGACTGAGACCCGCCCAGCTGCTGCTGCTGCTGGGTGCACACCAGAGGAGTGGGAGTAATCTGCAAACTACAGGATCTTAAAGGATTTGTTTTCTATGGACTCTAAATTATTTATATGTATGTGATTCACTTTGACCCTTTAACATTTGTCATATTTTGTTTGTTTTCCTTTTATATTAAATCTTTAGATGTAGTTACTAAAGGATTGGCTGGCAGCATGGTATTTTGGGTAAGATCCAAGCCTATATTGTTCTGGGGGATGTGGCTGGCCCTTTGGGGTCAGGAGAACCTATTTTGTAAAGAGATCCAGTGGCTAGAGGGGACCTTAGGAACTGAAATGCAGTAAGGGGGCTACTTCTATTTTGTTATGCTTGTTGATGACCAGAGTGGGGGAGTCAGGCGCATGTTTTTGTAAGGGGACTTATAGCCCCTTACTGAGACTGAATGGGCCTTTTGATTGGCCACTCCCGCCTGGAAGGAGGACTCTGAAACAGACAGCCCCAGGGCCAGTGGGAGAGGTCAGTGTCCCAGGATGGCCTGATTGATTGAGAGTGCTCCCCCGCCCCTGAGCTGAAACTGCAGGCTGGACAAGCCAGAGTGCGTGTGGGGCCGAGCTAAGGAGGAAGCACTAAGCAGCCAGCAGCTGGGAACCAGAGGACCCAGGAAGGGAGGCCAGGCTGAGGTGATTTGTGCAGAGCAGACCCACAGCAGCTGGACCAGCAGAAAGCCAAGTGGAGCTGAGCAGAGCAGAGCCAGAGTTGTCTGAAGCTGGGGCAGGAGGCCAGAGAAGGAGCCCAAGTTGCTGAGCTCATCTGTGCAGACCCACAGCAGAAGAACCAGAGGAGCCCCACTGAACCAGAGCGGCAGCTGGGAGCCAGAGTTGCAGCCATCTGGAGCTGGGTGTGGTGAGCAGCTGGGGAGCAGTGAAGGGGGGCTGACGCTGAGAAGAAGGGCCCTGCCCCTGGAGCTTGGGGACGTGTGGCCACAGACGGAGCCTGCATCTGGCCCCCTGGATCATCCAGTTGCAGCCAGGCCTGGGCAGAGGGCTTGCAACATGGAGAACAGACTGTGAGACTGTTCCTCAGGTCCAGAGACTCTTTGTGTAGTGCCTCCACACCAGGGGGTGGCACTGGGAGTTTACTTTTCATTTTTTTCCACTTTTTCTCTATTTTCTTATTGGGTTATTTTTTATTTCTGTGTGCTTAAATAAATTGTATATAGTGTATATAGTGACTGGTGGGCCAGAAGAGTGGTCAGTGCGGTCAGCACCCTGGAGTGGGGACACGCTAGCCCTGTCCTGAGAGACCATGATAAGAGTGGGGGTCAAGCCCCCAGAAAGTCTGGGGCCCAGCCTTGTCGGGGTTACAGGGACCCCTCCAAACAGGAGATTGGGAGGGGAGCCTTTGAGGTCAGGCAGGCCTTGGGGTAAAGGAAGTGGGAGCAGGGACTCAGATCCTTTTGCTACCCACCTTCACTGTCTGCACTGGGCATTTATCAAGTCAAATTAAGCCTGTCCTTTACTCAAATTAAGGAAAGGTTCATTTGATTTAATAAAACCTCCTTTAACTTTGAATTAGTGGTTAATTCAACTTTATTAAGTCAAATAAGTCCAGCATGGGAGCCCTAAGTCTACTTTAGTCGAGCTAGGACTGGGGACAAGAGAACCCCATGTGGCTGCCTGACAGAATGAAACCATGTGCAGCTTTCTGGAAGAAGGGAGCTGTGTGTGGCCCCCTTTTGCTGGGGAGCCAAGCACAGCTCTTGCGGCTCCCTTCTCCCAGGACCCACTGCTCTTGGTAAAAAGGGAGCACAGGTCCCAGGGAGAAGAGAACGCAGCTCCCTTCTCTTGGGAAGCCATGGGTCCTGGGAACAAGAGAGCCACTGGGGCTCCGTGGGGACAACGGAGCCCAGAAAGTGGCCACTGGGTCTACCTGGACAGGGGAGCTGGCAGGGCTCTTGGGGAAGGGAGCTGCCGGCATTCTCTATCCTGGGTCTCCCCTGTCTCAGTAGCCACTGGCAGCTGTCTTCCCTGGGTCTCCCCTGTCCTGGCAGCCACCAGTGCTCTCTTCCCTGGGACTCCCCTGCCTCGGCAGCTGCTAGTGGCTGTCTTCCCTGGCACTCCTGGATTGGGGAGCTCCTGAGGTTCCCCTGTCCAGGGAGTGCTGGGGAAGACAGGAACCACTGGCTACTGGGACAAGGGAACCCTGGGGAAAAGAGCACCAGTGGGTCTTTTCCCTGGGAGCCTGGGGCCTCCTCTGTCTGCAGAGACGGAGCAGCAACTTCTTGGGCCTCCTTTGTCCTTGCGGAGACCAAGCAGCTCCCCTCTCCACAGGAACTGTGGCTTCCTTCTTGCTTTGTGCTTCCCTTGTTCCCAGGAGCTATGGCTCCCCTTGTTCCCAGGAGCTGTGGCTCCCTTTGGAGCCATGGCTCTCTGAGGCAACTTTGAAAGTCTAGTGGAATTTATAGTAATTTATATTTATAGTGTAATTTATAGTAATTTATACTTATTAGTCTAATTTATAAAGTTGAATTAACTTTTTAAGTGTAGACATAGCCAACCAGAAAAGCTAGAAACTCAGTGCTAAATTCTGAAGACAATTGGGCTGAGTTCTAACGCACTTCAGGCCCTCGTATTCCTCTGACATCTGGACTGACAAGTGCCCCGGAGTCAGTGCAGGTTTCTAAAGCTCCCCTGCCCAAATGTGTATCACTACACTCTTTTCAGAGGGGTAGCCGTGTTAGTTTGTGTACAGCAAAAACAATGAGAGTCCTATGGTGCCTTATAGACTAACAGATGTCTTTGGGCATAAGCTTTCATGGGCCTCCAAACCTTTGTCAGATGCATGAAGTGGAAACCAGAGTTGAGAGGTATATATACACATGCCAGGATGGAGGAGGGCAAATGTTAGCACTGTCCATCTGCCTTCTGAACTGCCTTTGCTAACACTTGCCCTCTTCCACCCTGACACATAGTTTCTACTTCATGAATCTGATGAAGTGGTTTGGAGACCATGAAAGCTTATGCCTGAAGAAATCTGTTAGTCTATGAGATGCCACCGGACTCTTATTTTCACTACACCCTGTGTCTTTCCCCCATGCTACTCACAGATTCCTGAACTTCAGTATCTTGTGAGATGCTGACAGGTGGCCATACATCTACATTGGCAGTGACTATGAAGAGGGAAACTAGCTGCTGTGGTGGAAAAGTCAAAGAGTTGAAATGGCAAGAGTTCTCCAAGGCCAGAGAAATACAATCTTGAAACAATAGTCTGAATTTTTAAAACTAGTCTTGGAGCAGAAAAAGCCACTCAAGGATTCACTCTTGGAACCATGTTGGAGGGTGGCCACAGCTGGGCTTTGGTTTGTAATTCCTACAGTTTATGACACCCATCAGAGCCAGACAGTGCTGAGAATTGTCCAGCTTCAGAGCTCATGTTTTGTATTGATCTTGCAGAGAGGGATACATGGATCTAATATTATGTTCAGAGCCCAGATGATATGCCAGTGAAAGAAGCTGGCTGGAGGCTGAAGCCATCTCTCCTCAGGGAGCTCATCTAACCCAGAAGGGGCCATCAGTCCTCTTGGTTTTAGCAGCCAGCCTTTGGCCTGCTGTTTGATAAGAAAAGTCCAGAATAGTGCCAGTCATAGTGGTGCTTTTTGGCATAAGGACCGTAGGGCCTTGTCTATACCAGAAAAGTCAATTCATGCCCTACAGTAACCACAGGATTTCTTGAGCTGGGGGTAGCCTTTTCTACAGTACACTTAGGCTGATGCTGTCACTAGCGCAGCTGCACTCTGGGACTCATTTTTTATGGTAGAAAAGACAAGGCTAAAAAGGCTGCAACCCAGTTCCAAATCATTTCCTATATTTGCACATTACAAGCTGGTGGCTTTGCACTGACCCAGACCAGCCTGAGGGGAGAATAATCTCCATGTAGGCATCAAACCCATTGCTTGAATCATGTCCAGTGGAACCAACATAGACAGAGAGCACTGGAACCTAGAGTGACAGAGGCATCCTGCACTGGGCCCTGGGGAAGGTGAGGAAATGACCTGACAAGTCTCCTCTATGTCATATTTCTCCAATTGTATGACTTTGAGCATAAGCCTGCTAGGCTGAATTACAGCAGGAAACCTCAAGGTAAAAGGCCCTACCGATTGCCACAGGTATTGTGGGCAAAGGGCTCCCTCCAAAGGAAAACAGTAAGTTTACAATTACTTTGAACCCTGATGCTCCTGAGCAGCTCTACACTGCCTCTGGATTGGGCTTTTCTGACTGCCTGACAGCTTACCCAGTGAAGGGGAGAGTTCCCCAATACCAGGGAAGTGCTAGCTAGTGTCCTCTGCCCTCCTTGCCCCTCTCTCATCCTCCCTCCATTGCTTTCCAGGGTGGGGCTGCGGTTCTGCAGACAGATGGCAGTTAGTGGCTCCCCTGCTGACTCAGTTTGGAGCTATTACTCCCGCCTTCATCTCCCTTTGACCCAAATGCTGTTTAACATTGCTGTCAGCCTGTTTGTAGGGACTGGATGTTACGTAACTCCATATAAATCACACACACAAGAATGACATTAGAAGAACATTACTAGGGTGGCAAAGTTGAGCCCTCAATAGTCAGGAAATCCCAGAATTAGGGTTGCTTGTGCAGCCTTCTTTCAGCCCCTTGTGCATATGTGTTTTATTACAGTCTTTAATTACAGGAGCCTGTACTGTGTCTTCTGTTAGAACGTTGCCTTGTTCAGTGCCCAGAGTGGATGGTGCTCTCAAATGACCTGCTGTTCTGTGTTTTTTGCCTTTGTTGTTCACTGGGTGGCACAGACCTTAATTGCAGCATCTTCTCCAAATCCTGCTGGAATACATGACTATGAATTTTTTCATGGATTCTCTAGGACACTCTTCATTATAGTGGGTGAGTGCTCCACAAATGCTCCTGAGTTTATTTTCACAAAGCCCTATGAGAAAACCCCTATGGGTTTTAGCCCCATTTCATACATTAGATACTGATGCAGAAAGCCCCAGATCCACAGAGGCACTGTGACATTGCAGTGTCCAGGTTTTAGGCACCTAGAAAAATTGCAGGCACTGCTGTCCACAAAGGTGAGTCTGGTGTCAAGGGTCATTGTGCAATGAATGGGGAGAGAGACGCACCCAAGAATGGGATCCACACAAGCCAGCAGGCTCAGCAGGAAACCACAAAAACTGGCCAGTCAGAGGTGCAAAACAAAGAGGTGTGTACTAAGCCCCTCCCCTCTCCTGGAGGTAGCTCCAGAGCTAGGAACCTTTCTCCTGGAGTGGGGCAGCTCAGATGCAAATTAATTCTTTGGGAGAATGAGTTATGTACCTGCCTCCTGGTCACAAAATGGCAGAGGTGGCAGTACCACCATAGAACTTCTAGCTCAGGGGTTAGACTGCTCCCTGGGACATGGGAGCCCCAGGCCTCCACCTGATGGGGAAAGTATTTGATGTGTCAAAGGTGAGTGTGCTACCCACTGAGCTCTGGGCTAGGCTGATATGGAGCTTGCTCAATCTCTCAGCTGAAGCTGTTCTATTGTGTGCAACTAATTAAATAATCACAGGAGCAGGGGGACTTGGCCCTGCATCTCCTCCCCCGTCAGTGGGTGTCCTAATCACGGGGCTAGAGAGGCATTCTTGGTCTTTGGCCCGGTTCTTCTTCCAGCCAGATTTTGAAAGGGGCTCAATTCTCTGAGCATGCCTGCTTGATCATGCCCCACATGTGAATTCGGCAGACAAATCTCATTCTCTCTCTGGTTTGTGGATTGCCCTGGAATGTGGTAGGCAGGAGACAGGCATCTTGATGCTTAGATGAGGACAGTGGTACTCATGCTAGGAGACAGAAACACAGACATCGAGGGTATTTTCACCCTGAAAACCTAAGCACTGAATGAGTTCAGGTGCTTACAGGCTTCAGTGGGAGGAAAAAACCAAGGAGTTGTGTTTATTTTTCGCATGAGCTTTCGTGGGAGAAAATCCCACTTTGTCAGATACTTCAAAGATGGGTGAACTTACAGAATGGAATGAAAATAAATGCAAGGGGGTGTAAAACATAGGATCAGGTCATACAGTAACAGCAAATCAGAGCAGTTGTTGGGTTCAAACCGTGGGAAGCCTGAAGTCAAATTACCTTTTGTAATGGGAAAAGAATCCATAGTCTCGATTCAATCCTGCTTTCACAGAATTTAGTTTGCATATTAATTCAAGTTCAGCTGTTTCTCTGAGGATCTCAGTGGGGCCTATAACTAGGACTTAGGTGCCTAGACCCCAGATGTAAGTGCCTAAGTACATTTGTGGATCTAGGCCAGACGGATGAAGGTCAGTGTGTGTTACTTTTGGGTGTCTAACATGAAATGCCTAGGACCTGACTTTTCAGAGTGCCTAGCATCATGTAGCACTTTATGTGTTCAAAGCACAGCTCTATGACAGTGAACCATCAGATCTTCTAATCTATCACTGTGGTTTAAACCGGCTTTCCGTTCAAAGCTATATGTACATTGCCACCTACCTCAGCAAAACTTACGCCATACAGGGGCATGACTATTCCACCCCCAACTGACATAACTTACACTGACATAAGCAGTGGTGTTCACAGCATTGTGTGGGAGGGAGAGCTTCTCCCATCTGCCTAAAGTGTCTTCATCAGCAAGCTACGCTGGTGCAGGTGCACCACTGAAGCACTGTATGTGTACACATGGCTTAAGGCTCCGTTTTTCTAAGTGTTGTAAAATCAGCATGGTGACTCAGAAGGTAACTTCATTTATAGCTGTGGGGGCTCAGCTCTTGTGAAAAGCACTAGAGCCCAGGGGCGTCGCTGGTGCTATGCACCCTGGGGCACATGCCCCGAAGCCCAGATCCGGGGCCCGGCTGCCTGCGGCGGCCCCGTCCCTGGCTGGGGATGCGGGGCCTGGCCTCTTCCAGCCCTGACCCCGGCCACACGTGCTGGCGGCAGCCCCGATCCTGGCGGGGGATGCAGGGCCTGGCTGCTCATGGCGGTACTGCTGTGCTGGGCCTTGTCCCTGGCCAGGGGGTGTGGCCTGGTGGCTGGGGATGTGGCTGGCGGGCCGGGAGCGGGGCCTGGGTCTGTGCCTTGGGTCCCTCACCCAGCCATCGACACCTCTGCTAGAGCCCTGCACGGATACAAATATGAGGATCCATATCTGATCTGCATCTGCAAGAAATGGTCCTCAGATATCCATGTTGTATTCACGGATGCAGATATAATGTGGATATCTGCGGATATCTGCATATTTGCAGGGCTCTAGCTCTGTGAAGATAAAAATATGTGGACCTGTATGCAATCTGCATCCACAAGAAATGGTCCGCAGATATCCGTTAAGACTTCAAAGAGAAACAGCTGAACTCGAATTAATATGCAAGCTAAATTCTGTGAAAGCAGGACTTAATCGAGACTATGGGTTCTTTTCCCATTACAAAGGGTAATTTGTCTTCAGGCTTCCCATGGTTTGAGCCTGTAAACTGCTCTGATTTGCTGTTACTTTATGACCTGATCCTATGTTTCACACCCCCTTGCATTTAGTTTCATTCCTCTCTGTAAGTTCACCCATCTTCGAAGCATCTGAGGAAGTGGGATCTTCTACCATGCAAAAAATAAATCTGTTAGTCTTAAAGTGCCTCACAACTCCTTGTTGTCTTTTTTCCTGGACTAGACTAACACGGCTATCCTTTTGAAATTCATAGGATTAAATGCAAAGTCAATGTATTATTGTAGGCCTGGGTGACTAAAGGGCTATAACTCAACAATGGGGCAGCCAGGAATGGTCTTTTGAGACAATGTATGTGTGAAGTGGATTTCCAGGGATATACCTAGGAAAAGATGAATTCAAATTCCTTCCCTGCTGCCCCTATTATGCAAAAGCCCAGCCTTCTGTAACTCTGCCCTGAGGAAGAGACCACACCACAGTCTGCTGCTTACCCATCCCTGAATCTGAAGATCAAAGGCCCAGCTTGTCTACTTTAAAGGAAAGACTCACCATGCGACTAGTTCTGTGCTGAAGAAGCTGTTATGGATTTGTCACACCAGATAAAACTGTAGGTGGGGTTTGAAGGAGTGACACCTGCCAGAGTCCCTGCTGGAGTTGGAAATGATTTTTGGTAAGCTCATTAGCATGCACATGGGTTCTTTTGTTGTTCCTAAGACATCTTCTCTGTGATGCTTTCACCTGAAGAACAAATGTGCTTGCTTTGAAGGTGTTGGGGTAGTTATGCTCTTCATAGTCTCTGGAGAGACAGCCAGTGCATTCTGCAGGCCATCTGACTTGCTGGAACACCTTAGTGTAGGCAAGGAGCTGTGTTACAAGGGAAAATCCCACTCAGAAGGGGAGAAACCCAGAACAAAAAATGGGTGCCCTTGCTGGATGACAGAAGAGGATTACAGATGCAATTGCTCTGAACTGTGCCCACCTGGGCCTCTAAATCTTCATCCCCAGATCTCAGTTTACCTGCCATACACCAGCCAACAGCCCAGTTTCCACCCATGCACCAGTTCCACCTTTTGTTTTTTCTGCATTCAAGTCAGGCAGCTTCCTTCCCCACTTTGACCCAGAAGCGGGACCATTGAGAGCACTGGATAGACAGTCACCAGATTCTCAGCTCCAGTACCCAGCTCCATCCTGTCCTACAGCCACAATGAGAAACAATTACAGAGAGAGTCCTTCATAGCCCTGCATCTTTGGATTGGAGCATCTTGGTGTAGTTTGAATCTTCAGATAATGTAGCTGCACAATTCTAAGTCTTCTCTGAGCAAGGGCTGTTCAAACTAATTGCCAGTGTTGGCACAAGAACGTATGGGTATAAACTGGTTATGAGCAGATTCAGTCTAGGAACTAGAAGAAGATTTGTAACCACCAGAAGACTGATGTTTTGGAACTGCCTCCCATTGGGAGTTGTGGGGGAGAACAACTGAATTAGTTTTAAGAGATCTGGACAAATGTATGAGTGGGATTGTATAACAGGGTTGCTTGTGATGGAGGGGGAAGGACTCAGCAGCCCAGGGGTGACTTCCAGTTTGTCTTATGTGCCTAAAGCTCATGCATCAGGGATTTAGCCAGTTGTCTATGGGGCTCAGGAAGGGTCCCCCCCCAAATGTATTCTGTTGTTTTGTCTCTGATCTCTGAAAAGTCACAGATGGAGATGAGATTCTGGACAGGGCGATCCTCGGTTTTGAGGTGGTACCCAGCGTTCTTTCACTCAGGTGCTTGGCTGGCTGCTTCTTGCTCATATGTTCAGGTTCTGCCTGGTCACCATAAGTGGGGATCAAGAAGACATTTTCTCAGGACAGACTAGTGGTAACCAGGGGTTTTTCCTCTTGCTCTCCAGAAGGAAGTCTGTATCACTTGCTGGGATATTCTGGGTCTCTTGCAAGTAATCATTTCCCTACCATTGCATGGGCTTCAGGCACTGATGCACCTGGGTTCCTCCTATTCTCTGCCTGTTGCACATAATAGTTTAGTCTCCTGTGGTCTGTGCCACTTTGATCTCAATTAATCATAGAATCATAGGGTTGGAAGGGACCTCATGAGGTCATCTAGTCCAACCCCCTGCTAAAAGCAAGACCACTCCCACTAAATCATCCTAGCCAGGGTTTTGTCCAACCAGGTCTTAAAAGTTTCCAAAGATGGAGGTTCCACCACCTCCCTAAGTAACCTATTCCAGTGCTTCACCACCCCCTGAATGAGAAAGATTTTTCCTAATATGCAACCCAGACCTCCCCAGCTGCAGTTTAAAACCACTGCTCCTTGTTCTGTCCTCTGTCACAACTGAGAATAGCCTAGCTCCTTCCTCTTTGGAGCATCTCTTCAAGTAGTTGAAGGTTGCTATCAAATCCTCCCTCAGTCTTCTCTTCTGCAGACTAAATAAGCCCAGTTCCTTTAATCTCTCCTCATAAATCATGTGCCCAAGCCCCGTAACCATTTTTGTTGCCTTCTGCTGGACTCTTTCTAATTTGTCCACATCCTTTCTGTAGTGGGGAGCTCAAAACTGGACACACTATTCCAGAAGTGTCTCACCAGCACTGAATAGAGGGGAACAATCACATCCATAATCTAATAACAAGTTGTTGAGTTCAGCATGCAGCTGCTGGGGGAGAGGGGCTCGTGCCCTGAGACATAAGGATGGTCAGATAGGGTGATAATGGTGATCATTCTGGCCTTAAACACTATGACTTTATAGGCAAACTTAGATTTTTCAAGGCCCTGCTACAAAGCAGGAGGCTTCTGAAAGAAAAGGCTGCTAAAATTTTAACATGGAGAAAAAAGATGCACGTTTTTGTTGCCCATTTTGGCCTCCCAGATTAGCTGTATTTGGGGACATGAGGGCTGTTTCCATTAGGAGGAGAAACTGATTAGATAAGACAGCTCTTTCTTTGGTGCAATCTTCTTTATGTGAAGACAGTGTCCGCAAAGTCCCGTTTCCCTGAATATTTCTTCAGTGGCCTGTAAAGTGTCTTCCCTTTTTACAACTGATAAATGGGGTGGGGACTGTTTTTCCCACATTAATCTTGTGCTGGATTGTGCAGTACAACCAATATCTTCGGTGGCTCAAGATAACAATTGCTGATTCCTAACCAGAAAATTTTAGACTATCCTGTTTGCATTTAAACATGCAGCATTGCACTGAAACAATTCCAGCAGAAACCCTGGGTGTAACTATCACCCCATTTCCCCTTGTAGTTTTCTTGTTCTCTACCAGCATCTACTAATTCCATGGGTTCACTTTTTGCAACTGAAATTCCTTTTTTACAATTTGCTGCTGGTTCCATTGAGCTGCTTTGGTGTACCTGGGGCAAAGCCCCATTCACCCCGCTGTAGTTACAGCCCTACCTGTTTGTCAGAAATATTCAGTGAACAAACAGGGATTCATTCTTGCTTCAAATCCACCAGAACTTTAGCTTATAAAATACCCTTACGATTTGTGTCTCCAAGCATCTTACTCATGTCTCATCTTCTCCTTGCTGGAATGCAACCACAGCACAGAGTTGTTATGGTTTCTGCCACTAGGGTCTAGACAACTTACATATTGCAAACCACTTGTTTTAACTGGGCCTTATTTAAAGAGAATTTCCACAGCCTGAATTTGTAAAATGTCTTTCCTTTTATTGACTCCATAGTTATTAGCCATAAAGAAATCCAAATCAATTATTAACTCATATCTGTGCTGTTATGATGTGCTGCTAACAGGAAGGACTTAAGCTTGGTGGCAAATTCCAGAGCATCTTTGAGTGTCCTTGGGCCCCTTTCGCTGATCTAGATCTGCAGGTCCCAGTCCCAGTCCCAGTCGGGCATCCATAAATTGATCTATTGCTAATTTAAACTGAAAATTGTCATTGGTATTTGGATGTGCTAGGAACGTAAATCATCAAGGCCCTCTGCCAGTTCAGGTGGGGCCTCTTCTTTCACTATTTACAGTTCTTGACTATGCCCTGACAAACTATAACTGATGGCAGCCTCTTAATCTCATTTCAGAGTTTTGTCAGAGCAATGTAGATAACAAAACCAGACTGGGATGTTTGGGTGCCTTCACTGTGCATTTCTATACCTGAACATGTTTGTATTTCTTTAAGGTAGAACCTTAACTCTGAGTCTTCTGGGACTGTAATGCTTGTTTCTGGCATAACTACAACAGCCTGATCATATTTACCTTAATTCACTGACACATATGCTGACTAGTAACTCCATTTTAACTTAGTTTCTGTCTTGAAACTTCCTTATTCATTATTAAAACATATCCATGAACAGTAATAAAAAACCCCAAAAAGCATGATGTTCTGTTATATTTAAGAATTGGAAAAGGTATAATTTCAATTTTAAATAATTTTATTTTGACTTGTAGGGCCAGATTTGCCAGCGCCTTCTGTCTGATTTGTGTCTTGTGGGAGCAGCACAAAGAGCCTGGAGCACAATGATCAGTTAAGCTGGTTTTATAGACAAGTGACTAACAGATGTTTTCAGTTCTTGGGGCAGTTCTGAAACAATCCAAACTAAATACAGTCTGTGTCAAGCTAAAACTTTTTGGAACTGTCACCATATCAAGAAATTAGAAGAGTTGTATTTTATTTGGGGCATTTATAAATCTAAGGCAGGCTTAGAAGCTGTGCCTAACAGCTTCTAAGTGGAGGCAACTGTTCTGCATGTGTTTTCTATTTGCATGAGCACAAAGATCCTATTAGCATAGTCTCACTATGGGTGCAGGGCAATATGGGTAATGGTATTAGGGTTTATTTGACCACAAATCTGTCAATATCTGTCATTCTACTGAAGAGAAACATGAAATACTATCTTTTGTAATATGCTACTCTCTTGCTTGTTCAAACTCTGTTTTAGTGGGTTAAAGGATAAAAGCTATGATTAGCATAAAGAATATTAAAAGAGGGTCCACCCCCTCCTTCCAGCCTGGTGAAGTTAAGATGGGGGGTGGGTAGCATTAGCTCGTTCTAGAGCTATGCCTGAGGCTCTGCCTCACCCCACTGTCAAAGGACAGATCTGGCCAGCCTTCTTGGGAAGCCTTTCTTTTTTTATTTTAATGGGAGAAGCTGTTTGCAGCTATGTAAGGTTTAAGAGCTGAAATCACTGAGAGAGGAGACAGTCTCTGAGATGAAATCACTGTAGAGGAGCCAGCGAATGGTGAGAGCAGAGCATGAGTGACCAGAAGGCAGAGCTGGCAGATAGTGAGAGCAGAGTGTGAGTGACCAGTGGGCGGAGCCAGTGGTTGCTGGTAGTGGACAGCATTTGAGTGACCAATGGGTAGTGCCGGCAGACAGCTGGTGTGAAAGAGATTCCCTACATACCCTGGGGTTTGTTAGGAATTTTGTTCTGCACTGGTTCTCAAGATCAGTGCTGATTTCTGCTATTGGGCTTTTACATTCTGTTTTACTACTGTTAAAAATTCTGTATACCACACTCAGACTTGTGCTTGTGAGTGGGGAAGCCTTACCTCTTTGGGGGTGGGGGGCCCAGGGAATGGTGCATGATTTCCCAGAAGACTGGGTGGGGGGCTTGAGCTGGTTGGTGCTCTAACATTACTGGGAAACCCCTAGATATAGAACCTGGCCCTTGTTCTGCCAGCTCGCCCTGGCAGAAAGGTTACATAAACAAATGCAAGGAGATGAAGAGCTAGATAAACATAATGGTGGAGGTGCTGCTGCCCCCTTCAAACATTTATCCTCAGTGATTAGGGCTCTCACTGAGTGACCCAAGTTTGAAGGTGCCCCTAGTCACTAAGCTGTTCTCTAATTGGTCTCTGTCTATCCTGTTCAAGCTGTTCCACTTTCTATGAAATACTTGGGCCAGAAATACTTGGGTCATTGGGCCAGAAAACAAAAGGCAAGAATGACTCTGTCTCCTGGTGGTTGGTGCACTCATGGGGGATGAGCGATGCTGAACTTCCTCTGTGAAAGTCCAGGAGGCCATTGTTTCAAATCAGAGATTCAAACTTGGGTCACCCCCTTATGCATGGCAACCATGGGGGTGCAAGTTAAAAGGGGGAGCTATTCAGTTTTCTGAATGGCTCCTCAATCCCTTGACGAACCTTGCCCTGCAAAAACAAAATGTTTAGTTTGGGAAGTGTTCACTTTGATATTTCCAGGACTTGCTTTTTGTCTCAACCAATACAAGTTGCCAAAAATCCACAGGAACTCATGAAACATTTCAGTTGACCCAAACTGTAATTTTTTGGTCAAAACATTTTTTGCTGAAAATTTTTGACCAGCTCTAGGAGACAAGCAGAGGGCAGCCAGACCACTCTAGTAATTTTTCATAACTGAAAGCTTAGCCTCTCCCTGAGGGCACACACTTGTTATCCTGACTGGATTTAGGGGACTCCCTTGGGGACTCTGGCCCCACTGTGCCCTGAGTAATATTTAACTTGACACCAATGTTCCCTCTAAGCTGCGCCAGTGAGCAGTAGCACAGCTGCTGCCACTCACTGGCGCAGCAATCCCTGACCCCAGCACAGGTCCAGCAGCCACAAGCCATGCCTGGCCCCAGAAACATTTCTCCTGGGCACCAGGAAGCCTGAGGTGGGGCTGGCAGGGAGCAGAAGCAAAAGCAGAGGAGCCAGGGGACTGGGGCTGGCGGGGAGTGGAGGAGCCGGAGAATCGGGGCTGGCGAGGAGTGGAGGATCGGGGCTGGCAGGGAGTGGAGGAGCCAGAGAATCGGGGCTGGCGGGGAGCGGAGGAGCCAGAGGAGTGGGGCTGGCGGGGAGCGGAGGAGCCAGAGGAGTGGGGCTGGCGGGGAGCGGAGGCGGGGGAGTGGAGGAGCCGGGGTGGGGGCTCCCAGGATGGGGGCAGATTAGAAGCGGGGGTAGGCTCATGCCACGTGGTGCGGAGGGGAGTGTTACTGTGTAAGGAAACATATTGTTACCTTTTTAAGTCATTGCTGCCACATAGGTCAGTGGTTCCCAATGTTTTCTCTGCCATTGCAGTGGCACTCCATGCTACCTTTTATTCATTTGAGGCACACTGCCATATAGTTTCCAAATGAAGCCATATATTTTCATGAGCCAATCCAGAGCTCTTTGAGTAGTTTTTCAAAAAATTCTGTGGCACACCTGTGTGCTGTGGCACACTGATTGGGAAACAGTGGGATAGGTAGACACAACACACAAATTCCACCCAAGATTCAGAATAAACACAGAAAACTGTATAGAACCTTATGTTACTTTATTAACACACAGGATTTTTACAGCACTTTCCATCCCAGGATCTCTCAATGGCTTACTATACTAGGTATTCACACATGCTTGGTTCTGTGGTATCCAAGAGGCACACCCCACCTTGTGCTCACATTTAAGTGAATGGCCCTGACAATACATTATAGGCAAACTGCATGTCCTCCCATTTTGATATCTTTACCAAGTGCCATAAACAATGGCTTTAGGAGGAGGTGTCCGCTCCATGTATTTTTAGCACAGCTCTGTTTTCATTTGGAAGCTGGTAAAGGAAAGTTCAAAGCTTGCAGACAAGAACAACACAAAACTGGTAGATGGGGATTGTAGCAGAAAGAGAAGGCAGCCTGATCTAACTTTTTAAGTAAAATGGAAAAACTGTCATTGACCTTAATTAACATCAACTCAAGTAATATATAGGCCTAAATCAGGGTGACTTCATTTAGCTCAGTGAGTGAGATCTAGTCAGAATTGGCACATTCATTAGGAATCTGTAAAAAAAAAATAATGGATTCTTGGCTATTGGTGATCATCAGCTCTTATCTGTGTAATTTATCACACATTTGCTCATATATTTTCCCATCTTCTAAAGGTGAGCTGAGATTACAGAAAACCAAAAAATCAGAAGCCATCCCACAAAGCAACTTCACAAATTCATAACATAAAATGATAAAGCGTACAGCCAACAGTTTGGTGCAAGACAATTGCAGTAATGTCAAGAAATATAAAGGTATTGGAAGTTTTAAGATGGCATGGCTAAATGAATTAATTGCAACTGAGACTATGGAATCTGGAGAGGTGCAGCATGTCAAATTGGGTCAGCTATTTTCTTACTCTGAGGAGAATGGCGTATTATGTTTGTCATGTGCAGAAGCCAAGACAAGCTGTGAGTTTGCTAAAGGAAAGACATGGAGTTCATGGAAGATTGACTATTTGAAGAGGCATCTCAATCAGAAAATCTATACAATGTTCCCTCTCTAAGCTGGTGACGCAACTGAGCAAGTTATGGATGTACTTGGGGAGCCGATGGGCAGTGACTCGGGGCCCGGGCCTGGGCCCGGGAACTTGCTCAGCTGCAGCCGTAAGTTGCTCAGCTGCATCACCGGCTTAGAGGGATCATTGCTTGACACATGTATTTTTTGAGGCATACAGTCTATTCCTGGTTCCCAGGCTGACCGTCCCTTGTGAGCTTTGTGGACTTCAGTAGTGTTTTCTCCCTCACAACAGGGGGCTGATGGGAGATCACAAATGATCCAGCTTTTGGGAGGTATTTGGTACAATGGTGACTGCCTGCTTTCAGTACCTCATTCTGCACTGTGGTACACAGATTGCTTCACCGCTGCAGAGAAGCAGTGATGTCTGGGCTTCACTGGGGTACAATGACAACAAACCTGCCTTCCTGTTTATCACCTCACCAGACTGAGCTAGTTTCCTAGCAGCCTGATAGTCCTCTAGTTTCTGAAGCTGAGGCTTCTATGTTTCACCTATCTGTAGCACTCCCTTTACTGAGTGGATTTGAGATACTCTTTCCCCCAAACCAGATGACATAACAAACTAAGAAATATTCCAGAAACTGCCTGATTTCAGGCCCAAAGCCTCTCTCCATAGCATGGACATTACTGTCTGTGTCTGTCATCAGAGCTGACCCTGGGCCACTCCCAGCGCTCCAACCCCAAGACGCTCCTGAAGTTGATCAAGGAAGACACCACCCAACACTATGAATCAGCATTACCTCAATGCAGTGTTTAAAATACATTCTGTCCCCAGGTCTCTGTTGTTCTTTGCCTCACTAATGTGGACAAAGCCGTGGTGGGTCAGTCCTGCTGTGTGAAAATCAAGATCAGGCTGGGGGTGGCCCATATAAACTCAAACTTTAAGGTCAGAAGGGACCAATATGATCATCTAGTCTGACAATGCAGGCCTCAAAACCTCACCCACAAACTCTTGTAATAAACTTCTAACCTATGACTGAGTTTTTAAAGTCCTCAGATCATGGTTTAAAGACTTTAAATGACAGAAAATCCACCAGCAAGTGAGCCATGCCAGTGCTACAGAGGAAGGTGAAAAAATTCCAGAACCTTTGCCTCAGGGAAAAATTCTTTCCTGACACCAAATGTGGCCATCAGTTAAACCCTGAGCATGTGGGCAAGACTCACCAGCCAAATATCCAGGAAAGAATTCTCTGTAATAACTCAGAAACCATTCCATCTAATGTCCGATCTCAGGGCATTGGCATATCCCCAACCAGTAGTCAAAGTTCAGTCAATTGCCAAACTAGGCTGTCCCATCATACCATCCCCTCCCTGAATTTGTCAGGCTCAGTTTTGAAGCCAGCTAGGTTTTTTTGCCCCCACAAGTTCTCCTTGGAAGGCTATTCCAGAAATTCTGCCCTCTGATGGTTAAAAACGTGTCTAATTTCAAGTCTAAATTTCCTGATGGGCACCTTATACCCATTTGTTCTTGGCCAAGTTACAAAGGGGCGGCCGTGTTAGTCTAGTAAAGCAAAAAAAGCAAGGAGTCTTGTGGCACTTAAAGACTAAGAGATTTATTTATCACATGGGCTTTCGTGGGAGAATATCCCACTTCGTCAGATGCTTTGAGGAGGGGGAACTTATAGAATGGGATGAAAATAAATGCAGGGGAGTGTAAGACATGGGGTCAGGCCATACTGCAACAGCCAACCAGAGCTTTTGTAAGGATTCAAACTCTAGGGCTATGTTCACACACTGAGGGTTATTTCAATACAATTTGTTTTGATACAAGTTGTATCAAAATGACGCCTTATTTCGAATAAGTTAATTCGAATTAACAGTTTGTTAGTTCGAATTAAGGAAAAAAGCAGGAATCGAAATAGCATGTTCAGACAACAGTTATTTCGAAACGAGTCACTGTTGTTTCGAAACAACATGTTCAGATGGCATTATTTTGAAACAATAGTTTCAAAACAACGTTGTTTCATCCCCACATGGGGTTTAAGTTGTTTTGAAACAACGGTGCGTCGTGTGAACATGGCTTTTCTTATTTCAAAACAACCTCTGTTGTTTTGAAATAAGACTGCTGTGTGAACACACCATAGGAAACAGAACACAGAGGGAGGTTGAAGTCAAATTACCTGTTATAATGTGAAAAGAATTCATAGTCATGATTCAGCCCTGCTTTCACACAATTTAATTTGCATATTAGTTCGATTTCTGCTGTTTCTCTTTGAAGTCCTGATGTCCCATTGATCTTCTTGATGACCATCTTTAACAAATCATCAATGGAGTGATTAGGAAGATGGAAATGCTCAGCAACTGTTTTTTGTGTTGTGATTTCTGATGTCAGTTTTGTGTGCATTTATTGTTCTGTGTAGGGATTGTCCTGTTTGTCCAATGTATAAGGCATGGGGGCATTTCTGGCACATGATGGCATAAATCACATTAGTGGATGAGCAGATGAAGGACCCTTTGATGGAGTAGCTGGCTTGATTAGGTCCTATAATGGTGTCTTTTGTGCAGATATGTGGACAGAGTTGGCAGCGTGGTTTGCTGCAGGGATATCTGCTGGCTTTAATGGATCTGTTGTTAGGTCTGTAGTTGCTGGTGAGTATCTGCTTAAGGTTGCAGGGCTGTCTGTAATCAAGAAGAGGTCTGTCCCTCAAGGCTAGAGAGAGTGAGGAGTCATTTTTTAAAATAGGCTGTAGGTCCTTAATGATCTGTTTTAGAGGTCTGACTTGAGGATTGTATGTGGTGACCAGTGGCATTCTATTGTTTTCGTTTTTGGGCCTTTCCTGTAGTAGTTGACTGTGGCGTACCCGTCTGGCCTTTTAGTCTGTTTCTTTACTTCTCCAGGTGGGTACCGTAGTTTTAAGAAAGCTTGATAGAGATCCTGAAGATGTCTGTCTCTGTCTGAGGGATCAGAGCAAATGCAGTTATGTCTTAGGGCTTGGCTATAGACAATGGATCGTGTGGTATGTATAGTATGGAAGCTTGAGGGATGTAGATAACTATACTGATCAGTAGATTTTCGGTATAGATTGGTGTTGATGTGTCCATCCCTAATTTCTACCGTAGTGTCCAGAAAGTGGATCTCCTGTGTGGAGTGCGATTTCAACAATTTCCACTCCACAATCAAATTGAGCCTGGGACTAAACAAAGAACTAAGACCCACCCAGGTGCTAGGTGTGCACTAGTGGAGCTGGACTACAGATACATCAAGGACTTGCTTTCTATGGATTCTAAATCATTTGTATGTATGTGATTCACTTTGACCCTTTAACATCTCTCATAGAATCATAGAATCATAGGGTTGGAAGGGACCCCACG